>JAIOJX010000024.1:152492107-152984607 GCA_022376925.1 Tragulus kanchil
CCAGGCCGGGCACAGCAGTGCTCTGGGCCAGCGTGCTTTAACACCAAACGCCATCCGCTATGGGCAGCCATATGCAAGCCCACTGAACGGCTGGCTGGTTGTCTCTTTACTTTTTCAAACTGGCATTTAAATCACTCTGGCAGATGGGAGAAAAGTATGTAATAAAAGTTGACATTTCATTTTTACTCTGTATGTTTGTTAAGTTAATTCTATTATCATTCACTGGGAGATCAGTACTGAATAGTAATCAGACTGTGGCAGCTTGCAGCTAATGTAAAGAAAGGATAGTTTCTAAGGACCAAATAGACACTAAATGATAAGCAACAATTAATCATGTGTCATTACCTTTGGAGGTCCCAGGATGACAGAAGAGACTTCATAGAAAGCCTGTATTTGCTCGTAGGTATTCTCAATGAGATTCTCTTGGAGTTGTACATTCTAAAGAAGGAATGAAAACATGGGAGGGAGAGAGATATAACTTCTGCTAGACTTTGAATATTCTTTTTATTTTTCAGAAGATCCTAGAGAAATCATTGAGTGTGGAGAACAATATTAAGTAGTACCAAGTAGGCTGGAAGTATGCCTGCATGAAAGAAATACAGACTTCTCACTTTCTTGGAACCTGCATTTTAATGGGACTAGAGAAAATCATTGAGTGTGGAGAAAATATAAGTAGTACTGATTAGTAATATGGAAAAGATAAAGTATCTGCTTTATTCTGAATGGGTTACTAATATTCCGAAGTAGACTCTTTGATTCATCCAGAATGACTTAAAATTAAACTTTTCCTGTCCTCCAGAATCTACCTCACAAGCTGTCATATTTCATCAGAGAATTACCACCAAAACCCCAAATGCCATCATGTGTGTTGTTGGCTCACAATCAACAAGAGCAGCAGTCAGGAAAGCAAGAGAAGATGCAGCATCTCTCTTGAAAGAGGAAAGCAGAACTTTTGCCAATGCAACAGCCAAGATATAAAATTCAAACAACTTTCAGAAAAGGAAGAACCAAGCAGAGCTGTTCAACCATAACAGCTTATCCCAGGCAGAGGAAGGACACAGATGGACAAGAGATTTATTGCCATGTGCTGCCCAATGCCACCACCAGGCCGGGCACAGCAGTGCTCTGGGCCAGCGTGCTGAACACCAAACGCCATCCGCTATGGGCAGCCATATGCAAGCCCACTGAACGGCTGGCTGGTTGTCTCTTTACTTTTTCAAACTGGCATTTAAATCACTCTGGCAGATGGGAGAAAAGTATGTAATAAAAGTTGACATTTCATTTTTACTCTGTATGTTTGTTAAGTTAATTCTATTATCATTCACTGGGAGATCAGTACTGAATAGTAATCAGACTGTGGCAGCTTGCAGCTAATGTAAAGAAAGGATAGTTTCTAAGGACCAAATAGACACTAAATGATAAGCAACAATTAATCATGTGTCATTACCTTTGGAGGTCCCAGGATGACAGAAGAGACTTCATAGAAAGCCTGTATTTGCTCGTAGGTATTCTCAATGAGATTCTCTTGGAGTTGTACATTCTAAAGAAGGAATGAAAACATGGGAGGGAGAGAGATATAACTTCTGCTAGACTTTGAATTTTCTTTTTTATTTTTTTCAGAATTCTGATACCTCTCTTTCTATATTAAGCTAGCAGCCTCTTTTCTAATAGACTTAAAGAGGTGCCTTTTTAAGCAAATAATTTTCCACCAAAGTCTGTTACTTTTGATTTAGAAATGTACTGCTTCAGCACGTTCATCTCAGATAACGAAATTTGAAATTGATTTAATATTCTCAATTATATTATTTCACTGCCAAAGTAACCGGTTTGACACCATTCTTAGGAGTTGTAGAATTAATTTTTCATCCACAAATGAATTTGCCTTCTTTCTTGCTCCACTTACACTAGTCTATCTTTACAGTTTTTCTTTTCTTTTTCCTTTTATTCAACATACCACCATAGTAAATGTTGCCAGAGCCCCACCTGAAGATCAGCCCCTACTACAAAAGGGGTCTGTGCCTTGACACACACTTCCTCTACAGGTCAGTGGCTTGTTATCTCAAGAACCTACATTCAGAGAGGGCTGGAACTGTCACAGGCAAATGCTCTCCGAATTAACACTCAATCCACAGGTACTAGCATTGACAATCTGGTATTGCAGCATCCTTGCCTCTTGGTGGGGTTATTCTAAGGTGCATTCCTTATAGCCTTTTAATGAGTCCCAGATGGACTGAGTCCCTTTTATCAACACCGGTAAACTTTTCCTAGCACCATCCTCTCTTTGGTTGTTGAAATCTCTCCCCAAATAAAAAGCTCATGTCCACACCCTTCTCTCAGGAACTGTTTTTAGGAGAGCAGAAAATAAGCCTGTCACTTAAAGAAGGAAGCGGGTCATAAAGTAAGCATTAAACAAGCACCTGCTGTATGCCAGCCACTCTCCAGTGTTTACAAATAATACATTAATTTCTTACTCTTGTAAGTTCTTCTCTTTAAATATTACACTAGCATAGAGCTGTATCACATACATCTTCAGGGCAAATATAATGATCTTATTTTTACTTTATAAATGTGTTGTTTTCTTATTGTTTATTTTCATAGATATAACAAATGAAAGCCTGTGCACCTTGGTCATAGGACACTTCCAGCATGGGTGTTGGGGATGGTAACACCAGTGCGGTCCATTGAAAAGGTCATTGTAACATAAAAAGGAGTGTTCTGGGGCAAAAATATTGTCAATGGATATGATAGACACCAGTGTTCTCAATGTACAAAGAACACACATAATCAAGAAGTCAAATATGAAGACTGATAACTAGGCAAAAAATAACTTACAAATGGCCCATAAACAGGAAGACTTTCCCAACAGTTCCAGCTGTAGCAGTCTGCTTTTTCCAAGATCAGCTGCAACAATATATCCCTTCCCATATCCTTTTCAAGCAATTTGACCTTGACACCCCTCAACCAGTAGACTTCAACTGGAGTGATGCTTTGTGACTTTGGAGACTAGGTCAGAAAAACACCATGCATTTCCACCTTGTTTTCTTAGAATGCTCAACCCTGGAACTCAGCCACTATGATGTGAGCAGGTCCAAGAAACCCATGGAGAGACTCACATGAAGAGGAATCAAGGCCCTGGCCAAAGCCCAGGTTGAGCTCCAGTCAACAGATTTCAGTGAGTGAACCTTCCTGTAAATGAGTTATCCAGTCCACAAGCATGATGTCCTGTTTGACACAGGATGGAGCAAAAATGAGCTATCCCCATGGAACCTGGATCAAGTTGCATAATTGTGAGCAAAATAAATGATTGTCATTGTTTTAAACCAGTTATTTGGAGTGATTCGCCATGTAATGATAGACCCCTGATAACACAATTTGATACCCAAAATGAGTGATGTCATTGGAAAAAACTAAATAGGAGATATTGGTTTAGGGATACAGTAGTGGATAGAAGTTGGAAGGAGCTCAAGATTGTTCATGAAAGCTAGAAGGGACTTGACGGAAGTGTTACAGATAAATAAAGGATCTCTGAGCCCAAAGGCTATCAGTGAGAAGTGAAAGGAAAATAAGAAAAATCTTATTGGGAGTTACAGAAATGGCTTTCTTGTTATGCAGAGTTGGAAAGTTTGCCAATGCTATTGCCCGCTGTAATGTGAAAAAATAGAAACTGTATCTCACGAAAATATTACACTAGCATAGAGCTGTATCACATACATCTTCAGGGCAAATATAATGATCTTATTTTTACTTTATAAATGTGTTGTTTTCTTATTGTTTATTTTCATAGATATAACAAATGAAAGCCTGTGCACCTTGGTCATAGGACACTTCCAGCATGGGTGTTGGGGATGGTAACACCAGTGCGGTCCATTGAAAAGGTCATTGTAACATAAAAAGGAGTGTTCTGGGGCAAAAATATTGTCAATGGATATGATAGACACCAGTGTTCTCAATGTACAAAGAACACACATAATCAAGAAGTCAAATATGAAGACTGATAACTAGGCAAAAAATAACTTACAAATGGCCCATAAACAGGAAGACTTTCCCAACAGTTCCAGCTGTAGCAGTCTGCTTTTTCCAAGATCAGCTGCAACAATATATCCCTTCCCATATCCTTTTCAAGCAATTTGACCTTGACACCCCTCAACCAGTAGACTTCAACTGGAGTGATGCTTTGTGACTTTGGAGACTAGGTCAGAAAAACACCATGCATTTCCACCTTGTTTTCTTAGAATGCTCAACCCTGGAACTCAGCCACTATGATGTGAGCAGGTCCAAGAAACCCATGGAGAGACTCACATGAAGAGGAATCAAGGCCCTGGCCAAAGCCCAGGTTGAGCTCCAGTCAACAGATTTCAGTGAGTGAACCTTCCTGTAAATGAGTTATCCAGTCCACAAGCATGATGTCCTGTTTGACACAGGATGGAGCAAAAATGAGCTATCCCCATGGAACCTGGATCAAGTTGCATAATTGTGAGCAAAATAAATGATTGTCATTGTTTTAAACCAGTTATTTGGAGTGATTCGCCATGTAATGATAGACCCCTGATAACACAATTTGATACCCAAAATGAGTGATGTCATTGGAAAAAACTAAATAGGAGATATTGGTTTAGGGATACAGTAGTGGATAGAAGTTGGAAGGAGCTCAAGATTGTTCATGAAAGCTAGAAGGGACTTGACGGAAGTGTTACAGATAAATAAAGGATCTCTGAGCCCAAAGGCTATCAGTGAGAAGTGAAAGGAAAATAAAGAAAAATCTTATTGGGAGTTACAGAAATGGCTTTCTTGTTATGCAGAGTTGGAAAGTTTGCCAATGCTATTGCCCGCTGTAATGTGAAAAAATAGAAACTGTATCTCACGAAAATAATGATACAGTTAAGATTTCCAGACAAAATATTAAAACTGCCACCTGGCTTCTTTTCCTAGGTTTTGATAAAATATGAAAGGAACAAGTTGAGCTAAAGAAAAAAAACTGTTAAATATCAAAGAGTCAGAACTCGCTGGGCTCAAAAATAAAACTATATCTCATTTCTAGTCTCTCCAGATGGCACATGATTCTCAAATTAAGTGTCACACCAAAGATCAAATCTTGGATGGGATTATAGACTCTTTTCTTGACATTATACATTTCTAATGCAGTGTCTTATAAAAACCTCCAGACAAATAAAAAGGCACTTGAAGAATTTTAGAGAATTTTTTGCAGATTCCAGTAAAAAGTTGAAGTTCGTAAGAATATTAAGCCTTTGGTCATTTAGCTTCCTTTCAGGTAGCCAAAAATAGAAAAGGGGGCCAGTCTTAAAGATGCTTGTACTTGTGGCTTTTGTTCATAGGAGAGAACCTAATAAGATTTATAGAAAAGTCATAATGTTTTTAAAAAAGAATGGCTTTGACTGAATCCAACCCTGCAAACTGGGTGGAGTGTTGGACATGAGGCTCCGAAGAGAAGAAAGGGCAGGTCTGGGAGCTGGTGGAATTCAGCTAGGTGTGGATTCTGTTTGTCAGAGAAGAGGCACTAGGGTCTTTTGGCAATGAGAAGCCCTAGGACAGAAAGTCAGGTCCTCTGTATTAGAGACTGCATTTTTGGTTCTCTCTGCCATTCCTCCAGTTAGTCCCACAGCCAGATCCTCGCCTGCCTCCAGTCTCAACTCTAACGTCCTCCCAAGCACTCATCTCTGACCTCCCATCTACAAGGGCAGTGTGTGCTCTTCTATCCCTGTCCTTATCCTGCTTTCCATCACTCACCCACGACATTGTTATATATTTACTGCTGTAGGTGTTTTTTCTCTCTCTTTCCATGAGTAAGTTCCAAGGTGTTCCTGCTTGACTAAATATTTGTGAGTGAATGAGTATGTAGATAAATGGATGGCTCCGGAGGTTCTGTCACCTACATCACGCAGCCAGCATGTGCTACACATATGTGTTCAGCTGGAAGACTTAAAGCTGATGACAGCCACCTGGGAAGAACTGAGGAAGTATGACTGACGAACTGTATTCAATTCAATGTAGCAAACACCTTGCCCATAATAAGAGTAGAGCCCTACGTGGGGTTGATATTAGCACCTGTGCTTCTCTGAAAAAGCCTTATATTTGATTTTTACACAGGAAGAACCAAAGCAGAGATTTCCTCCACCAGTTGGGACCTCTTCCTTCTGATTCTTGTTGAAATTAATGTAAACTGATATGCCTTTGTTGAGTCCCCACTATTGTACAATCAAGGCACTAGGCTGCTGATGAATCCCACTGAAGGGCTTCACAAGGGTGTTGATCCTTCACGTTTAGATAACAGCAAGTCTAATACTCAGGAAAGAAAGTCAGTACAGCAATAATAGTATAAGATGATAGACTCTGCAGAGCTGTATTAACACAACTGCATCCAGAAGTACAAATATTCAAGCTATTAGAGGGACTATCCATGTGGTCCAGTGGTTAAGATTTTGTTTACCAATGTAAGGTGTTCAGGTTCGGCCCCTGGTTGGGAAGTTAAGAGCCCACATGCCTCACAGTGAAAAAATCAAAAACATAAAAAGAGAGGCAATCTTGTGACAAATTCAATAAAGACTTTAAAAATGGTCCCCATCCAAGAATCTAAATAAATAAAGCTATTAGAGTTCAAAAAAAAAAAAAAAAAAGAATGGTATGTCACAAGTATTGCCATCTTAGATCAAAAGGGGCAGAAACAGTACAACATGAAAAGAAACATTCGCACTTAACAGCATTTTACAGACAGGAAGTAGACTAGGAATGCAATTCCACTGAAACCACAGGCTTCTTAGAGGTGGAGGAAGAAGAACTCAGAGGACAGAACCAAGTGCTACTGAGAACTCCCACAGAGTGAGACTGAGTCGTAGTCAGAGAACTGGTGGAACGTGTCCTATTGGATTTCAGAACTGCTATGAGCCAGTGAAAGTGTGTTTTTCATAGTCCCCCATTTTTGAGCAGTTGTCCTATTCATATACAATAACTTATGTGTGGGGGTCAGGCAGATAAAGGACAGACAATTTATCTCTTTTAGTTTACATGTCTTTAGATTGAGAGGAACTGTAATAAAGCTGACATATTTGAGGAAATGCTACTGAGGAGACAAAATCTAACTCAAATGATGAAATACCGAACTTTGAGCAGGTCTTGTAATGAGATGAAACTCTGGAAATCATGAGGCAAGGATAGACATATTTGGCATGGAAAATCAATCTGAATGCTGTAGCTGGAGAATAGGTCATGGTAGACTGTGTTTTGCAAAGATGGCCATCATCAGCATCTCTTGTCCCACATGAGACAGGCCATCTTCCAATGTCATCTTGATGCTCCTGTCTTTGAGTGGTGAGATTTAGGTCCCCTCCCAGTGAAGACAGACAGACTTTTGTGGCTGTCTCAACCCATGGAGATGGTAAAAGTGACACTGTGTGACTTTCAAGTTTGGGTGATAAAAATCAGCCTAAGGGAAAAAAAAGTGTCAAAAGAAATGGAGATATTTTTAAGGGTCACACAAAAAATGGAAAGCAAAAATGAGTTTGGGTAGTATTTCTCCATCACTTTCTAAAGAAGACAGACATGAAGTCTGACAAACACACTTCTTGCCATTGGAAAAGGGGAGCCTATTGTGAAGAAGGGAATGTTTGTGGGGTCTCATGATCAGTAAAACCATCTTCAAAATGTTCTGCTTTTCTTTTCTCTGATTTGGTTCTGTCAAGGAACATTCTGGTTCTCAATTTAATAACCCCAGACTCTTTGCCTGGGGAGGGATTGACTTGGGTGGAAAAAGGTTATTTTAGTTGCTGGAAATGAATTCCTCAGTCTCAAGTAGAGAAATAGCCATTTTGTTTATTTAAGCTTGGTTAGTATGAGTTAGTCTTTATGACCAATGAAATTGTAATTATGTCACTGAGTCACTAGACTTCCAAAGATAGGGAAAATATTAGAATGTGGGGGAAAAGCACTTGGGAAAGCCAGTCTGAAGGCTTTCTATCTTCCCATTCCACCTTTTTTCATTTAAACATTATTCAATGTTTAGACTTCATGACATGGCTTTGGAAAACGTTCTGTTTATAGAACAGACTGAGTTGAGATGACAGGCAGTGGTAGATACAAGCCAACTAATAGGCATTTATGATATTAGAGATCTTCAACAGTGGTTTAAATATTTTCTCCAAAAGCTTTTGCAATAAAAATAAGCATCTAAGTATGAAATACCGAACTTTGAGCAGGTCTTGTAATGAGATGAAACTCTGGAAATCATGAGGCAAGGATAGACATATTTGGCATGGAAAATCAATCTGAATGCTGTAGCTGGAGAATAGGTCATGGTAGACTGTGTTTTGCAAAGATGGCCATCATCAGCATCTCTTGTCCCACATGAGACAGGCCATCTTCCAATGTCATCTTGATGCTCCTGTCTTTGAGTGGTGAGATTTAGGTCCCCTCCCAGTGAAGACAGACAGACTTTTGTGGCTGTCTCAACCCATGGAGATGGTAAAAGTGACACTGTGTGACTTTCAAGTTTGGGTGATAAAAATCAGCCTAAGGGAAAAAAAAGTGTCAAAAGAAATGGAGATATTTTTAAGGGTCACACAAAAAATGGAAAGCAAAAATGAGTTTGGGTAGTATTTCTCCATCACTTTCTAAAGAAGACAGACATGAAGTCTGACAAACACACTTCTTGCCATTGGAAAAGGGGAGCCTATTGTGAAGAAGGGAATGTTTGTGGGGTCTCATGATCAGTAAAACCATCTTCAAAATGTTCTGCTTTTCTTTTCTCTGATTTGGTTCTGTCAAGGAACATTCTGGTTCTCAATTTAATAACCCCAGACTCTTTGCCTGGGGAGGGATTGACTTGGGTGGAAAAAGGTTATTTTAGTTGCTGGAAATGAATTCCTCAGTCTCAAGTAGAGAAATAGCCATTTTGTTTATTTAAGCTTGGTTAGTATGAGTTAGTCTTTATGACCAATGAAATTGTAATTATGTCACTGAGTCACTAGACTTCCAAAGATAGGGAAAATATTAGAATGTGGGGGAAAAGCACTTGGGAAAGCCAGTCTGAAGGCTTTCTATCTTCCCATTCCACCTTTTTTCATTTAAACATTATTCAATGTTTAGACTTCATGACATGGCTTTGGAAAACGTTCTGTTTATAGAACAGACTGAGTTGAGATGACAGGCAGTGGTAGATACAAGCCAACTAATAGGCATTTATGATATTAGAGATCTTCAACAGTGGTTTAAATATTTTCTCCAAAAGCTTTTGCAATAAAAATAAGCATCTAAGTATGTAAATTGTATTTGTTATATTCACCACCCGAAACCTGTCAGATTTATCATTCCAGTATTCTTTGGTTGGACATTTCTCATAGTTTTTGGCATGCAAAAACTATCTTTGAACATCTGCTAGGAAAAAAATTAATTAAACCCATATGGTTTGAAATCCTATGAAACATTTTAGGATTTAGAAAATAGCACCTAGATCTAATAAACATAATCCCTGTCATTTTTTTCTTACTTTGTGATTCTATTCTTTCCTCTTTGCTTTTCTGCCCTCCTTAGAATTTTACATACCTATACCTTAGTAAATACTCATTAAATACCTTTCAAAACTTTCCAATTCAAACTCCAATATCAGACATGCCCTAAGAATACTCAACAGAAGAAAGCCACAAATTTGTATATTAGCTAAGGAGGATACATTTCTAGCATCACCTATGCCCCGACCCCATACTCCATAGCAGCCAATTCCATTCATCAGGAACAAGCTATTTTCTTTCTCTCTGCCCAGAAAAACCCTGGTACTTCGTGGTCTGTCTAATACTTATTCCCTCCAAAGGAGATAACTTTAAAAATATTTTGTGGAAAATTCTCATTTATAAGTTAAGACCTTTCTTTTTTCTTTTAATCTTCCAAAGTGAAATAATACACTTTAAGAAATACCTGAAGAAATAAAAAAAAAGAAAAGAAATACCTGAAGAATTGCCATTCGCATTAAAATTTTATGAAAACATCATACCACCATTCTACAAATCTCAAGATTAAAATAATTCCTTTTTTATGTATAACCATAATACCTTTAGGGATTCTCAGGTGGTGCTAGTGGTAAAGAACCAGCCTGCCAATGCAGGAGACATAAGAGATCCAGGTTTGATATCTGGATTAGGAAGATCCCCTGGAGAAGGAAACAGCAACTCACACCAGTATTCTTGACTGGAAAATTCCATGGAGAGAGGAGCATGGCAGTTTACAGTCCACAGGGTCATAAGAGTTTGGCATGACTGAAGAGACTTTGCATGCACATGTACACATAATACCATTAAGTTCTTATCAGAGCATCCATAGTATTTCATTACTGTTTATGAATTCCCCTTGTCTTCTACAAACTGAAAGGTTTTTGTAGGGACCCTGTCTTATTTGTCTCTGATTCCCAGCCTGCAAGACATTTGATATTATTATTTTATGAAGTAATAGAAATTGACACAAGGGAAAGTAAGAACATTAAAGACAGAGTGGAACCAATTTTCTTTCTGTATTATGGATTCTATATTGTAGCCTATAAGCAGTGCTGGCTTAAAATTACTTCAGCTTTGCATGAATATGAAATACTAAGTCAGTGTCCAAAATATCTTAGAGAAACAGCAGTGGTGAAGACTGGATAATTTCTGGGTCACTTGGAACGGTGCTCACTCTGAATCAGTTTACAGTTGTTTTCAGTCTGAGCTACTGATGATGCCTAATCTGCACACCTTCCAATGGTGAGATTTTCCAACTGAATGTCTCATTTCAGGGGAAATCTTAAGGTATGCCCCGACCCCATACTCCATAGCAGCCAATTCCATTCATCAGGAACAAGCTATTTTCTTTCTCTCTGCCCAGAAAAACCCTGGTACTTCGTGGTCTGTCTAATACTTATTCCCTCCAAAGGAGATAACTTTAAAAATATTTTGTGGAAAATTCTCATTTATAAGTTAAGACCTTTCTTTTTTCTTTTAATCTTCCAAAGTGAAATAATACACTTTAAGAAATACCTGAAGAAAAAAAAAAGAAAAGAAATACCTGAAGAATTGCCATTCGCATTAAAATTTTATGAAAACATCATACCACCATTCTACAAATCTCAAGATTAAAATAATTCCTTTTTTATGTATAACCATAATACCTTTAGGGATTCTCAGGTGGTGCTAGTGGTAAAGAACCAGCCTGCCAATGCAGGAGACATAAGAGATCCAGGTTTGATATCTGGATTAGGAAGATCCCCTGGAGAAGGAAACAGCAACTCACACCAGTATTCTTGACTGGAAAATTCCATGGAGAGAGGAGCATGGCAGTTTACAGTCCACAGGGTCATAAGAGTTTGGCATGACTGAAGAGACTTTGCATGCACATGTACACATAATACCATTAAGTTCTTATCAGAGCATCCATAGTATTTCATTACTGTTTATGAATTCCCCTTGTCTTCTACAAACTGAAAGGTTTTTGTAGGGACCCTGTCTTATTTGTCTCTGATTCCCAGCCTGCAAGACATTTGATATTATTATTTTATGAAGTAATAGAAATTGACACAAGGGAAAGTAAGAACATTAAAGACAGAGTGGAACCAATTTTCTTTCTGTATTATGGATTCTATATTGTAGCCTATAAGCAGTGCTGGCTTAAAATTACTTCAGCTTTGCATGAATATGAAATACTAAGTCAGTGTCCAAAATATCTTAGAGAAACAGCAGTGGTGAAGACTGGATAATTTCTGGGTCACTTGGAACGGTGCTCACTCTGAATCAGTTTACAGTTGTTTTCAGTCTGAGCTACTGATGATGCCTAATCTGCACACCTTCCAATGGTGAGATTTTCCAACTGAATGTCTCATTTCAGGGGAAATCTTAAGGTGAAAAAATAATAATTAATAAAGAATAAGTGCCTACTCTGTGAGAGACACTTCTGTAGAAGCTGGGATATAATAAAGAAAATGAGCTTCACTCCTAGTGTGACCATAGAATGTTTGTTTAATGATCTTAATGAACGTATTAGGAAAGCAAGAGAAAAGCCAACATCTCATATTCCTTGTCCACGTGACCCTAAGAGCCTACTGTTGAAAATGTATGGGTTGGTGAGACAGAGGCCTGCCAGAAGGGTTAGAGTCATCATCTTACAAAGGTAAGACTCATGTATTCATCATTTAATATGTCCTATTACAGTTTATTTGAAAGAACCTGTTTTCTGTTACTTGAGCAACAATAATGCCTCTACAACTTTCAAACAAAACAAAAAGCAAATCCATGCTTGAGTATCTTGGAATGGATTACTAATCACACTATATTTTCTCATTAAGTACAGTTTCTGGGGGTCATATAAGAGAGCAAAAAGGCCCAGGTTACCACACTCCATTAGAAAAGAATGTCTCCTGTTGTACAAAAGGAGATAAAGCCTATGATCAGGGAACAGCAAAGGACTTAAAAGTCAGTCCCTACATTTTTCAACTTCTAGTCTGGCATGGAATTTTCTTCTGAGTGTAAAGGCCTTGCCTGTTTAGAGAACAAGAAAGCACATGTACAAAAAAATAAAAATAAAAACTTTTGGAAAGAATTTAGTATTTCAGAAAGTATCAAAGTTGTTAACAGCACACTGATGGATTTGCCACTTGTATTTTAATGATTATCATTGTTTTCACCTTGAATTACCATGTTAAGGGCTTTGAGATCTCAGCTGAACCCTGGGCAGTGAAGACTATAGAGTCTTGTTTCCTCATCTGCAAAAGGAACGTATTTTGACATGCCAGAGACTGGGTGTCCGGCCTACTCCATCTCGTCCAAACTGCCCCCCAGCCATGAGGTACCCCCAGATAACTATTTGACCTTTGGCCCCACTTCTTGCTCCACCTTATCCATATAGGACATTTTAGCTTCTCTGCTGCTTACTCTCACATCACTGACCCCAAGAAATTTTAAATTGGAATACAGTGATTCTAGTAATTATTGGATATGTCAGAAGTAAGAAAAGCATGTGAGATCCAGCATTAAGGATGAAAACTGGGGGCAGACATAATGACCTCTTTGCAAGTAAAGAAGAGGAAGTTTAGAGCCTGACAGAGAGACACTAAAAACTAGGAAACACACACAGACCAAGAGAGCGCTGGAGAGGTACTTGGGTTATCAAGAGTTTTCCTGCTGCATTTCAATACATTGAGAGACCTCCCCAAACCTCTGTCTTTTGTTTTTGTTAGAACTCCTTTCTTCTAGTAACCAATCTTCCTTTACTTAATCTAGCTTGAGCCCATAAAGTCTCTTCCTACCAAACAATACCTAATTAGAGCAGGATAAAACTATTGACAAAACACACAGTTATGAGACTCAAAGGAAATAATGCATTGTAAGAGATAAAAGTGTTAGCGTTGTTAAACATTTTCATTGCCTCTACAACTTTCAAACAAAACAAAAAGCAAATCCATGCTTGAGTATCTTGGAATGGATTACTAATCACACTATATTTCCTCATAAAGTACCGTTTCTGGGGGCCATCTAAGAGAGCAAAAAGGCCCAGGTTACCACACTCCATTAGAAAAGAATGTCTCCTGTTGTACAAAAGGAGATAAAGCCTATGATCAGGGAACAGCAAAGGACTTAAAAGTCAGTCCCTACATTTTTCAACTTCTAGTCTGGCATGGAATTTTCTTCTGAGTGTAAAGGCCTTGCCTGTTTAGAGAACAAGAAAGCACATGTACAAAAAAATAAAAATAAAAACTTTTGGAAAGAATTTAGTATTTCAGAAAGTATCAAAGTTGTTAACAGCACACTGATGGATTTGCCACTTGTATTTTAATGATTATCATTGTTTTCACCTTGAATTACCATGTTAAGGGCTTTGAGATCTCAGCTGAACCCTGGGCAGTGAAGACTATAGAGTCTTGTTTCCTCATCTGCAAAAGGAACGTATTTTGACATGCCAGAGACTGGGTGTCCGGCCTACTCCATCTCGTCCAAACTGCCCCCCAGCCATGAGGTACCCCCAGATAACTATTTGACCTTTGGCCCCACTTCTTGCTCCACCTTATCCATATAGGACATTTTAGCTTCTCTGCTGCTTACTCTCACATCACTGACCCCAAGAAATTTTAAATTGGAATACAGTGATTCTAGTAATTATTGGATATGTCAGAAGTAAGAAAAGCATGTGAGATCCAGCATTAAGGATGAAAACTGGGGGCAGACATAATGACCTCTTTGCAAGTAAAGAAGAGGAAGTTTAGAGCCTGACAGAGAGACACTAAAAACTAGGAAACACACACAGACCAAGAGAGCGCTGGAGAGGTACTTGGGTTATCAAGAGTTTTCCTGCTGCATTTCAATACATTGAGAGACCTCCCCAAACCTCTGTCTTTTGTTTTTGTTAGAACTCCTTTCTTCTAGTAACCAATCTTCCTTTACTTAATCTAGCTTGAGCCCATAAAGTCTCTTCCTACCAAACAATACCTAATTAGAGCAGGATAAAAACTATTGACAAAACACACAGTTATGAGACTCAAAGGAAATAATGCATTGTAAGAGATAAAAGTGTTAGCGTTGTTAAACATTTTCATTGTTACGATTATTATAGCATAGATTCATGCTCACTGTCACTTCTTTTTTAAAAACTAAAATGGTGGATTTCTACTGGTATTGTTCCTATATAGTTAGCTTGGTCTTATCCAAAAGAAGGGGTTTGTATGCTTTAAATGACACTCTCTCTCTTTGAAAAAAATTGTATGTGACAATATATAAATACAAACACATGTATACACACAAATATATTTAATATTTAAGGAATGTGAGAAATAATGATTAATTCAATGGTACATTTCATAAAATGTGCATAGAATTGGCAAATGAGAATTTTAAAGGATTTGAATTATTTGGATTGTTGGAATGAAGGGTGAAGTGCTTTTTATATACACACACAATGGTAAACTAGAAAGGGAGAGAGAGAAGGAAAGAAAAGAACATTGATATATTGACATTTAAATTTAAATTTCATGGCTATAATTGATTTACACTTAGCTTAATCCAGTTCATATTTGAAGTACCCAAGAAAAGGCCACTGAAGTTAGATAATATCATAAAACTAGAATATTGAAATCACATTTAATAGGCAATCTGTATATTTCTTTATTTTGTTAAAGAAAGCTTCAATTAGCCAACAAAGAAAGTTTCAAGAATATAGGAATCCCATAATTTCTTTTTTAAGTGTTTGTAAATAATAATTTTTAATAGATATGAATGCCCATCTCTCAATTATGTTTTAAACTTATTAGCATGTGAGATCCAGCATTAAGGATGAAAACTGGGGGCAGACATAATGACCTCTTTGCAAGTAAAGAAGAGGAAGTTTAGAGCCTGACAGAGAGACACTAAAAACTAGGAAACACACACAGACCAAGAGAGCGCTGGAGAGGTACTTGGGTTATCAAGAGTTTTCCTGCTGCATTTCAATACATTGAGAGACCTCCCCAAACCTCTGTCTTTTTTTTTTGTTAGAACTCCTTTCTTCTAGTAACCAATCTTCCTTTACTTAATCTAGCTTGAGCCCATAAAGTCTCTTCCTACCAAACAATACCTAATTAGAGCAGGATAAAAACTATTGACAAAACACACAGTTATGAGACTCAAAGGAAATAATGCATTGTAAGAGATAAAAGTGTTAGCGTTGTTAAACATTTTCATTGTTACGATTATTATAGCATAGATTCATGCTCACTGTCACTTCTTTTTTAAAAACTAAAATGGTGGATTTCTACTGGTATTGTTCCTATATAGTTAGCTTGGTCTTATCCAAAAGAAGGGGTTTGTATGCTTTAAATGACACTCTCTCTCTTTGAAAAAAATTGTATGTGACAATATATAAATACAAACACATGTATACACACAAATATATTTAATATTTAAGGAATGTGAGAAATAATGATTAATTCAATGGTACATTTCATAAAATGTGCATAGAATTGGCAAATGAGAATTTTAAAGGATTTGAATTATTTGGATTGTTGGAATGAAGGGTGAAGTGCTTTTTATATACACACACAATGGTAAACTAGAAAGGGAGAGAGAGAAGGAAAGAAAAGAACATTGATATATTGACATTTAAATTTAAATTTCATGGCTATAATTGATTTACACTTAGCTTAATCCAGTTCATATTTGAAGTACCCAAGAAAAGGCCACTGAAGTTAGATAATATCATAAAACTAGAATATTGAAATCACATTTAATAGGCAATCTGTATATTTCTTTATTTTGTTAAAGAAAGCTTCAATTAGCCAACAAAGAAAGTTTCAAGAATATAGGAATCCCATAATTTCTTTTTTAAGTGTTTGTAAATAATAATTTTTAATAGATATAAGATTCTTGTACTGCATCAGCATCTCTCAATTATGTTTTAAACATTTATTTTATTGCAATCAATACCATCAGTTCATGCCTACATTTTCTGTTATTTATAGAAAAGATTGAGTGTAAATCAATTATAACCATGAAATTTAAATTCAAATGTCAAATACCAATGTTCTTTTTTTTATTCCTTCTCTTTCTTCCTTTTTATTTTACCATTTTGTGTGTGTGTGTCTGTGTGTAGAAAGCACTTCACCCTTCATTAAAACAGTCCAAATGATTCAAATCCTTTATAATTCTCATTTTTCAATTCCATACAAATTTTACGAAATGTACCATTGAATTAATCATTATTTTTCACATTCCTTATAAACAGTCATGCGGGGAGCTGCCCTGTTTCAAGGGGTTTCCTTTAAGGAAACATAGCCCTGGGAGCTGCCCTGGCAACAGGGGCTGATAACAGCATAGCTCTCTGTCCCGCCACCCCAGGTGTTGTGAAGACGTTCCTTAGCTATCATAAAGGACACCTGGAGCCTCTTTACAGGGCTTGAGGGGCATTATGACCCAGAACCATTGTAATAACACACCAGGAGGTAACACCTAGTTTATGATCAGACACCTGGCCTAAAGCACATGTTATGATCGACACCTGGCCTAAAGCACGTGTACACAATTACTTGTTGAAGTATAAAAGGGATGAGCGAATTCAATAAACTTGTCAGCAACTTGTCAGCAACCTGTAGAGTTGTCTGCCTTCTTGCTGTCCCTCTCAACCCCATCTTTTCTGTCCTTCTTTCTTTTCTTAGCCTATCTGCCACTCTCTTCAGGACCTGTTCGACTGCCGGCTGGCCAGGCACAGTCACAAGGACTTTCACCAAATTTAGAGAGTATACTTAAAAAGAATGGGGCTTCCCTGGTGGTCCAGTGGGTAAGGACACTGCCTTGCAGTGCAAGGGGCGTGAATTCAATCCCTTGCCTGGGAGGATCCTATGTGCCGCGGAGCGGCTGGACCAATGTGTCCAATTGCCGAGCTGGAGCTCTGGAGCGACAGCGGCCACTGCGATGGGAGGCCCACACAGGCCAAAGAACAAAGATAAATAAATGAAAGATCAATAGAAGTGGCCAACAAAGAAAGTTTCAAGAATATAGGAATCCCATAATTTCTTTTTTAAGTGTTTGTAAATAATAATTTTTAATAGATATAAGATTCTTGTACTGCATCAGCATCTCTCAATTATGTTTTAAACATTTATTTTATTGCAATCAATACCATCAGTTCATGCCTACATTTTCTGTTATTTATAGAAAAGATTGAGTGTAAATCAATTATAACCATGAAATTTAAATTCAAATGTCAAATACCAATGTTCTTTTTTTTATTCCTTCTCTTTCTTCCTTTTTATTTTACCATTTTGTGTGTGTGTGTCTGTGTGTAGAAAGCACTTCACCCTTCATTAAAACAGTCCAAATGATTCAAATCCTTTATAATTCTCATTTTTCAATTCCATACAAATTTTACGAAATGTACCATTGAATTAATCATTATTTTTCACATTCCTTATAAACAGTCATGCGGGGAGCTGCCCTGTTTCAAGGGGTTTCCTTTAAGGAAACATAGCCCTGGGAGCTGCCCTGGCAACAGGGGCTGATAACAGCATAGCTCTCTGTCCCGCCACCCCAGGTGTTGTGAAGACGTTCCTTAGCTATCATAAAGGACACCTGGAGCCTCTTTACAGGGCTTGAGGGGCATTATGACCCAGAACCATTGTAATAACACACCAGGAGGTAACACCTAGTTTATGATCAGACACCTGGCCTAAAGCACATGTTATGATCGACACCTGGCCTAAAGCACGTGTACACAATTACTTGTTGAAGTATAAAAGGGATGAGCGAATTCAATAAACTTGTCAGCAACTTGTCAGCAACCTGTAGAGTTGTCTGCCTTCTTGCTGTCCCTCTCAACCCCATCTTTTCTGTCCTTCTTTCTTTTCTTAGCCTATCTGCCACTCTCTTCAGGACCTGTTCGACTGCCGGCTGGCCAGGCACAGTCACAAGGACTTTCACCAAATTTAGAGAGTATATTTAAAAAGAATGGGGCTTCCCTGGTGGTCCAGTGGGTAAGGACACTGCCTTGCAGTGCAAGGGGCGTGAATTCAATCCCTTGCCTGGGAGGATCCTATGTGCCGCGGAGCGGCTGGACCAATGTGTCCAATTGCCGAGCTGGAGCTCTGGAGCGACAGAGGCCACTGCGATGGGAGGCCCACAGGGGCCAAAGAACAAAGATAAATAGATGAAAGATCAATAGCAGCGGCCAATAAAAAAAAAATTTTTTCCAAAAAAAAAAGAGAATGAATCAGGGCTTCCCTGGTCATTCAGTGGGTAAAGAGTTCATCTTTCAGTGCAAGGGGCATTGGTTCGACTCCTGTCATGGGAAGATCCCACATGCCGTGGAGCGGCTGGACCAGTGTGTCCAGTTAAGACTCAGTGCTGTGGAGCGCATGTGCCCAGAAATGGTGCTCTGCAACGAGAGAGGCCACTGCAACCGGAGGCCCACACAGAGCAAACAATAAAGATGGATGAAAATTTAAAAACAAAACAAGACAAAATAAAAGAAACCAAAATTTTAAAAAATATATATAAAAAAAAGGATGAATCAACATTTATGAATACAACATAAGCAAAACAAACTTTGTGGAACACAATGTTGCCAATTTTTTCACTTGATTTCCCCTTTTCTTTTTTCCAGGATTGACTATCAACATCTTAATAATTTAGCAAACATCTTAAATAATTTATTTCATATCAAACTTAAAATTAAATGTGAAGGCCATTTATCTAACTCCATAACAGAACTGTCTGAACTCCCTGCCAGAGCTACACCTAGATGTATGGATAAATTAGACCAGCTTTCAATTCATGTACAGCTAAACCAATATACCAGAAATAACTGTTCAATAATTACTTGTTGGAGGAACATGCCTTTTTATACTTCTTTAATTACAAGTAAGATCATTGCAATCAGAGGCAACTCAATGTTATATAATATTCTAACATAATATGAAATCATTGTTTCTTCTGTAGTTTTTCCTCCCTCATAGTTTACATGCACCAATTTAAAAGTAACTTATAAGGACATGTCACAAAGTCCTGTCCAAAATATCACTGAAAGTTCTAGGGTTCTTTCCTGTCCTTTTCATCAGCAGAAATATTTTCACCTTTTCAGTAGTTCTTTCTCACATTCTAATTTCTCTTGTGCAACACCACTGCAGGTAGGTTTAAAGTTTAATGTGAAATTTTTAAATTCCCACTAAGAAGCATAATAACATGCATTTTTCCATTTCAGCTCTAACTGCTGACTTCAGGCAGTTGTCAATTGGTTGTTCTCAGAGTGGTTGTCACCTGTTGAAAAAATCTGCAACAGAGATCCATCAGTGGTGGCAAGCAAAGTTCCATTTTGCTTTAAGTTTTGCTCCAAAGTGCGATTTGGTAGAAGTCAAACTATGAGAGAAGTCAACTACCAAAAGGGGTCGTGTGCAAAAACATGAATGAAATGGCACTGCATTTTCAATGTTCTAGAGTTGTTTTAAAGTTCCTTATACATCTTTCTGCTTGACCCTGTCCATCAGTCCTTGGCTCCATGGGTTACCTTCCTAGCCTGATGGATCCTCATGCTTGACTTTCTCCAGAATTTGAACAATGCATTTAGCCGTTGTTGACTCTTCCCCCATCAACAGTAAAGAAAACAATATCTAAGCATCAGTGAAGAATACAAGAGGCACCCAGTCGTGTTTGCGTACTTAATGTCTGGTTGATTTGCAACTGGGTCTAGTAGCATGTAAAGGGAGAAATAAGAATGGACAAAGAAAAAAGGATCTATGTCCAAAGAAGGAAGAGAAAGGGTTATAAGTGAAAGTCCAGAACGTGTCCCTTGACAAGGTAAGTTCTAGATCATGGAGCCAAGCTTTTATAGAAAATCCTTATCAACATCTTAATAATTTAGCAAACATCTTAAATAATTTATTTCATATCAAACTTAAAATTAAATGTGAAGGCCATTTATCTAACTCCATAACAGAACTGTCTGAACTCCCTGCCAGAGCTACACCTAGATGTATGGATAAATTAGACCAGCTTTCAATTCATGTACAGCTAAACCAATATACCAGAAATAACTGTTCAATAATTACTTGTTGGAGGAACATGCCTTTTTATACTTCTTTAATTACAAGTAAGATCATTGCAATCAGAGGCAACTCAATGTTATATAATATTCTAACATAATATGAAATCATTGTTTCTTCTGTAGTTTTTCCTCCCTCATAGTTTACATGCACCAATTTAAAAGTAACTTATAAGGACATGTCACAAAGTCCTGTCCAAAATATCACTGAAAGTTCTAGGGTTCTTTCCTGTCCTTTTCATCAGCAGAAATATTTTCACCTTTTCAGTAGTTCTTTCTCACATTCTAATTTCTCTTGTGCAACACCACTGCAGGTAGGTTTAAAGTTTAATGTGAAATTTTTAAATTCCCACTAAGAAGCATAATAACATGCATTTTTCCATTTCAGCTCTAACTGCTGACTTCAGGCAGTTGTCAATTGGTTGTTCTCAGAGTGGTTGTCACCTGTTGAAAAAATCTGCAACAGAGATCCATCAGTGGTGGCAAGCAAAGTTCCATTTTGCTTTAAGTTTTGCTCCAAAGTGCGATTTGGTAGAAGTCAAACTATGAGAGAAGTCAACTACCAAAAGGGGTCGTGTGCAAAAACATGAATGAAATGGCACTGCATTTTCAATGTTCTAGAGTTGTTTTAAAGTTCCTTATACATCTTTCTGCTTGACCCTGTCCATCAGTCCTTGGCTCCATGGGTTACCTTCCTAGCCTGATGGATCCTCATGCTTGACTTTCTCCAGAATTTGAACAATGCATTTAGCCGTTGTTGACTCTTCCCCCATCAACAGTAAAGAAAACAATATCTAAGCATCAGTGAAGAATACAAGAGGCACCCAGTCGTGTTTGCGTACTTAATGTCTGGTTGATTTGCAACTGGGTCTAGTAGCATGTAAAGGGAGAAATAAGAATGGACAAAGAAAAAAGGATCTATGTCCAAAGAAGGAAGAGAAAGGGTTATAAGTGAAAGTCCAGAACGTGTCCCTTGACAAGGTAAGTTCTAGATCATGGAGCCAAGCTATAGTTGGATTGCACGACTCCCTCAGACCCCAACACTCCCTTATCTCTTGTCCTGGTCTGGCTTGTTGACTGACAGCCTAGCATGGTGAAGACACTGCTTTATCTGTGTAAGCTGATTTTAAAATGCAATGTCAAAAATTAGATATTTTTTATTCCCATTTTAAAGGTGAAGAAACTAATGCTAAAAGAGATTCTTTCTTAAAATATCACTTCTGGTCGATCTTCAAATCCAGGAATGTTTTGGAACTTCCCTGGTGGTCCAGTGGTTAAGACTTCATGATCCCAATGAAAGGGTTTTACCTTTATTCGACAGCTGACACAAACCAAACAAGTGCAATACAGGTGGGAAAGTCTTTCAGAACCCATCACATCCAAATAGATCTAGGAAAATTCATACCGGAGGGAAATCCCTCAAATGTACAGGATGTGGCAATACCCCCAATCAGAATTCAAAGCCCAGTCACCATCAACAAATCCACACCAGAGAGAAACCTTACAAATGTAAGGATTGTGGCAAAGCCCCTGTGTACAGCCGTCATCTTATTGTACATTTCAGAGTCCATACTAGAGAGAAACCTTTTAAATGTAAGGATTGTGGCAAAGCATCCAGGCATAACAGTTCTCTCACTGATCATCTCAGACCACACACTGGAAAGAAACCCCACAAATGTGAGGGTTGTGGCAAAGCATTTAGGCATAACTGAAAGGGTTCTACCTTGATTTGAGACTTAAACCCAGGGCCCAGACCTGATCGAACCCTGCTTGGGACATGAACCCATGTGCCTGGAGCTTGAATTCCAGCCCAAACCCTGTTTGGGACTTGAACCCACGTGACTGGGGCTTGACCCTAGCTAAAACCTGGTTTGGGACACGAAACCACATGGCTAAGGCTTAATCCCAGCCAAAACCCTGCTTGGGATGTGAATCCACGTAGTCAGGACTCAATCCCGGTCAAAACCCTGTCTGGGACTTGAACCCACGTGGCCGGGACTCAGTCCAGCACTCACCCAATGTCTGGACCCACTGAGGCTCAGCTTCTTCGTGCCTCAACGCAGAAGGAATTCAGCGAGAAGCAGAGTGATAGGCAAGAAGAGGATTTATTAGGATAGGGTACTTGTAAGAGGTGCAAGCGGGCAGGCAGGAAAGCTCTGCTCTGCTCTCCCTTCAATTGAGTGGGCAGCCATATATATAGGATGGTAGAAGACCGCCCCCCTCAAGCAGACGCAGATGCAGGACGCACATCATTGGTTGCTCCTTCGCCAGCTCCTCCTTCATCAGCTGTTTACACCCAGTCGCGCCTGCTTTAGTGAACAAGGAGCAGCTGTCCTGAGTTATCATCAACTCACTGGCCTCCCAACCTTTCTCAGGTGTCTCCCTTCTACCTACCATCCCCTACTAGGACTCTACAACCACCTACCTATTCTACTCTGTCCCTATCACCAACGCAGGGGGCCCAGTTTTGATCTCTAGTCAGGTAGCTAGATACCAAAAGTCGCACCTATAAAGATCCACCATGTTCCAATAAAGATCAAAGATCCCTCATGGGGCGACTAAGATCCAGGGCAAAACAAAAAATCCAGAAATATTTAAGCTAAAACAATGCTGTGTCTAAGACCAAGAGAATGAAGACCATACTCTTTGATCCTCAAGTCTATAAACTCAAAATGACTGAGTTAAACATATCAGAATCACAGCTGTAAGTAAGGGGAATGTGAGTTCTGTGGAAATGAGAAGACTCATTTGTCCAGTTAAAAAAAAAATTCTGGGACTTCCCTGGCGGCCCAGTGGCTAAGACTCCTGGCTTGCAATGCAGGAGACCTGGGTTCGAGCCCTGGTCAGGGAGCTAGATCCTACATACTGCAACTAAGACGCAGCACAGTCAAAAAAAAAAAAAAAAAAAAAAAAATTCCAATGTTACCAGGGAGATGTGGAAAGGTGCTTGCCAGGGCTGGCAGGTGGAGAAAATGGAGAAGATATTGTCCAAAAGGTACAAACTTTCATGTATAAGATGACTAAGCATTGGGGACCTAGGGTACAGCATGGTGACTAGAGTTAACAATTCTGTATTATATAGTTGAATACTGCTAAAACAGTAAAATTTAAGGGTTCTCACTACAAATGGAAAAAAGTAAATATGTAGGCTGATGAAAGGCTTAACCAAATCTATTGTAGTAATCATGTCACCGTTCCTTTTTATCAAATTCTCATGTTGTATACCTTAAATGTACATAGTTTTGCATGTCAATTGTATCTCAGTAAAGCAAGAAGAATAAAGACCATTAACCTGAGGTTTAACAAAGCTAAATGAACTTCCCAGGGTGACAAATTTATTAAATATCAGAACCAGGACTCTAATCCAAGTCTGTATGACTCCAGAGCTACTCTTTTAAACATCTAGGTAAACTCCTTCTGGAACGGATGCAACACAGATGACCTAAGCCATCATCTACCTTAGCTGGAGGCCAAGCTCCACAATCAGATCATAATACCAAAACTAAAGACCATTTACGGAGCAGCATTCTATAACAGACAATTGGCTAAATGCTTTATCAGCCCCCTAGCCCCCTTTAAGGACACCCTACTACTAGTCCCTACCCGCAGGGGCCCAGTTTTGATCTCTAGTCAGGTAGCTAGATACCAAAAGTCGCACCTATAAAGATCCACCATGTTCCAATAAAGATCAAAGATCCCTCATGGGGCGACTAAGATCCAGGGCAAAACAAAAAATCCAGAAATATTTAAGCTAAAACAATGCTGTGTCTAAGACCAAGAGAATGAAGACCATACTCTTTGATCCTCAAGTCTATAAACTCAAAATGACTGAGTTAAACATATCAGAATCACAGCTGTAAGTAAGGGGAATGTGAGTTCTGTGGAAATGAGAAGACTCATTTGTCCAGTTAAAAAAAAAATTCTGGGACTTCCCTGGCGGCCCAGTGGCTAAGACTCCTGGCTTGCAATGCAGGAGACCTGGGTTCGAGCCCTGGTCAGGGAGCTAGATCCTACATACTGCAACTAAGACGCAGCACAGTCAAAAAAAAAAAAAAAAAAAAAAAAAAAAATTCCAATGTTACCAGGGAGATGTGGAAAGGTGCTTGCCAGGGCTGGCAGGTGGAGAAAATGGAGAAGATATTGTCCAAAAGGTACAAACTTTCATGTATAAGATGACTAAGCATTGGGGACCTAGGGTACAGCATGGTGACTAGAGTTAACAATTCTGTATTATATAGTTGAATACTGCTAAAACAGTAAAATTTAAGGGTTCTCACTACAAATGGAAAAAAGTAAATATGTAGGCTGATGAAAGGCTTAACCAAATCTATTGTAGTAATCATGTCACCGTTCCTTTTTATCAAATTCTCATGTTGTATACCTTAAATGTACATAGTTTTGCATGTCAATTGTATCTCAGTAAAGCAAGAAGAATAAAGACCATTAACCTGAGGTTTAACAAAGCTAAATGAACTTCCCAGGGTGACAAATTTATTAAATATCAGAACCAGGACTCTAATCCAAGTCTGTATGACTCCAGAGCTACTCTTTTAAACATCTAGGTAAACTCCTTCTGGAACGGGATGCAACACAGATGACCTAAGCCATCATCTACCTTAGCTGGAGGCCAAGCTCCACAATCAGATCATAATACCAAAACTAAAGACCATTTACGGAGCAGCATTTAGGCTATAACAGACAATTGGCTAAATGCTTTATCTGGATTATTTTAATTTTTGTTCACAGCAAATCTAAGAGATAAATGCTAATATTATCCTTATACTACCATTGAAGAAGTTGAGACTCAAGAGTCTTGTGTGTTTTGCCAGGACTTAAATCCTAGACTCTGGGAAGTGTGCACTCTTAGCTTATTGTACTTCAAGCCATACCTTTATAGGCTGAGAGGGTTTTCTTTGCCTTTAAGTCATCATTTGTTTCCATCCATTTTCGTTTTTTGGCATGTGTGGGCCTCCCATTGCAATGGCCTCTCTCACTGCGGAGCACTGGCTCGTAATCGAATACACAGGTCCAGCCGCTACGCGGCACCTGGGATCTTCCTGGGTCAGGGATCGAACCGGTATTCCTTGCACTGAAGCACTGCAAGGCGGACTCTTTATCTACTGGACCACCAGGGAAGCCCTAGGCTGAGAGTTTTAATTCCATCTTTCATAATACTAACCCCTTAGCTCCCGAGTACCTGAACGAAACCTTTTACATCTGCACCAGTCTTTGGTGCTAAAGAGGAACGGGATGGAGTAGCCTCTAGCTCCCCCTAGTGGCCAAAATGGCCACTAACATTTATTAAAGGATCCAAGTATTGTGTGTGAATCAGTGCTAACCAGGAAACACCAGCTTGTATCTAAAGCTTGGCAAGCATTAAACACCTGCAACCCAACCCATTCTGAGTCTCAGAGGCCTCATTAAATGTCTGACATCTGGTATACACCAGGATACTTTAGAAACTGAGGAAAAGCATCGCGCAGATTAAAATTATAAAATCACCCCCAAATTAGTTAGGCAGATGTGGAGCAGAGACACCGGGAGTTTTGTTTTCCAGCTTCTTCCTCGCATTCCACTACAATAAATATCAGTGCTTGTTATCCCAGCTAATTATACAGTAGTTCTCCAGCACCGAGGAAACTTCATGTTCTTTTCATTGCTGACACACAGCTTGTAGATGCATCCTTTCTAATGTCCTGCATCTAGGTAAACTCCTTCTGAACGGATGCAACACAGATGACCTAAGCCATCATCTACCTTAGCTGGAGGCCAAGCTCCACAATCAGATCATAATACCAAAACTAAAGACCATTTACGGAGCAGCATTTAGGCTATAACAGACAATTGGCTAAATGCTTTATCTGGATTATTTTAATTTTTGTTCACAGCAAATCTAAGAGATAAATGCTAATATTATCCTTATACTACCATTGAAGAAGTTGAGACTCAAGAGTCTTGTGTGTTTTGCCAGGACTTAAATCCTAGACTCTGGGAAGTGTGCACTCTTAGCTTATTGTACTTCAAGCCATACCTTTATAGGCTGAGAGGGTTTTCTTTGCCTTTAAGTCATCATTTGTTTCCATCCATTTTCGTTTTTTGGCATGTGTGGGCCTCCCATTGCAATGGCCTCTCTCACTGCGGAGCACTGGCTCGTAATCGAATACACAGGTCCAGCCGCTACGCGGCACCTGGGATCTTCCTGGGTCAGGGATCGAACCGGTATTCCTTGCACTGAAGCACTGCAAGGCGGACTCTTTATCTACTGGACCACCAGGGAAGCCCTAGGCTGAGAGTTTTAATTCCATCTTTCATAATACTAACCCCTTAGCTCCCGAGTACCTGAACGAAACCTTTTACATCTGCACCAGTCTTTGGTGCTAAAGAGGAACGGATGGAGTAGCCTCTAGCTCCCCCTAGTGGCCAAAATGGCCACTAACATTTATTAAAGGATCCAAGTATTGTGTGTGAATCAGTGCTAACCAGGAAACACCAGCTTGTATCTAAAGCTTGGCAAGCATTAAACACCTGCAACCCAACCCATTCTGAGTCTCAGAGGCCTCATTAAATGTCTGACATCTGGTATACACCAGGATACTTTAGAAACTGAGGAAAAGCATCGCGCAGATTAAAATTATAAAATCACCCCCAAATTAGTTAGGCAGATGTGGAGCAGAGACACCGGGAGTTTTGTTTTCCAGCTTCTTCCTCGCATTCCACTACAATAAATATCAGTGCTTGTTATCCCAGCTAATTATACAGTAGTTCTCCAGCACCGAGGAAACTTCATGTTCTTTTCATTGCTGACACACAGCTTGTAGATGCATCCTTTCTAATGTCCTGCTTCCTACTCTTTTAAGAACAGCCATCCGGTTAGCAATTCAAAGCTACTGAAAGCTATTCTATCCTCCAACCCTTATTTTTTCAGGGTTAATTTTTAAGGCATACCCTAATTATAGGAATTTTCAGTCTTTAAAAAGTGGCTATTTTAAGAGCTGTTTACAAGAACACAATCTGAAACATCAGTCAGAAACAGCTTGAACTGATTGCATCCTTCTCTGGAACAGAACATCTAGCAGCAGAACATCCATTTGTAACTGGTCCATCTGCCCTGTAATTAAGGTTGCATTGCATGCCGCCCTGCTCCAAACTTACTTTTATAAGGAACAGCTGAGATTCCCCTCGATAAGACGTCAGAAAATGTGTTATCCAATTCGTTGGTTAACATTCTCAGAGCCAATTTAGTGCTGAATTTAAATCACCAGCAATGTTAGTGATAGGGTCATCAGTAGTGACGGCCTTGCTCACCCAGGCACCACTTGAAAATCCTCTTCATAAAACCCATTCGAAGTTCAGTGAAGGAAACATCTTGCTGTTGAATGAAAAAAAAAAAAAAAAAGATTCATTATATGTATCAACTCGGTATTATGTACATAAAAGCTACAGAAACCAACCTTTCCAAATCACAAGTGATTTTTAACCATGAGTTTGTTCTTGTGCCATTGTTCACACGGACAGATGATGTAATATGCATTTTAAAAATGAGAAATCAATGTAGGGGATAAAGTGAGCCAAGGATAAGAATAGTGTAGCCCAAAGATCTCAAGACATTCTCTCAAATTGAAGTGAGAAACTCTAAAATGAGAGCATCAATATCAGGGTAAAACCTTGAAAACATGTTTTTCTTTTCCTTCATAAAGCAAATTCTATGAAAACAAAAGCAGCAAGTGTTTTCAGAGGCTGGTATATTTATCTTATGCAAACCACATATTGCTAACATGTTTTCATATTCATTCTCTCCAAAAGTATAATTATTAAACAGACCTAAAACATTTCACAAAGAACACAGAATATAATATCAGAGTGATAAGTATTTTCTAAAAGTTACTATCTGCAAAACAGTGTTTGGCTCTGATGTACACAGTGGTACAGAAAATGTGGCACCATCCACCTGCCCTTCCGTGTTTGTTTGCTTCTAGAAAGTTCTATTAAAATGTGGCATCTCTGTTTTCCCCCAGCTGATAGCCTTATACTAATCCCAGGGTCTCAGTACCTTGATATTTAGAGTCAAGTGTTGAAGTAGCTCAATGCTCTGAGAGAGAGGCAGGTAAAAGAGATGGATCCTATTCTAGCACTCAGGGACACTTATGTTTGATACACACACACAGTCACACATGCACACACACACACCCCAGATTATATGACATCAATCCAAAAGCCATCTCTTGGGATAGCCAAAAAAATTATCTTCCCCTTTGAGTTTCCTCTCTTGAAAACTACTTTAAGAATGTAACCTTGGGGCTTCCCCTGGTGGTCCAGTGGATAAGGACACCGCCTTGCAGTGCAAGGGGCGCCAGTTCCATCCCTGGCCTGGGAAGATCCCACGTGCCGCGGAGCGGCTGGACTGATGTGTCCAATCACCGAGCCGGAGCTCTGGAGCGCATGCGCCCAGAGCCGGCGCTCTGCAACGACAGACGCCACCGCGATGGGAGGCCCACAGGAGCTAAAGAACAAAGACGGATGAAAATAGAGAAGTGAAAGACCAATAGAAGTGGCCCGCTCGCTCCCCACCCTCCCCAACCCGACCCCCGCCCAAAATAAATAAATAAATAAATCTTTAAAAAAAAAAAAAAAAAAAAGAATCTAGCCTTATACAAATCCTCTTTGTTTTCTCTCAAATGCAGAACCTGTGAATGAGCATGATTAAAGTCAGTAAAACATACATAATTTATAATGGGATTTTTAAAAAATCATGCACTTCCAACCATGTTGTTAAGGTTACAACAAGTAATAAAAATGCAGAGAGCATCCTGCTGGAAAGACAGGCGTTGGGAACCCCCTACTGACTTGGCCAGAGGAAAACAACCACACAGGTTCACCCAGCAACAGCTGCAGGATCCAGATTACAAATTTCTCCCAAGGCAGTATGAATATGAGCTTGAAATAGTCATCTCTCCTTCCAAAACAAATTTGCTAAGACGTTGCTGTCTTAATATTTCTATAAACTAAAATGCACCACCTTCGGAGCAGAGCAAGCTGAATCTTAAACTCTTGGGAAATAAAGTGTATGATGCTCAAGAGGGCAGAAATGAAAAGATTCTCCTTTGGAATCTCAAAATCATTTGGTAGTTGGTAGCAAAGACTGAACAGAGAAAGAGTCAAGGACTCTTGCTATTTTTGGTCCTTCAATCACAAAAAGTAAACATATTTGTGGTTGGATTAATGCTTTCCTTTGGGGAACCATCTCCAGCAAAACACAAGCGCATTATTATAATTTAGAAGTATATCATATGTATCGGTTTACAAATATCACAACAGAATTGGGTGAAGACATCCAGACTAAACTATAGAAAATCCAAATTCATAGCAGCTGGAAAAATGCCTCATATGGATGTAAGGTAAAATTCTGAACTGCCAGCTCATCTGAGATTTTAATAAAAGTGGATGGCAAGTTTGAATTATCTAGTGTTTTATTGTAATTTTAGTTCAACAAGTATTGAGTATATTCTATATTTTTGATATTATACCAAGTCCCAGAAATACAAAGACGTAGGACACACGCTCTGTCCTGCCCCTGGGAAGAACACAGTCTAATGGAAAATACACACACAATAGAGTTAACGTGACTCTAACAAAAAAGCCTGCTGACAGGATTTCTAGGCTGTAGGTAAAGGAATTTAGCTTGTTAGTGCATTAACCACATTTTCATAACCATAAACAAATAAACATCTTGGCGGTCATCTCTGCATTAACAACTTACAGCATTTATTAACAAATGTACTTTAACATGAGCTATTTTATGTACACTTCACAGGAGTTCTATCAAATAGGCCGATAAAGAGAAAACTGAAGTATCAACCTATCTCGGATTTGGAAGTCACATCAGATATCTTTAAAGTTCATCTGTGGGTAGTGAACATGCATGGTATTACATTAAGAAGAATTCCAAGACCCTGTTTGTTTTAATGAGGGTAAAGTTCCCAATTGATTGAGAACGTCTGTTAGGGGGGCTTGTTGGGGAAGGAGGGGCAGAACCAGTGTCTGTATTTATGAATCATTCTCTATCCTGTTCACAGCTGCTTTTAGAAGACTGGTGGTAGTAATGACCCCTTAGCAATTTCCTGTGTGAATTCTGAAGACTAAATGTTCTTATGTCTCTCCGTCCAGATAATTCCAGGCCTTTACTCCAGTCCAGAATAAGTTCTAGTATTGTCCCCTACCTCCACATGTGTGCTAACTGAGGCCAACTCTTTGGAATCTCAAAATCATTTGGTAGTTGGTGCAAAGACTGAACAGAGAAAGAGTCAAGGACTCTTGCTATTTTTGGTCCTTCAATCACAAAAAGTAAACATATTTGTGGTTGGATTAATGCTTTCCTTTGGGGAACCATCTCCAGCAAAACACAAGCGCATTATTATAATTTAGAAGTATATCATATGTATCGGTTTACAAATATCACAACAGAATTGGGTGAAGACATCCAGACTAAACTATAGAAAATCCAAATTCATAGCAGCTGGAAAAATGCCTCATATGGATGTAAGGTAAAATTCTGAACTGTCAGCTCATCTGAGATTTTAATAAAAGTGGATGGCAAGTTTGAATTATCTAGTGTTTTATTGTAATTTTAGTTCAACAAGTATTGAGTATATTCTATATTTTTGATATTATACCAAGTCCCAGAAATACAAAGACGTAGGACACACGCTCTGTCCTGCCCCTGGGAAGAACACAGTCTAATGGAAAATACACACACAATAGAGTTAACGTGACTCTAACAAAAAAGCCTGCTGACAGGATTTCTAGGCTGTAGGTAAAGGAATTTAGCTTGTTAGTGCATTAACCACATTTTCATAACCATAAACAAATAAACATCTTGGCGGTCATCTCTGCATTAACAACTTACAGCATTTATTAACAAATGTACTTTAACATGAGCTATTTTATGTACACTTCACAGGAGTTCTATCAAATAGGCCGATAAAGAGAAAACTGAAGTATCAACCTATCTCGGATTTGGAAGTCACATCAGATATCTTTAAAGTTCATCTGTGGGTAGTGAACATGCATGGTATTACATTAAGAAGAATTCCAAGACCCTGTTTGTTTTAATGAGGGTAAAGTTCCCAATTGATTGAGAACGTCTGTTAGGGGGGCTTGTTGGGGAAGGAGGGGCAGAACCAGTGTCTGTATTTATGAATCATTCTCTATCCTGTTCACAGCTGCTTTTAGAAGACTGGTGGTAGTAATGACCCCTTAGCAATTTCCTGTGTGAATTCTGAAGACTAAATGTTCTTATGTCTCTCCGTCCAGATAATTCCAGGCCTTTACTCCAGTCCAGAATAAGTTCTAGTATTGTCCCCTACCTCCACTATGTGCATGTGTGCTAAGTTGCTTCAGTTGAGGCCAACTCTTTGCAACTCCATGCACTGTTAGCCCCCCAGGCTCCTCTGTCCATGGGATTCTCCAGGCAAGAACACTGGGGAGGGTTGCCATGTCCTCTTCTAGGGGATCTTCCTGACCCAGGGATCAGACCTGCGTCTCTGATGTCTCCTACATTGTCAGGTGGATTCTCTACCACCAGCACCACCTGGGAAGTCCAGCTTCATTATTCCCTTCTCTAAATAATCAGACATGATTCACAAAGTCCATTCCTATCTGCATTCTCTGAGTTTTTCCAAGTGAATGATCGATTTTTAAGCATTTTCGAATGTCTCACAACAGTGAATCAAATAACTCTCAGTGTACATTGTATTTGTCTTTTTATTGATATCATTATAACATTATTACCAATACTGTTCTTGTTCAGCCAAGGCTTTAATTTGCCTCTGACCGCTCTTTTCTCTCTTTTTATCTTTTACTATATGGTTCATGCTTGCCTATGCAACATCACTAATGATTTCACAAATTATTTCCAAAGCACACTTTCCCATAAAATGTATTTATAATAAAATCTGAACTCTGTGGAAGAAAATTTCTACACATATTGAAAAAATAAAAATCCATCATTTTAATTTTATGAAATTCTCTAATTTTAAACTATAGGTGGAGACTTTCTTTGCACACTAACAGTAAGGAATTCAAAAACTGGGCTTCCCTGGTGGTCCAGTGGGTAAGGACACCGCCTTGCAGTGCAAGGGGCGCCGGTTTGATCCCTGGTCTGGGAAGATCCCACGTGCCGCGGAGCGGCTGGACCAATGTGTCCTATTACCGAGCCGGTGCTCTGCGACAACAGATGCCACTGCGATGGGAGGCCCACACGGGCCAAAGAACAAAGACGGATGAAAATGGACAAATGAAAGACCAATAGAAGTGATCCGCCCGCTCCCCTCCCTCCCCACCCCACCCCCATAAATAAATAAATAAATCTTAAAAAAAAAAAAAAGATGGATAAAAATAAATATATATAAAAAAAAAAGGAATTCAAAAACTGTCATCTCTGTGAACTTTAAAATGAGCAAGGTAGACATATAGTTGGGCTTCTCTGATGGCTCAGCAGTAAGGAATCCACCTGCCAGTGTAGGAGATGTAGGTTTGATCCCTGGATCAGGAATATCCCCTAGAGAAGGGAATGACTACCTATTCTGGTATTCTTGTCTGGAGAATTCCATGGACAGAGAAGCCTGGCGTGCTGCAGTCCATGGGGTAATAAAGAGTTGGACACAACTGAGCAACTGAATAACAATCAAATGAAAAAAGCAAGATATACCTTTACATTGTATTCGCATAACATATAAATATGATTTTGTATGAAATATACAGGTAAACTATGCCAAATATTAATAGCAGTTGTAACTATATAATATACTTAAAATTTTTTTGGTATTATACAAAAATTTTCTACTAGAAATATGAATTATTTTCTTAATGACAAAAATGTTGTCTCCATGAAAAGTTTCAAATTTCCCAAGGAATCATTTCTCTGGGGAGTAGCTTGGAAAAGGATTCCAGTGCTGACAAGGTAGTTGCAAAATGAAATCTGATTGGTAAGTCATCACAGAGGATGCTTTCCTTCTTTTGACTTCCAGGGCTAAGGCCAGGAGAAGCCAGATATATTATGGCAGTAACATAACTAGTTTTTAACTCTGTGGAAGAAAATTTCTACACATATTGAAAAAATAAAAATCCATCATTTTAATTTTATGAAATTCTCTAATTTTAAACTATAGGTGGAGACTTTCTTTGCACACTAACAGTAAGGAATTCAAAAACTGGGCTTCCCTGGTGGTCCAGTGGGTAAGGACACCGCCTTGCAGTGCAAGGGGCGCCGGTTTGATCCCTGGTCTGGGAAGATCCCACGTGCCGCGGAGCGGCTGGACCAATGTGTCCTATTACCGAGCCGGTGCTCTGCGACAACAGATGCCACTGCGATGGGAGGCCCACACGGGCCAAAGAACAAAGACGGATGAAAATGGACAAATGAAAGACCAATAGAAGTGACCCGCCCGCTCCCCTCCCTCCCCACCCCACCCACCCCCATAAATAAATAAATAAATCTTAAAAAAAAAAAAAAGATGGATAAAAATAAATATATATAAAAAAAAAAGGAATTCAAAAACTGTCATCTCTGTGAACTTTAAAATGAGCAAGGTAGACATATAGTTGGGCTTCTCTGATGGCTCAGCAGTAAGGAATCCACCTGCCAGTGTAGGAGATGTAGGTTTGATCCCTGGATCAGGAATATCCCCTAGAGAAGGGAATGACTACCCATTCTGGTATTCTTGTCTGGAGAATTCCATGGACAGAGAAGCCTGGCGTGCTGCAGTCCATGGGGTAATAAAGAGTTGGACACAACTGAGCAACTGAATAACAATCAAATGAAAAAAGCAAGATATACCTTTACATTGTATTCGCATAACATATAAATATGATTTTGTATGAAATATACAGGTAAACTATGCCAAATATTAATAGCAGTTGTAACTATATAATATACTTAAAATTTTTTTGGTATTATACAAAAATTTTCTACTAGAAATATGAATTATTTTCTTAATGACAAAAATGTTGTCTCCATGAAAAGTTTCAAATTTCCCAAGGAATCATTTCTCTGGGGAGTAGCTTGGAAAAGGATTCCAGTGCTGACAAGGTAGTTGCAAAATGAAATCTGATTGGTAAGTCATCACAGAGGATGCTTTCCTTCTTTTGACTTCCAGGGCTAAGGCCAGGAGAAGCCAGATATATTATGGCAGTAACATAACTAGTTTTTGGCAAAACAGCAGCCCCGACAGAACCATTCCATTGAAGAGGTCTCCAAAATGATTAAAATGTGTATGTATGCATGCTAAGTCACTCCAGTCGTGTCCAACTCTGTGCGGCACTATGGACTGTAGCCCGCCAGGCTCCTCTGTCCCTGGGATTCTCCAGGCAAGAATACTGGAGTGGGTTGCCATGCCCGCCTCCAGGGGGTCTTCCTAACCCAGGGATAGAACCTGAGTCTCTTATATCTCCTGCATTGGCAGGTGAGTTCTTTACCACTAGTGCCACCTCGGAAACCCCTAAAATGTGTATATAGAAAGACATTTAGTCAGTCACTTATAACAGAATAAGATAACAGTGATGTCAAAGGAGAAGATGTATCTTTTATTTTGCCACTGTTAGCACTGCACAATTTACCTTCCAAGACAGCACGCTCCAACTTAAGAGTGTTAACAGGGGTGGTAAGGAATAGAAAAAGCTACACATTCCTAAGCCTACTTATTTTTTACTGCTTTATTGATGTTATATTAGTATACAACAAATAACACATATTTTTAATATGTAGTTTGACATTTTGACATATGTATTCACCCACGAAGCCATTAATACAATCAAAGTAACGAACATGTCGATCATTCCCAAAGATTTTCCTATATTTTATAAATCCTCTCTCCAACCTCTCCTCACTTCATTCACACACCCTGCCCCCAAATTAATTTGTCACTACAGATTACAGACTAATCTGTCGCTCTGGATTCATTTGCACTTCCTAGAATTCGATATAAATAGAATTATATTGAATACTCTATTTTTACTTGCTTTATTCACTCAGCGTAATTATTTGGATATTAGTCATGCTATAGAGTATACCAAAAGTTCATCCATTTTTATTGTTAGCAGAGTTCCATTACATAAATTTTTGCATAGAATAATTATGTTAATGTTTCACACACATATATACTAATTTTATTTATAAACATTTATTATATAAGATAACATCTATATAAAATTATATGACAAACATGTATAAAATACTGGTTTATCTGTTCACTCGTTTGATTTGTTTAGAGATTCTCACAATTAAACATAAAGCTTTTTTGAACAGTGCTCTACAAGTGTTTGTGTGAACCAGACTTTTAATGCCCTTTAATAAATACTTAGGTGCGTACTGTCTAGATCACATGGTAGGGATGTGTAACTTTCTAAGAAACTGCCAAACACTTTATCAAAGTATCTGTACTATTTTATATCCTCTTCAGCATTATATGGGAGCCTCTCAGGTGGTGCTAGTAGTGAAGAACCTGCCTGCCATTGCAGGGGACACGAGAAACATGGGTTCAATTCCTGGGTCCGGAAGATCCCCTGGAGAAGAAAATGGCAACCGACTTCATCATTCTTGCCTGGATAATTCCAAGGACAGAGGAGTGTGGTGGGCTAGAGTCCAAAGGGTCACAAAGAGTTGGACACAACTGAGCACTCAGAATCATATAAGGGTTTTAGGTACTCTATATTCACTTGGGATGCTCAGTCTTTATAAATTTATCCATCCTTATGGGCATGTGATGGTACATCACTGAGGTTTTAATTTGCATTTCTTTAATAATGAGTTGTGCTGTGTGTTGTTTTTGTTTGTCACAATAGTATATCTGTTTTAGTCTATTCAAATCTCCTGCCCATTAAAGCAAAATGAGTCCCCTTTTTATTGAGTTTCAGAGATTTTTATATATTCTGCATATAAATTTTTCAACATAAATTTTTTTCTCTTTACCACTACTTTTCAACAAATTAGACAAACTGCAGTTTACTTCTTGTTTCTTGTACTTTGGATTCATTGATATTATTGATCTGCGAATTCACAGATTTCATCATATTTGGAATTTTTCCAGCCTTTACCTCTTCAACTATTTTTTAGTCCCTATATTCCTTCTTTGAGCATGCCATTTACAAGTGTATTTGCCACTTGAAATTGTTCCCTATCTCACTCACTCTCATTTCAATTTTAAAAATTCTCCTTTATTTCTGTGTTTCATCTTAATATGTCTATTCCCAAATCTTCATGCTTGCTGATTTTTACATCTGGAACGTTGCATTTTCACAAATCCCGTCCAGTGTGCTACTCTTATCAAACATTTTAGTTTACATTTATAGAAATGTAATTTTTTTATTTCTTCCATTTTTTATACTTATTTTTTGAGCATATATTATTTTGATAACCATTTTAAGGTTTTTATTTGATAATTATAACATTTACAACATCTAGCTTTTAATTGATTGACTTTTTCGTCTCATTATCAGTCATATTCTCCTATTACTTTGTTCAATTGATCTTTTTCCTATTGAATTCCAGCATTGTGAATTTCACTTTGCTTGATGGTGGATATTTTTGTGTTGTCATAAGTATTCTTGAGGTTTGTTCTGGGTCACAATTAATTTACTTGGGTCCTGTTTGTTCTTGCTTTAAGATTTGTTAGGGAAAACTGAAGAAGTGTTTAGATCAATTATTTTCTATGACGAAGACTCTTCAGTCTGCTGATGCCCTATGAATCGTGAGTTTTTTCAGTATGTCTGAGGGGAACAGAGGCTATTTTCAGCCCTAAGTCTCTTCTATGTCCACTGTCATCTTTACCCTATTTTGGGTGGTTCTTTCCATGACCTTGGGTACCTTCTGCACCCCTGTTCACTCACCACCACTCGGCTAAAGAAACAAAGAGATTGCCTCTGACCTTTGTTCCCCTTCTGGGCAGCTCTCTCCTCTGCAGCACTTTGGGGAGGCAAACTCTGAGTTTTTGGTCCTCAAACTCTCAGCTCTGTTTCTCCACCTCAGGATGTTGACCAGACCCTGCCTCAGTTCTACCTCCATGTTCTACAGCCTGGAATCTTCTCAACATAGAAATCTAGGGAAAGTCACAGGGCACACCACACTTATCCCTGTCGTTTGGTCATCACTGTCCTCCATTCCCCATTACTAATGTCTTGGTAACCCTTTTTCCATATAGTCTGTCCACTGTTTACAGGTTCAGTGATAAACTCTGTTCCCAAGAATTCCATCTTAGTTGGAAATGGTTATCCCTAAGTGTATGCATTCTAATCCTAAATGACAACCTGTACGTCTCAGCATTCTGGGTAGTGAACAACCAACTATAATGTCCATACGATCACTTACAATCATGGAGTCTCAACTATTCCTCTGTAGAATAACCCTTACAAAAAGAAAAGAACAAAACAGATGGCTTTGACCTGAACTGCTGTTGTTTAAAGAAAACTGCTTTCAGTAAATATTTTGCACTTTACCTTTTTAAAAATTATTTAATTTTAAAATTTATTTTACTTAATTAATTTTAATATGAGTACTTTTCATCCTATTCTTGAGTAGCAATATTTGTTAAATTGCTGTGCGTTAATTTTGTTTTTTACTTCCATGTAGACTCCCTTTAAAATAGACTATGGAGAGAAACCTAAGAAAGATGATTATACATTTATTTATTTTTAAAATTCGGGATGGACTCTGGGGCCTTGGAATCCCTGTCATTACACTACAGCCCAGGGCCTCCAGCTCTGAGTGAGGCAAGATGCTGATGCTCAGCTTGGAAAACCAGGATACTCAAACCAGACAACTGCAGGATGATGTCACAAATATGGAGAAGCATTTTGGGGAGTTGTGCCAAATCTCTGCTGCTTACGTGTGGAAAACTGCCAGGCTGGGAAGCAAAGCAGACCTCCTGGTGAATGATATCAGTCTGTATGTCTCTACAGAGACCCCCACATTTAAGGGGGGTCTGAAAAGCTTTGCTAATGAGGTTGCCAAACTTCAGGATTACCGACAGGCAGAAGCTGAAAGACTTGAAATCAAAGCATTAAGTGAATCTTTGAAAGCTTATGGTACCATTGTAAAAATGAAACAAGGTGACCCCATGCAACATGAACAGCAAGGAATCGAGAAACTAAACAGCTAACTCAGAAAGAACACATTATAGAAACACATCTGATAGACATGTTATTTCATGGGAAGAAACTAAATTCAAGAGCTACAGTGGGTGCTATCTGAACAACTCATCATCTGGAGGAAACTACTGACAATTTTGAAAAACAGAAAATAGAGGATGTAAAGACTATATTTTCAGAATCTATCACTATTGAAATGTTACTTGACAGTGAAATTTCAGAAGTCTACACTGTAGCTAGCAAAATATACAGAAGACTAACGACTTAGAGGTTTTTCAAAATTCTCTGGATTCAACAGATGAATTATCTCATTTAGATATCATAAGAGCAAATCAAGGGCATCTCTTGAGAAATCACTGTCAGCTAAACATTTATCTGCAACAGAACAGGTATCTACCTGTCGACTAAGAAAGGATCGACAAGCAGATGACTGAGGAAAAGGAGGGCGACTTGATGTTAACGACAAAATTAAATGTCTTTTTAAAATTTTATTTATGTTTATCTATTTTGGCTATGTTGAGTCTTAGTTGTGGCTTGGGGGGATCTTTACCTGATTGTGAGGTCTATCTTCCTGACCAGGGATTGAACCCAGGCCCCCTGCATTGGGAGCGAGGCATCTTACCCACTGGCCCACCAGGGAAGTCCCTAATTGTCTTAAGTAAGCTTTGCATTTCCACTTTCCTCTTAAATAACTTGAAATTCAGATCTAAAACTGTAAAACTTTACACTTGTTAAACCTTGAAATGAAATCCTACTGAAAATGGAAAAATTATTCAAGGAAATGTATGCTAAGAAAAATATAAATAAATTTAAAAAATAAAGTTCAGGATGTAAATTAACTTTAGAAGAATATACAATCTAAAACAATAGGGCTAGTTTATCATAAAAATATAATTTTGTATAGATAAAACATTCAATAGAACTTTATATCAACTACTCAGACTGTACCTACTGGTGAATGAAAGCTGTATGGGTTACTGAAAGCTTTGCTAATGAGGTTGCCAAACTTCAGGATTACCGACAGGCAGAAGCTGAAAGACTTGAAATCAAAGCATTAAGTGAATCTTTGAAAGCTTATGGTACCATTGTAAAAATGAAACAAGGTGACCCCATGCAACATGAACAGCAAGGAATCGAGAAACTAAACAGCTAACTCAGAAAGAACACATTATAGAAACACATCTGATAGACATGTTATTTCATGGGAAGAAACTAAATTCAAGAGCTACAGTGGGTGCTATCTGAACAACTCATCATCTGGAGGAAACTACTGACAATTTTGAAAAACAGAAAATAGAGGATGTAAAGACTATATTTTCAGAATCTATCACTATTGAAATGTTACTTGACAGTGAAATTTCAGAAGTCTACACTGTAGCTAGCAAAATATACAGAAGACTAACGACTTAGAGGTTTTTCAAAATTCTCTGGATTCAACAGATGAATTATCTCATTTAGATATCATAAGAGCAAATCAAGGGCATCTCTTGAGAAATCACTGTCAGCTAAACATTTATCTGCAACAGAACAGGTATCTACCTGTCGACTAAGAAAGGATCGACAAGCAGATGACTGAGGAAAAGGAGGGCGACTTCGATGTTACACGACAAAATTAAATGTCTTTTTAAAATTTTATTTATGTTTATCTATTTTGGCTATGTTGAGTCTTAGTTGTGGCTTGGGGGGATCTTTACCTGATTGTGAGGTCTATCTTCCTGACCAGGGATTGAACCCAGGCCCCCTGCATTGGGAGCGAGGCATCTTACCCACTGGCCCACCAGGGAAGTCCCTAATTGTCTTAAGTAAGCTTTGCATTTCCACTTTCCTCTTAAATAACTTGAAATTCAGATCTAAAACTGTAAAACTTTACACTTGTTAAACCTTGAAATGAAATCCTACTGAAAATGGAAAAATTATTCAAGGAAATGTATGCTAAGAAAAATATAAATAAATTTAAAAAAAACAAAGTTCAGGATGTAAATTAACTTTAGAAGAATATACAATCTAAAACAATAGGGCTAGTTTATCATAAAAAATATAATTTTGTATAGATAAAACATTCAAACCTATAGAACTTTATATCAACTACTCAGACTGTACCTACAGGTAATATCAGTTTAACTGCTTTGCCTGAGTTGATTGCTTGGCTGTTTCAAAGTCACCAGCAATTCAGTTAAATTGGTTAGACCATTATATAATATGAAACTGACAGGTTGTTTCATTGAACTGACTCACAGAGTCAATCAAAAGTTGAAGGCTGTATATGGAGCCATAGGACACTCTGGGAATAGTTTCATGTTGAGTACTATGGGGTTTGGAGAGCACTGAAGAAAAACTCTTGTGAAAAACTTTTTCTCTTGTTATGTTTTTACCAAAAGATTTTGAAGATATAGCAGTATTTAAGCTCCTTAGGGCTAAGGTGTCTTTGGTATTTGAAGAAATAGTCTATAATAGCAAATAGTCTATGACATGTATTTTTGCATTCCACTATCAAGTGAGGAAATCACATCTAGAACTTAGAATAATAAACCTCTGTTGGCATCATAAACAGAGCACTCATATTAGCTAAATAAAACATACCCCAGTAGGAAAGTGGTCTAATGTTTACCAAAGGACCACGGCAAACCTGGAGTAGAAATCTCGAATGACATTCAATAAATGGGCTAGGTACACTTATCCTGGATTTACAAAGTATATCTTGGCACTTTTGTCATTGAAAGGTCAGTAAGCATGACAGCACCAATAGGCCTGCTACAAACTTCTCAATAGTCAGAACTGAGGTTTTTGCTCAGAATGACATTTGCACATTAATATACCTTGACAAAGACTAACTTGGAAGAACAGCATAGTTTCTTTGAAATCTTGTAGTTTAAAGTGGCATTGACTAAAAAAAAAAAAAAAAAAAAAAGTGGCATTGGCATTGACAATTGTACCTTTGCATTCCAGTTTGCCTCCTAACTCTGCATGTTTTTTTGTTAAGGAAAAAAACAAGTTGAACTGAGTATTAGAAAGGAAACAACATGGTCTAAAATTGGGGCTGGGTTAAAAGTAAGAGGAAACTATTGGGTTGGTCAGAAAGTTCATTTGGGTTTTTCCACAGGATCTTAAAGAAAAACTCAGATGAACATTTTTGCCAACCCAATGCAATCTAAATGCCATGTTTCATAGACTCACAAAATTTGAGTTAGAAAATACTTGGTACATGGTATTAACTTCACTTATCTGAACAGCTTTTTCCACCTCTTCTACCTTCTACACCGTTTTGGGCTTTTGTTTTTGTTTTTTGTTTTTCAAGCAAGTTGGATTCAAAGGAATGAGAGCTGTATGTCTAGCTGATAACAGCTCTTGAAAGTGCAACACAGCATTTGAATCAAGAAAAGTGGGGTGGGAAGAAAAAAAAGTCTTATAATCACTGAATCAATCAATGTCAAATGTTGTTGCTTCCTGTACTGAAATCAGAGAAATGTTGGAATAGTGTATCAATAAATTATTTTCCTTTCATGTATTTTTAAAGATCTTTTGATGAATGAATTATTAAATTCCTGAATGAAGGTAAGGAAGGTTTAACAAATTTATTCTTCTCTATAAGATTTGTTTGGACATGTTGCAAAATGAATGGCTCTCAGCCTTCGGAAAGTGTGTTCTTCCCCCAGTGTGCCTCTCCTTTCCTGGATGCCACATGTGACACAAGACACAATTAGCCTTTCAGTTGGGCTTTGCGTTTTTCTGATCTTCTAACAACCGGGTGTCAGATAACTCAATGTATAACCACCCACTCACAACAAGATTATACATTAGACTCTGTGCTATCTACTTTTGTCATTGAAAGGTCAGGCCCCTGCTACAAACTTCTCAATAGTCAGAACTGAGGTTTTTGCTCAGAATGACATTTGCACATTAATATACCTTGACAAAGACTAACTTGGAAGAACAGCATAGTTTCTTTGAAATCTTGTAGTTTAAAGTGGCATTGACTAAAAAAAAAAAAAAAAGTGGCATTGGCATTGACAATTGTACCTTTGCATTCCAGTTTGCCTCCTAACTCTGCATGTTTTTTTGTTAAGGAAAAAAACAAGTTGAACTGAGTATTAGAAAGGAAACAACATGGTCTAAAATTGGGGCTGGGTTAAAAGTAAGAGGAAACTATTGGGTTGGTCAGAAAGTTCATTTGGGTTTTTCCACAGGATCTTAAAGAAAAACTCAGATGAACATTTTTGCCAACCCAATGCAATCTAAATGCCATGTTTCATAGACTCACAAAATTTGAGTTAGAAAATACTTGGTACATGGTATTAACTTCACTTATCTGAACAGCTTTTTCCACCTCTTCTACCTTCTACACCGTTTTGGGCTTTTGTTTTTGTTTTTTGTTTTTCAAGCAAGTTGGATTCAAAGGAATGAGAGCTGTATGTCTAGCTGATAACAGCTCTTGAAAGTGCAACACAGCATTTGAATCAAGAAAAGTGGGGTGGGAAGAGAAAAAAGTCTTATAATCACTGAATCAATCAATGTCAAATGTAGTTGCTTCCTGTACTGAAATCAGAGAAATGTTGGAATAGTGTATCAATAAATTATTTTCCTTTCATGTATTTTTAAAGATCTTTTGATGAATGGATTATTAAGTTCCTGAATGAAGGTAAGGAAGGTTTAACAAATTTATTCTTCTCGATAAGATTTATTTGGACATGTTGCAAAATGAATGGCTCTCAGCCTTCGGAAAGTGTGTTCTTCCCCCAGTGTGCCTCTCCTTTCCTGGATGCCACATGTGACACAAGACACAATTAGCCTTTCAGTTGGGCTTTGCGTTTTTCTGATCTTCTAACAACCGGGTGTCAGATAACTCAATGTATAACCACCCACTCACAACAAGATTATACATTAGACTCTGTGCTATCTACTTTTATGAAAGATTTCTGAAAGCTAAAACGAATAAATTAACTCTGCCAAATCTGTGATAAGATTTCTTTCTATATATGCTTGTTAATAATATTTCCATGATTGTACAGTTAATATCCATCAAGAAAAAGACCATTTCCACTATCTTAAAATGAGGACACTGAAAGTCATGTAACCTATATATGATTCTTAGGGGCATATATTCATATTGCTCTGGACTAAATATTGTGGTAGTATCTAATAGCAAGTAAAGTAACTATTCGAGTAAATCTTTTTGAATGTAATATAAACACAAACCAACAATGCAAAATCAGGTATAACATTTTTATTTAAATTTCTCAGATTTTATCAACCTCAAGCCTATTTTCCCCTGAGTGGTATTTCCGTGTTAACATTCCTGTGTCCATAAGTTGTGGAAAGGTGTAGGTTGGTGAATGCTTGTGAACAGAATGATGTCTGTCTTTTTCACCATTAACTTTATCACTGAGGAAAATGACTGGCACAAATATACTTAAAAGTTATTTAATATTAAATAAACAACACATACTGGAAACTGTGGAACATGCATAATAATGTATATTTCATTTTTAATTAATTTTTCATTGAGGTAAATTGATCTACAGCATTAGCAGTACGTTATATTACACATATATACTATGTGTACAACATTACGTACACAAATTTATTTTCCATCGGTCATTATATAGTCGAATTCCTTCATCCACTTACCAGTGGTTACCTTCTGGTACCACTACAGTATTCTCTGTATCTACTTACTTGCTTTTCTTTGACTTGGTTTGTTCATTTATTTTGTTTTTGTCAGTTTGTTTATTATTTTCTGTATTCCATATACGAGTGAAATTATACACTAATTGTTTTTCTGCACCTGATTTGTTTCACATGGCATAACACCCTAAATGTCCACCAAAGTTGTGACAAATGGCATGATTTCATCTTTTTTATGGCTATATATATATATATATATATATATATATATAAAGCACATGAAGCATATTAAGCACTGAACACAGACCGTTCAGTCTTATCTGACTCTTTCCAACCCCATGGACTGCAGCCTGCCAGGCTCCTCTGTCCATGGGAATTCTCCAGGCAAGAAAAGTGGAGTGGGTTGCCATGTCCTCCTGCAGGAGATCTTCCCAACCTAGGGATCGAACCCACGTCCACCACATTGCAGATGGATTCTTTCCTGTCTGAGTCACCAAGGAAGCCCAAGAATACTGGAGTGGGTAGACTATCTCTTCTCCAGGGGATCATCCCAATCCAGGAATTCAACCGGGGTCTACTGCATTACAGGCAGATTCTTTATCACCTGAGCTACCAGGGAAGCCCATATATATATATATATACACACACATATACCACCACCTTTATCTATTCATCTCATAATGGTCATTTAAATATTTTCCATATCTTGACCATCATAAATATGCCTCATGGGGTGCAGATATCTTTTTCGATTCTGTTTTCATATTCTTTGGATAAATTTCCCAGAAGTGGGATAGCTGAATCATATGGTAGTTCTATTCTTAATTTGAGGAGGCATCTCTGTTCTATCTTCCATGGTGGCAGGATCAATTTACATTCCCACCAACTGTGCATGATAATTCCCTTTTTTCCACATCCTCACCAACAACACTTGTCATTTTGTGTCTTTTTGAAAATAGTTATTCTGATAGATTTGAGGTGATAGTTCATTTTGGTTTTGATTTGCATTTCTCTAATAATTAGTAATGTTGAACATTTATTTCTTGTTTCTGTTAGCCATCTGTATCTCTTCTTTGGAAAATATTTAGCTCTTCTGCTCATTTTCTAATTGAGTTGTGTGTGTGTTTGTTGTTGACTTGTATGAATCCTTTAGATATTTTGAATATTAGTCTTCATCAGATATACTATTTGCAAATATCTTTTCCCATTCAGTAGGGTTTTTTTTTTTTTTTCTTCATCTTATTGGTGGTTTCTTTTACTATGTGTGCTTAGTCCCTCAGTTATGTCTCTTTGTGGCCACATGGATGACAGCCCACCAGGCTGCATAAAATTTAATTTGATGTAATCCCATTTGTTTATTTTTGTTTTATTTCTCCTGCCTGAGGACACATTTCTACAAAGATATTTCTAAGACATTCAGTGGCAGAGTGCACTGCCAATGTTTTCTTCTAGAAATTTTGTGGTTTCAGGTCTTATACATTTACCTTTTGTGCATGATATGAGAAAGTGACCTGGTTTCATTTTTTAGATACAGATGTTTAGTTTTCCAAACCTTTTATTGAAAAGATTATCCTTTCTCCATTGTATGTTCTTTGCTACTTTACTGGAAATTAATTGTCCATATAAGGGTGGGTTTATTTCTGGGCTGTCAATTCAGTTCCACTGATGTATGTATATGTCCTTCTGTCAATATCATGTTATTTTGATTACTATGAATTTGCTATGTAGTTTGAAGTCAGGAGGTTTTACCTGAAGCTTCGTTTCTTTTTTCCCTCAAAGTTGCTTTAGCTATTCAGGGTCTTCTGTAGTTCCACATACATTTTAGAATTTTTGGTTCTATTTCTGTGAAAAACTTTCTGAGGATTTTGTGGAGGATTTCATTGAATCAGTAGATTGTTTTAGTTAACATGAATATTTGACAATATTAATTCTTCTAATTCATGAGCACAGAATATCTTTCTACATATGTATCTTCTCCAATTTCTTTCAACAATATCTTACAATTTTTAGAGTGCAGGTCTTTCACCTCCTTGGTTAAATTTATTTCTAGATATATTGCTCTTGTAAATGGGATTTTTTTAAATTAATAAAACAGTAACAATTTTACATCTTCTTTTTCAACATGGATGCCTTTTATTTATTTTTCTTACCTAAATGCTCTGATTAGGACTTCCAACACTATGCTGAATGGGAGTGGCAAAAGTAGACATCCTTGTCTTGGTGCTGATTTTAAAGGAATAGCTTTAAAATTTTCACCATTGAGTGTGATGTTTGTTGTGGGTTTTCATAAATGGCCTTTATTATATTGAAGAATGTTCCTTCTATACTCCCCTTATTGAAGTTTTTATCATAAACGTATATTGGGTCTTGTCAAATTTTTTCTGCATTTTTTGAGTTTTTTTTATCATAGGTTTTAATCATTTATTTTGTTAATGAACTCTCATATTGATTGATTTGAACCATCCTTGCACCCCTGAAATAAATTCCACTTGACCATGGTGTATGATCCTTTTCACATATTGTTGAATTTGGTTTGTTAACATTTTGTTGAGGATTTTTGCATCTGTGTTCATATGAGGCATTGCCCTGTAATCTGTGTCTGTGTGTTGCCATTGTCCGGTTTTGGTTTTGGTATGTCTGGTGGTGACACTGGCTTCATAAAATGATTTAGGAAGTGTTCCCTCCTCTTCAGTTTTTACAATAGTTTAAGAACTGTAGTTGAAAAGATTATCCTTTCTCCATTGTATGTTCTTTGCTACTTTACTGGAAATTAATTGTCCATATAAGGGTGGGTTTATTTCTGGGCTGTCAATTCAGTTCCACTGATGTATGTATATGTCCTTCTGTCAATATCATGTTATTTTGATTACTATGAATTTGCTATGTAGTTTGAAGTCAGGAGGTTTTACCTGAAGCTTCGTTTCTTTTTTCCCTCAAAGTTGCTTTAGCTATTCAGGGTCTTCTGTAGTTCCACATACATTTTAGAATTTTTGGTTCTATTTCTGTGAAAAACTTTCTGAGGATTTTGTGGAGGATTTCATTGAATCAGTAGATTGTTTTAGTTAACATGAATATTTGACAATATTAATTCTTCTAATTCATGAGCACAGAATATCTTTCTACATATGTATCTTCTCCAATTTCTTTCAACAATATCTTACAATTTTTAGAGTGCAGGTCTTTCACCTCCTTGGTTAAATTTATTTCTAGATATATTGCTCTTGTAAATGGGATTTTTTTAAATTAATAAAACAGTAACAATTTTACATCTTCTTTTTCAACATGGATGCCTTTTATTTATTTTTCTTACCTAAATGCTCTGATTAGGACTTCCAACACTATGCTGAATGGGAGTGGCAAAAGTAGACATCCTTGTCTTGGTGCTGATTTTAAAGGAATAGCTTTAAAATTTTCACCATTGAGTGTGATGTTTGTTGTGGGTTTTCATAAATGGCCTTTATTATATTGAAGAATGTTCCTTCTATACTCTCCTTATTGAAGTTTTTATCATAAACGTATATTGGGTCTTGTCAAATTTTTTCTGCATTTTTTGAGTTTTTTTTATCATAGGTTTTAATCATTTATTTTGTTAATGAACTCTCATATTGATTGATTTGAACCATCCTTGCACCCCTGAAATAAATTCCACTTGACCATGGTGTATGATCCTTTTCACATATTGTTGAATTTGGTTTGTTAACATTTTGTTGAGGATTTTTGCATCTGTGTTCATTTGAGGCATTGCCCTGTAATCTGTGTCTGTGTGCTGCCATTGTCCGGTTTTGGTTTTGGTATGTCTGGTGGTGACACTGGCTTCATAAAATGATTTAGGAAGTGTTCCCTCCTCTTCAGTTTTTACAATAGTTTAAGAACTGTAGGTACTACATCTTTGAATGTTTGGTAACATTCACTGATAATGTCATTCAGTCCTAAACTTTTGGTTTTGGGAAATTTTTTAATTACTATTTCAATCTCTGTACCAGTGGTTGATTTAGATTTTCTAAATCTTCAGTTTTAGAAAGTTGTATGATTCTAAGATCAATTTATTTCTTCTAGGTTGGCCAATTTGTTATACAGCTCTTCGTAATATTCTCTTATAATCTTTTGTGTTTCTGTGGTTCAACAAGGTTGACTCAAAATTAACCATCACAAGCTCACTCTTGGTCATCCCGACACCCTCATGCATCTCCTAAACTACACTTAATTTCCCAATAAAGACAATAACCAGGTCCTAATTTTGTCTGTCATAATACAGCTATCCTGTGTACAACAAAAAGCATGTTCATCCTTTCCTTGGAAGACACAAAGTCCTTGAATAATGCTTACTATTCTCCTTGATGTAAAGCTAATAATACTTAAATACTATAATATAGATACAATGCATCTGATGTGACATGATAAAGGATAAAAGAGGGAAGAAAAAAAAAAGATATGCTCTTTAAACACTGGTACACAAACACTGATAACAAAATAAGGAAGTAATTCTCATGACAATGACAGTCCTCATTTTTGGTAATTGGTTACATGGTTGTGGTTGTAGCTGGTATTTATAACTACCTTGTTCTATTATCCATTCTCTTTTCTCTTTGTCTTTAGCAAGCACCTTACCTGGTTGTGGTTTTTACGTGGTGGGTGACTGAAAACTTCATTCTTAAAGGGTTTGGAACATTGGTTTCCTTCCTTGAATTGGACTATGATAGTTTTCCATTGCCATATCACAGGAAATGGCATTAACAAGATGTCCTAAGGCATCTTCTATATTCCAGATGTGCTCTTCTTTATCTCCATTATGGAGGTGCAGTCCACTTTCCCTTCATAGTCAGGATCAGCCTGCACAGTAACTCCCTTATTTGCCTATTAACTCAAAGGCATGAAGCACCCACCCAAAGTGGTCAGCAACTGTCTAAACTTCCAGTTTGATGGGCTCATCACTGTGACTCCTGATGGAAATATTTCTCCCTTTGGAACTAATCCCTTTAAACCAGTAGAGCAAAAAGGTTGTGAGAACAGAAAGCAAAACATTTGCTTGTGAGTTGCTAGGAGTAATAGTGAGTGGTGCCATCTCTATTTCTGTCACTTGCTTCATGGACCTGTGAATCTTGGCTATGGGTGAAACGTCACCCGGTACTGGATACGAATTCAAAGCAGTCCTGAGTGAGATCCTGGTTCACAATTTCTTCATAAATTCAGAGACTGAGTTAAATTATCCTTACAGTTTTATGGTCCTATGTCATCACTATATAATACATTATGCTTCTTAGATGAAAAAGCTCATAAAGTTTACTTGTTGTAGAAGAGTTTGGGAATTTTTTTTTCTTTAAACTGAACTACCCCCCAATCTTGGAGTATCTGCAGCCTAGCCTTCAAGAGAAGAAAACTATTGACTTCCTAAATGGAATTCTTCATGGTTTTCATCACATCACTAATAGAATATTCAACTAACCCCACATTTTAGAGAGAACATATTAGTGTAAGAACTGCAAGAAAAAAGCAAAAGAAAATGTAGCTGTTATATATTCTCAGTCTTAAAGTTTAGAAGTGAGTAATCATAGTCCTTCAGCTTGCATTTTCCATTTTAGCCCTTTCAGGTTTACTGGATGATGCAAATTATGCCATCAAGCCATCTTGAGCTCTTTAGGGTTTTGTGATAAAATAAACAAAAAGAGAGGGGGAGCCAAGATGGCGGAGGAATGAGGGGAAGATTTCACCAGCTCCCCAACAGAATCACCATAACTAATCAAGAAATGAACCACCACCAACAAACCAGCCGCTAGATGACAGAAGAATTCCATAGGTCCGCGAGAGTAGAAGAGTGAATAGCCAGAAATTTCCCGGAGCTACGGTTCTAAGAATCCTTTATCCTAACCCCCACGCTGGACCGCACCAACGGGAGCGCGCCAGCAAGTGCCCTAAAAGGGGGGCCTAAGCGGAGGCTCGGGGAGAGAGGGCAGCGATCAGCGTGAAAACTCCAAGAATTCGTCTGGATCGCCGGCAGAAATTAAGACACTGCAAAGATAGGATACTGGAGCAGGGCCGGGCGGAAGGAGTGCTGCCTAACGACCTGGAGCAGGGAAGGAGCGCCCAGTCTGAAAATCGCGCCGCTCTGCCGGGCGAAAATCACGACTTTCCGCCTGGCACTGGGTGAGTTCAAACACTCCTAGTGGGGGACTGGCTGAAGGGGAAGTTACCCACAGACTGCTGACCAGGGACCGGGCTGGAGACAGATGGGGAAGCTCGTGCCTGCCTTTCGGATTTAGACGCGTAACTGGCAGTGCGCGCGCGCCAGTGGCGGAGGAGCCCGTGCATCCGCATAGCTACACCCGCAGCGGAGGAAGCCGGGAGAAGGGCAGGTATGAGAGGCTACCAGAGGGTGCGCGGCAGAGCCAGGACGCCCCAGCCCAGCACAAGATTGCGCGCACGCCACTGACCCCCGCCCGAAGGACTGGGATCAGCCCGCCGTCCTGGCCAGAACCTGAGCTTGCAGACCGGTGCCATAAGGGAAAGGCTACATCATCAAGACAACACTATCGAGAGCAGACTGGCTTCCACCAGACAGATGAGAGGATAAAAACCAGGGACAGTATTTAGCTTTTTTGCTTATCTGTTGCGGATGGTTCTGTTTATTCGTTTGATCGCTCAGGTTTGGGTTTTTTTTTTTTTTTCTTTTTTTTCTCTTTTGTCTCTTATTAAGTTTCTCCTCCCTTTTTATTTTTTAATTTCTTTTTTGATTTTTAATTATTAATTTTTTTAAAAAATTTAATTCTTGAACTTCTAATATTCTTTCCTCTTTCCCACTCCTTCCTCCATCTATGTTCTAAATCTAAAACTTTCTGCTATCCACCACTACCCCCTAGATAAATATTTCCTACCTCCCTGTCTCCACTATTCTCTCCCAACTGCACTAAACAATACAACACACTAATCTTGGCTACATAACCCTATAAAATCCTTCCAAGTCGAATCTATTCCTTCTCATTACCCATACACTCTCCACCTCCTAATCCCCAACACATGTCTTAGTTAAAAATTGCTTTCAATGAAATAGTCCAAGCCAGGAACTTACCCAAGATCTATTTTTTCAGGCACTATTTTAATTAATTCAGAGCTTAACGGGCAAGTACCATCTTTGATTGCGTCGTTTGACAGAAAAATTTCCTATGCTTTGTCACTGTAAGACTGTTAGATGTGGTTATTTCTGTGTATGTATGTATATCTTATGACTATGTTAGAAAACATCTGCATGCTTTTATGACTGTCACCCATTAGGGACACACCTCTTGCTCCTCAGATGCTAGTATTTGAACTAATATCACGGAACACCATAGCAAACCAGACATAGAACCTACACCCCCTGACCAATCACCAAACCAAGGATCCTCGGAGTAGAAGCCCTGATTCCAAGACCCCACACTATCAAAGAACATACAACACTAGAGATTATTCACCTGTAAAAAAGACCTAACACCACCCAAGACACAAACCATTCAACCCTTTTAGAAGGACAGAAACCCAAAGGAAGGGAGAATTCAACCAAAAGCCTGGTGGGGAAAAGAACTCCACACACACAGACACCCACAAAGAAACAAAAACTAACCTAATAATGAAATGACAGAAAAACACTGCACAAATGAAGGACCAAGCTAGAGAAACACAGCTTCAAATGACAGAGGAGATAGACAAACTATCTGAAAGAGAATTCAGAAAAACTATACTAATGAGGATGCAAAACACTGAAAACAGAATATTAGAGGAAATTAGTGCATTGACAAAAGACATGCAGGAAATGAAAAATAAGCAAATAGAGACCACCAACTCAATTGCTAAACTCAAAAATACTATAGAAGGTCTCAATAGTAGAGTATCGGAGGCTGAAGAACGGATAAGTTAGCTGGAAGACAGAATGGTGGAATTAAATGCTGAAGAACAGAACAAAGCCGAAAGAATGAAAAGAACTGAAGATAGCCTCAAAGGCCTATGGGACAATATCAAATGCACCAACATTAGAATTATAGGAGTTCCAGAGGAAGAAGAGGGGAAGAAAGGCTACGAAAAAATTCTTGAAGAGGTTATAGCTGAAAACTTCCCCAACATGGGAAAGGAAATAGTCACCCAAGTCCAAGAAGCACAAAGAATTCCATACAGGATAAACCCCAGAAGAAACACACCAAGGAACATTCTAATCAAACTAATGCAGACTAAATATAATGACAGATTACTAAAAGCAGCTAGGAGCAAACAACAAATAACATATAAAGGAAACCCCATACGTCTAACTGCGGATCTCTCAACAGAAACCCTGCAGGCCAGAAGAGAATGGCAAGGCACATTTAAACGGCTCAAAGAGAATAACCTCCAACCAAGAATCCTCTCTCCAGCAAGAATCTCATTCAGAATCGATGGTGAAGTCAAAAGCTTCACAGACAGACAAAAACTAAAAGAATTCTGTACCAAAAAACCAGCCCTACAACAAGTGTTAAAGGGCCTGATATAGCCAATAAATGCAAGAGTAGGAGAAGTCCTACAAATCAAACCCCAAACTTCAAAGAACATACAACACTAGAGATTATTCACCTGTAAAAAAGACCTAACACCACCCAAGACACAAACCATTCAACCCTTCTAGAAGGACAGAAACCCAAAGGAAGGGAGAATTCAACCAAAAGCCTGGTGGGGAAAAGAACTCCACACACACAGACACCCACAAAGAAACAAAAACTAACCTAATAATGAAATGACAGAAAAACACTGCACAAATGAAGGACCAAGCTAGAGAAACACAGCTTCAAATGACAGAGGAGATAGACAAACTATCTGAAAGAGAATTCAGAAAAACTATACTAATGAGGATGCAAAACACTGAAAACAGAATATTAGAGGAAATTAGTGCATTGACAAAAGACATGCAGGAAATGAAAAATAAGCAAATAGAGACCACCAACTCAATTGCTAAACTCAAAAATACTATAGAAGGTCTCAATAGTAGAGTATCGGAGGCTGAAGAACGGATAAGTTAGCTGGAAGACAGAATGGTGGAATTAAATGCTGAAGAACAGAACAAAGCCGAAAGAATGAAAAGAACTGAAGATAGCCTCAAAGGCCTATGGGACAATATCAAATGCACCAACATTAGAATTATAGGAGTTCCAGAGGAAGAAGAGGGGAAGAAAGGCTACGAAAAAATTCTTGAAGAGGTTATAGCTGAAAACTTCCCCAACATGGGAAAGGAAATAGTCACCCAAGTCCAAGAAGCACAAAGAATTCCATACAGGATAAACCCCAGAAGAAACACACCAAGGAACATTCTAATCAAACTAATGCAGACTAAATATAATGACAGATTACTAAAAGCAGCTAGGAGCAAACAACAAATAACATATAAAGGAAACCCCATACGTCTAACTGCGGATCTCTCAACAGAAACCCTGCAGGCCAGAAGAGAATGGCAAGGCACATTTAAACGGCTCAAAGAGAATAACCTCCAACCAAGAATCCTCTCTCCAGCAAGAATCTCATTCAGAATCGATGGTGAAGTCAAAAGCTTCACAGACAGACAAAAACTAAAAGAATTCTGTACCAAAAAACCAGCCCTACAACAAGTGTTAAAGGGCCTGATATAGCCAATAAATGCAAGAGTAGGAGAAGTCCTACAAATCAAACCCCAAACTTCTAAGAAGATGACAACAGGAACATTCGTATCAATAATTACTTTGAATGTAAATGGGTTAAATGCTCCAACCAAACGACACAGGCTGGCTGAATGGATCCAGAAGCAAGACCCACATATATTCTGTGCAAGAGATTCACTTCAAACCTAGAGACACTGACAGACTGAAAGTGAGAGGCTGGAAAAACATATTTCACGTAAATGGAAATCAAAAGAAAGCTGGAGTAGCAATCCTCATATCAGACAAAATAGATTTTAAAGTAAAGAAGATTCTAAGAGACAAGGCAGGTCACTACATCATGATTAAGGGATCCATCCAAGAGGAAGACATAACAGTCATGAATATCTACGCATCCAACACAGGGCCACCTCAGTACATAAGACAGATACTTTCAGACTTAAAAGAAGAAATCAATAATAACACAATAATAGTAGGACACTTTAACACTCCTCTTACACCAATGGATAGATCATCTAAACAGAAAATTAATACAGAAACACAGGCCTTAAATGCCACACTAGAAAAGATGGACCTCATCGATATCTTTAGGACATTCCACCCAAAAGCAGAAGAATACACTTTCTCCTCAAGTGTTCATGGAACATTCTCCAGGATAGACCACATCTTGGGCCACAAATCTAACCTCAGTCATTTCAAGAAAACTGAAATTATATCAAACATCTTCTCAGACCACAATGCAATGAGACTCGAGATCAACTACAGGAAAAAAAACCGCTAAAAATACAAACATATGGCGATTAAACAACACATACCTAAAAAACCAACTGATTACTGAGGAAATAAAAGGAGAAATTAAACAATTCCTAGAAGAAAATGACAATGAACATACGACCATGCAAAACCTATGGGATATTGCAAAAGCAGTTCTAAGAGGGAAATTTATAGCAATACAATCCCAGTCAAAGCAATGGCACATTTAAACGGCTCAAAGAGAATAACCTCCAACCAAGAATCCTCTCTCCAGCAAGAATCTCATTCAGAATCGATGGTGAAGTCAAAAGCTTCACAGACAGACAAAAACTAAAAGAATTCTGTACCAAAAAACCAGCCCTACAACAAGTGTTAAAGGGCCTGATATAGCCAATAAATGCAAGAGTAGGAGAAGTCCTACAAATCAAACCCCAAACTTCTAAGAAGATGACAACAGGAACATTCGTATCAATAATTACTTTGAATGTAAATGGGTTAAATGCTCCAACCAAACGACACAGGCTGGCTGAATGGATCCAGAAGCAAGACCCACATATATTCTGTGCAAGAGATTCACTTCAAACCTAGAGACACTGACAGACTGAAAGTGAGAGGCTGGAAAAACATATTTCACGTAAATGGAAATCAAAAGAAAGCTGGAGTAGCAATCCTCATATCAGACAAAATAGATTTTAAAGTAAAGAAGATTCTAAGAGACAAGGCAGGTCACTACATCATGATTAAGGGATCCATCCAAGAGGAAGACATAACAGTCATGAATATCTACGCATCCAACACAGGGCCACCTCAGTACATAAGACAGATACTTTCAGACTTAAAAGAAGAAATCAATAATAACACAATAATAGTAGGACACTTTAACACTCCTCTTACACCAATGGATAGATCATCTAAACAGAAAATTAATACAGAAACACAGGCCTTAAATGCCACACTAGAAAAGATGGACCTCATCGATATCTTTAGGACATTCCACCCAAAAGCAGAAGAATACACTTTCTCCTCAAGTGTTCATGGAACATTCTCCAGGATAGACCACATCTTGGGCCACAAATCTAACCTCAGTCATTTCAAGAAAACTGAAATTATATCAAACATCTTCTCAGACCACAATGCAATGAGACTCGAGATCAACTACAGGAAAAAAAACCGCTAAAAATACAAACACATGGCGATTAAACAACACATACCTAAAAAACCAACTGATTACTGAGGAAATAAAAGGAGAAATTTAAAAATTCCTAGAAGAAAATGACAATGAACATACGACCATGCAAAACCTATGGAATACCACAAAAGCAGTTCTAAGAGGGAAATTTATAGCAATACAATCCCACCTCAAGAAACTAGGAAAATATGAAGCAGATGACCTAAAACTATGCTTAAAACAATTGGAAAAAGAAGAACAAAAACATCCCAAAGCCAGCAGAAAAAGAGAAATTATAAAGACTAGAGCAGAAATAAATGAGAAAGAAATGAAAGAAACTATAGTACAGATAAATAAAACAAAAGAGGTGGTTCTTTGAAAAGGTAAACAAAATTGACAAGCCTCTGGCGAGACTCATCAAGAAAAAGAGGGAGAAGAACCAGATTAACAAAATCAAAAACGAAAAAGGAGAGATTACAACAGATAATGCAGAAATCCACTAAGAGACTATTATGAGCAACTCTATGGCAACACACTGGACAACCTGGAAGAAATGGACAGTTTCTTGGGGAAGATCAATCTCCCAGGACTGAGCCAGGAAGAAACAGAAACTTTGAACAACCCAATCATAAGCTCAGAAACCGAATCTGTGATTAAAAATCTACCCAAAAATAAAAGCCCAGGGCCAGATGGCTTCACAGCCGAATTCTATCAAACATTTAAAGAAGAGCTAATGCCTGTCCTTCTAAAACTCTTTCAAAAAATTGCACAGGAAAGAAAACTTCCAAACACATTCTACGAGGCCACCATCACCCTGATACCCAAACCAGGCAAAGGCAACACAAAAAAGGAAAATTACAGACCAATTTCTCTGATGAACTTAGATGGCAAGATCCTGAACAAAATCCTAGCAAACAGAATTCAACAACACATCAAAAAACTCATACATCACAATCAAGTCTGGTTCATCCCAGGCATGCAAGGATTCTTCAACATCTGCAAATCAATCAATGTGATACACCATATCAACAAACTGAGAGACAAAAATCACATGATCATCTCAATTGATGCAGAAGAAGCCTTTGACAAAGTCCAAGACCCATTGATGAGAAAAACTCTTCAGAAAATGGACATAGAAGGAACCTATCTCAACATAATAAAAGCCATATATGAGCATTATCCTCAATGGTGAAAAACCGAAAGCATTCCCTCTAAGATCAGGAACAAGACAGGGGGGTCCACTTTCACCACTACTATTCAACATAGTCCTGGAAGTTCTAGCAACTGGAAGAAGAGAAGAACAAAAACATCCCAAAGCCAGCAGAAAAAGAGAAATTATAAAGACTAGAGCAGAAATAAATGAGAAAGAAATGAAAGAAACTATAGTACAGATAAATAAAACAAAAGAGGTGGTTCTTTGAAAAGGTAAACAAAATTGACAAGCCTCTGGCGAGACTCATCAAGAAAAAGAGGGAGAAGAACCAGATTAACAAAATCAAAAACGAAAAAGGAGAGATTACAACAGATAATGCAGAAATCCACTAAGAGACTATTATGAGCAACTCTATGGCAACACACTGGACAACCTGGAAGAAATGGACAGTTTCTTGGGGAAGATCAATCTCCCAGGACTGAGCCAGGAAGAAACAGAAACTTTGAACAACCCAATCATAAGCTCAGAAACCGAATCTGTGATTAAAAATCTACCCAAAAATAAAAGCCCAGGGCCAGATGGCTTCACAGCCGAATTCTATCAAACATTTAAAGAAGAGCTAATGCCTGTCCTTCTAAAACTCTTTCAAAAAATTGCACAGGAAAGAAAACTTCCAAACACATTCTACGAGGCCACCATCACCCTGATACCCAAACCAGGCAAAGGCAACACAAAAAAGGAAAATTACAGACCAATTTCTCTGATGAACTTAGATGGCAAGATCCTGAACAAAATCCTAGCAAACAGAATTCAACAACACATCAAAAAACTCATACATCACAATCAAGTCTGGTTCATCCCAGGCATGCAAGGATTCTTCAACATCTGCAAATCAATCAATGTGATACACCATATCAACAAACTGAGAGACAAAAATCACATGATCATCTCAATTGATGCAGAAGAAGCCTTTGACAAAGTCCAAGACCCATTGATGAGAAAAACTCTTCAGAAAATGGACATAGAAGGAACCTATCTCAACATAATAAAAGCCATATATGAGCATTATCCTCAATGGTGAAAAACCGAAAGCATTCCCTCTAAGATCAGGAACAAGACAGGGGGGTCCACTTTCACCACTACTATTCAACATAGTCCTGGAAGTTCTAGCAACAGCAATAAGAGAAGAGAAAGAAATCAAAGGAATCCAGATTGGAAAGGAAGAAGTCAAGCTCTCTCTTTTTGCAGACAACATGATATTATACATAGAAAATCCCAAAGACTCTATTACACAGCTACAAGAGCTCATCAGCGAATTCAGCAAAGTCGCAGGATACAAAGTCAACACACAGAAAGCACTGGCATTCCTATACACAAACAATGAAAAATCAGAAAACGAAATCAAAAAGGCAGTCCCCTTCACCATTGCAACCAAAAGAATCAAATATCTAGGAATAAACCTACCCAAAGAAACAAAAGAACTGTACACAGAAAATTACAAGACACTCATGAGAGAAATTAAAGAAGACTTAAACAGATGGAGAGATATTCCATGTTCCTGGGTCGGAAGAATCAATATTGTGAAAATGACCATACTACCAAATAGCATCTACAGATTCAATGCAATACCTATTCAACTTCCATTGACATTTTTCACAGAACTAGACCAAAGAATAACACAGTTCATATGGAAACACAAAAGACCTCGGATAGCCAAAGCAATCCTGAGAAAGAAAAACGGAGCTGGAGGAATCAGCCTCCCTAACTTCAGACTATACTACAAAGCAACAGCCATCAAGACAGTATGGTACTGGCACAAATACAGAACTATAGACCAATGGAACAAGATCGAGAACCCAGAGATAAACCCACGCAACTATGGGTACCTTATTTTTGACAAAGGAGGCGAAACTATAAAATGGGACAAAGACAGCCTCTTCAACAAGTGGTGCTGGGAAAATTGGACAGCTACATGCAAAAAAATGAAGTTGGAACATTCCCTGACACCATAAACTAAGATCAACTCAAAATGGATTAAAGACCTAAATGGAAGACCAGAAACCATCAAACTCTTAGAGGAGAATATAGGCAAAATCCTCAAGGACATCAATCAAAGCAAGATCTTCTCTGACCCACCTACTGGAATAGCGGAACTTGAACATAACTCATTCAGAAAATGGACATAGAAGGAACCTATCTCAACATAATAAAAGCCATATATGAAAGGGAAACAAGTTCCTCTAAGATCAGGAACAAGACAGGGGGGTCCACTTTCACCACTACTATTCAACATAGTCCTGGAAGTTCTAGCAACAGCAATAAGAGAAGAGAAAGAAATCAAAGGAATCCAGATTGGAAAGGAAGAAGTCAAGCTCTCTCTTTTTGCAGACAACATGATATTATACATAGAAAATCCCAAAGACTCTATTACACAGCTACAAGAGCTCATCAGCGAATTCAGCAAAGTCGCAGGATACAAAGTCAACACACAGAAAGCACTGGCATTCCTATACACAAACAATGAAAAATCAGAAAACGAAATCAAAAAGGCAGTCCCCTTCACCATTGCAACCAAAAGAATCAAATATCTAGGAATAAACCTACCCAAAGAAACAAAAGAACTGTACACAGAAAATTACAAGACACTCATGAGAGAAATTAAAGAAGACTTAAACAGATGGAGAGATATTCCATGTTCCTGGGTCGGAAGAATCAATATTGTGAAAATGACCATACTACCAAATAGCATCTACAGATTCAATGCAATACCTATTCAACTTCCATTGACATTTTTCACAGAACTAGACCAAAGAATAACACAGTTCATATGGAAACACAAAAGACCTCGGATAGCCAAAGCAATCCTGAGAAAGAAAAACGGAGCTGGAGGAATCAGCCTCCCTAACTTCAGACTATACTACAAAGCAACAGCCATCAAGACAGTATGGTACTGGCACAAATACAGAACTATAGACCAATGGAACAAGATCGAGAACCCAGAGATAAACCCACGCAACTATGGGTACCTTATTTTTGACAAAGGAGGCGAAACTATAAAATGGGACAAAGACAGCCTCTTCAACAAGTGGTGCTGGGAAAATTGGACACCTACATGCAAAAAAAATGAAGTTGGAACATTCCCTGACACCATAAACTAAGATCAACTTAAAATGGATTAAAGACCTAAATGGAAGACCAGAAACCATCAAACTCTTAGAGGAGAATATAGGCAAAATCCTCAAGGACATCAATCAAAGCAAGATCTTCTCTGACCCACCTACTGGAATAGCGGAATTGAAAAGAAAAATGAACATGTGGGACCTCATGAAACTTAAAAGCTTCTGTACAGCAAAAGAAATTACTAAAAAGCTGAACAGACAGCCCACAGAGTGGGAGAAAATCATAGCAAATGAAGCAACAGACAAAGAATTAATCTCCAAAGTCTGGAAGCAATTCAGACAACTCAGCACAGGGAAAACAGACAACCCAATCAAAAAATGGGAAAAAGATCTAAAGAGATGCCTCTCCAAAGAGTACATACAGATGGCCCAAAAGCACATGAAACGATGCTCAACCTCGCTTATTATTAGAGAAATGCAAATTAAAACTACAATGAGATTCCACCTCACACCCGTCAGAATGGCCATCATCAAAAAATCTGCAGACAATAAATGCTGGAGAGGGTGCGGAGAAAGGGGAACCCTCTTGCATTGCTGGTGGGAATGTCAATTGATACAGCCTCTGTGGAAGACAGTATGGAGATTCCTTAAAAGACTAAAAATAGAAGCACCCTATGACCCAGCAATCCCACTACTAGGCCTATATCCTGATGAAATCAAAACTGAAAGAAGCACCTGTACCCCCAATGTTCATTGCAGCTCTCTATACAATAGCCAGAACACGGAAGCAACCTAGATGCCCATCGACGAATGAATGGCTACCAGAAGCTCTGGTACATATATATAATGGAATACTACTCAGCTGTAAAAAGAAATGCAGAAGATTCAGTCCTAATGTGGTGGCTGGAGTTAGAACCTATCATAAAAAGTGAAGTAAGTCAAAAAGAGAAAGACAAATACAGTATACTAACACACATATATGGAATCTAGTAGGATGGTCTTGACAACACACGCAGGGAACTCATAGAAAAACAGACAGAGCATAGACATAGGGACACTGTGGGGAAGAAATAGGGAGGGGGAGGCATGGAGGGAGTAACATGGAAACCTATACTGTTATGTGTGGAAAAGATAGCTAGTGTCATTGTGCTAAGGGAATAGGAGTGCTTACAATGGCTTGGGGTGATGGTCTGGAGGGGTGGGATGGGGGGACCTGGGGGGGTGTGGACCATGGATATGCATATGACTGATCTGGGAACATATATGTCTGTGAACAACAAAACTCTGTAAAACCTTTAAAATAAAGTATAATAATAAAAAAAAGGCTCTATTTTTCTCTGACATGTCTACCCAGCTAAGATGACTTTGTCAGTGCTCTGGGTTCCAGAGTTAACAATAACAACCAAAAAAGAGTATCTAGGTGTTTACTTAATAGATATATGCTATTTTTCTATTAATTATTTTTATTTTGCTTTTACAGAGTTTTGTTGTTTACAGTTATACATAAACCCAAGTCGGTCACAGGTATCAGATATATACTATTGTATATAAAATATATAAACAACAAAGACCTACTCTATATCACTGGGAACTATACACAGTATTTTGTAATAACCTAAAATGGAAATGAATCTGAAAAATATATTTTTCTCTACTATAAAAAAATAAATAAAAAGTTTTCTCTTCCAAAACATATTGATTATAGCACACAATTCTCCCTTCCTTCATGTGTCTGAATCTGAATTCCATTGGGTGGGATGCATACCAATATGTTAGAAATACATAAGAGCATGAAACTACAAAAAAAATAACGAGTGTAAGATAGGATGATAATAAAGTGAAAAAAAAAAGGAGGAAAAGGGAAAAGATGATTTACTGTGATATTGCTCTAGAAAGCTTTAATATTTTATAATAATTTCATAAAACTAAGTGACTACAATGATAATTTAGAAGTAACAAATAATGGGGAAATAAATTATATATCCTTCAAAAGTGGCTCTGGGAAAGGCATGAGATCTGGGATCAGGCTTGAAAACATCTCAAAACACTTCATCTTTTAGTCTATAATCCACTGTAGCAGACGCCTGATGAAAGGAAATAGAATCTCTATACTGTCTTCCCAAGGTTCTGACTGAGTCCAGATATTGCTAGTAATCTACCTCATATCTAGCCTTCCCTTTTTCTTAGCAATGTAACCTTGACATTATTCTGTGGAAACTACATATTCAAATAAATATTAAATTCTCCAGTCTTTCTTGGAACTACGTGTGTTATGTGATCACTTACTGAGTTGTGGTTAATTCCTGCCATTGAGTTATAAGGAAAACTGTTTACTATGGTTAGTGTTAATTTCTAAATTATTAAGTTCAGTAGGTCCATTTCCCTTATGTTGGCTCTCAAGCAATTTATGTTATTTTGTTTTCAGAACAAAACTCTAACTTTTTCCCCCCTAATATTTTAGCAGCTCCTTTCAAATTCTACTGCCACTACTGTAGTTAAGATCTGAGTAATCTCTAATCTGTGCTATGGCAACAAACCCTTAATTAATCTCACAGCCTCCAAATTGAATGTAACTTCAATTTGTTATGCACAGAATCACCTTATTTTCTCTAATCATTCTAAACTAGCACAGTTTGAGGCTGAGAATATGAGGCAGAGAGTTATGGAACAATTATTATTACTGTGATTGTATTCTCAGGATGACATAGACAAGAAGATTTAAAGAACAGTGGGGCACAACAAAAACTAAACCTTTAAACTCATGCATATATGGTTAATTTTTGACAAAGAGGTCAAGAATATACAATGATAAAATGATAGTCTCTCCAATAAATGGTGCTGGGAAAACAGAAGAGCCACATGCAAAGGAATAACAATGAACATCTAGCTTATAGCATACATAAAAATCAACTCAAAATAGATGAAAGAATTGAATATAAGCCCCTGACAGTAACCATCCTGGAAGAAAACAACAGATATAAGCTCCTTGCCAGTGGTCTTGGCAATGATTTTTTGGATCAAAAGCAAAGATAACAAAAGCAAAAATAACCAAATGGGATTGCATCAAACTAAAACGCTTCTTCACAGGATAGAAAAAAAAATGAAAAGATAAGCTATAGGATAAAATATTTGCAAACCACATATCTGATAAGGTGTTAATATCCAAAAAATATATATAAGAAACTCATGCAACTCAATGACCAAAATTCAAGCTCTGTGACTAAAACATGGTCAAATAATCTGAATAGAAAATTTTCCAAAGAAGACATATTGATAGTCAACAGGTGATGCTCATCATCACTAGTTATCAGGGAATGTGAAAAGTAAGAAATCCAAACATCAAATTATTCCTGCCATTGTCTTTCTTGGAACTACGTGTGTTATGTGATCACTTACTGAGTTGTGGTTAATTCCTGCCATTGAGTTATAAGGAAAACTGTTTACTATGGTTAGTGTTAATTTCTAAATTATTAAGTTCAGTAGGTCCATTTCCCTTATGTTGGCTCTCAAGCAATTTATGTTATTTTGTTTTCAGAACAAAACTCTAACTTTTTCCCCCCTAATATTTTAGCAGCTCCTTTCAAATTCTACTGCCACTACTGTAGTTAAGATCTGAGTAATCTCTAATCTGTGCTATGGCAACAAACCCTTAATTAATCTCACAGCCTCCAAATTGAATGTAACTTCAATTTGTTATGCACAGAATCACCTTATTTTCTCTAATCATTCTAAACTAGCACAGTTTGAGGCTGAGAATATGAGGCAGAGAGTTATGGAACAATTATTATTACTGTGATTGTATTCTCAGGATGACATAGACAAGAAGATTTAAAGAACAGTGGGGCACAACAAAAACTAAACCTTTAAACTCATGCATATATGGTTAATTTTTGACAAAGAGGTCAAGAATATACAATGATAAAATGATAGTCTCTCCAATAAATGGTGCTGGGAAAACAGAAGAGCCACATGCAAAGGAATAACAATGAACATCTAGCTTATAGCATACATAAAAATCAACTCAAAATAGATGAAAGAATTGAATATAAGCCCCTGACAGTAACCATCCTGGAAGAAAACAACAGATATAAGCTCCTTGCCAGTGGTCTTGGCAATGATTTTTTGGATCAAAAGCAAAGATAACAAAAGCAAAAATAACCAAATGGGATTGCATCAAACTAAAACGCTTCTTCACAGGATAGAAAAAAAAATGAAAAGATAAGCTATAGGATAAAATATTTGCAAACCACATATCTGATAAGGTGTTAATATCCAAAAAATATATATAAGAAACTCATGCAACTCAATGACCAAAATTCAAGCTCTGTGACTAAAACATGGTCAAATAATCTGAATAGAAAATTTTCCAAAGAAGACATATTGATAGTCAACAGGTGATGCTCATCATCACTAGTTATCAGGGAAATGTAAGTCAAAACCACAGTAAGATACCACTTCACACTGTTAGGATATCTAATCAAAGAGACAAGAGATAACTGCTACTGGCAAGGAGAAAAGGGAGTGTTTATACTGTTGGTGGGAACATAAACTGGTATGGTCATTATAGAAAACAGTATGGATGGGCTTCCCTGGTAGCTCAGTGGTAAAGAATTTGCCTGCCAATGCAGGAGACACAGGTTCGATCCCTGATCCAGGAAGATCCCACATGCTGTGGAGCAACTAAACCCATGAGCCACAACTATTAAGCCTGTGCTCTAGAGCCTCAGAGCCACAACCACTGAGCCCATGTGATGCAACTACTGAAGCCTGTGTGCCCTAGAGCCTGAGTTCCACAACAAGAGAAGTCATTGCACCAAGAAGGCTGCTCACCTGAGCTAGAGAGTAGCCCCCACTCCGTGCAAAACTAGAGAAGAGTCTGCAGCAGCAGTGAAAACCCAGAATAGCCAAAAATACATAAATAAATAAATTAATAATAATAAAAAGAAAACAGTATGGAAGTTTCTCAAAAAAAAATACAAATAGAACTCCCATATGATCCAGCAATTCCACTTCTGGGTATATCCATAGAAAGCAAAATCACTATCTGGAAGATATAATGTATACCTCTATGTCGATTGTAGCCTTACTCACAACAGCTTAAGTGTCCACTGACAGGTGAATGGATATACAATAGAGTATTATTTACCCTTAAAAAAATAAAGGTAATCCTGTCATTGGCAAAAGCAAGGTTGAGTCTTGAGGGCATTATGCTTAGTGACATAAGCCAGGGAATCTTTTCAAATGTACATATGCACCAAAACATCATATATACTTTATATATCTTAAAATTTTAAGTGCAAACCACACCTTAATAAAGCTAAGAAAATTTAAATAAATAAATAAACCTAGCTAAAATGTGCCATGGGAGGATGGAGGGAACAGTGACTCTTGGTGATGATAGGAAAATTCATCAAAAAATGAATAATATTAAGGTAAATCTTAAAGGATGGATATGAGTTTGAAAGGCAGAAGAATTCATTAGTAGAAAGAAAAATGAGCAGAATCACAAAGGTATATGTTGTAGTTGTTGTTCAGTTGAGTTGTGCCTGGCTCTTTGCAACCCCATGGACTGTAGCACACCAGGCTTCCCTGTACTTCACCAACTCCTAGAGCCTGCTCAAACTCATGTCCATTGAGTCAGTGATGCCATCCAACCATCTTGTCCTCTGTCACCCTCTTCTCCTGCCTTCAGTCTTTCAAAGAATCAGGGTCTTCTCCAATGAATTGGCTATTCTCATCAGGTGACCAACGTATTGGAGCTTCAGCTTCAGCATCAATCCTTCCAATGTATATTCAGGGCTGATTTCCTTTAGAACTGTCTGGTTTGATCTCCTTACTATCCAAGGGACTCGCAAGAGTCTTCACCAACACCACAGTTCGAAGGCATCAATTCTTCAGAGCTCTGCCTTTTTTATTGTCCAGCTCTCACATCCATACATGACTACTAGAAACACCATAATTTTGACTATACAGACTTTGTAGACAAAGTGATGGCTCTGATTTTTAATATACTGTTTAGGTTTGTCATTGCTTTTCTTCCAAGGAGCAAGCGTCTTTTAATTTTGTGGCTGCATTCACCATCTTCAGTGATTTTGGAGCCCAAGGAAATAAAATCTGCCCATTTCCACTTTTTCCCCATTCATTTGCCATGAAGTGATGGGACAAGATACAATGATCTTGTTTTGCATATTGAGCTTTAAACCAACTTTTTCACTTTCCTCTTTCACCCTCATCAAAAGGCTCTGTAGTTCCTCTTTGCCTTCTGTCTTTAGTGTGGTATCATCTGCATATCAGAGATTGATATTTCTCCTGGAAATCTTTTTTGTATTATTTTTTAAAAATTTTTTATTCTTTATTTTAAAGATTTTACAGAGTTTTGTTGTTCACCAACATGTATGTTCCCAGATCACTCATATGCATATCCCTGGGCCCTCCCCCGACCAAGTTCCCCCCCTCCCACCCCTCTCCTGGAAATCTTGATTCCAGTTTGTGCTTCATGCAGACCAGCATTTCTCATGATGTACTCTGGATAGAAGGTAAACAAGCAAGGTGACAATATACAGCCTTGACATACTGCTTTCCCAATTTGTAACCAGTTCTTTGCTTTTTGATCTGCATACAGGAGGCACATAAGGTGGTCTGATATTCCCATCTCTTTCAGAATTTTAAACAGTTTGTTGTGGTCCACACAATCAAAGGCTTTAGCATAGTCAATGAAGCAGAAGTAGATGTTTTTCTGGTATTCCCTTGCTTTCTCTATGATCCAATGGATGTTGGCAGTTTGATCTCTGGTTCCTCTGCCTTTTCTTAAATCCAGCTTGAACATCTAGAAGTTCTTGGTTCCTATACTGTTGAAGCCTAGCTTGAAGAATTTTGAACATTGATTTGGTAGCATGTAAAATGAGTGCAACTGTATGGAAGTTTTTGTCTACCAATATTTGGAGAATGCCAAACATAGGACTGGAATTTTGAGTGGGTAGGGAAAAAGGCATAGAAAGTTAAATAGGCTAACAGCCTTCCAAGTAGCCTGTGGCTATAGAAAAAAATTTCCCAAAGGTGAACTGGCGTGTATGATTTTTTCTGGTAATCAAATGCCAAATACTTAACTCCTAATCATATTCATCTAAAACTCCTGGAGAATGTCTCTGTTTTCTAGAAGTCAGGCACAATTTTTTTTCTTACCTCCTTTCAACAATAGATCTCCCACTTTACAAAGGAGAGGCATATCTCTTACAAAACTGAAGTTTACAATGGCTAATTTTCCAGGGGTACAAATCCACTGGTCACTAAACAAAGAGATTATACATGTATAATAATATAATAATGTATACAATTTAAAACTTTGTATTCTTGTCAATGCAGAGATATTTAGCATTTTGGATGAGGCAGAAATACTTACTTTTCATTCAAAGACCTCATCTTATCCATCTCTGGATGATCAGGAAAGAAAGCACTGCTTAGAGACTGTGTCTCATGAGAGCAACGCCACGAGTTTATTATAAGAAATGCTGAGAGTTGAGATGCTTTATTTTATCCAAATGAGAAACTGGCAGCAAGGCTGATTTATTCATCTATCTCTGCCCTCATCCTTACATCTATTATTTATCTCTCATGTAACTATCTTAGAATTTAGATGGAAGATGAACTACATTTTAAAACTACAGAAATCGCAAGGTGACAATATACAGCCTTGACATACTGCTTTCCCAATTTGTAACCAGTTCTTTGCTTTTTGATCTGCATACAGGAGGCACATAAGGTGGTCTGATATTCCCATCTCTTTCAGAATTTTAAACAGTTTGTTGTGGTCCACACAATCAAAGGCTTTAGCATAGTCAATGAAGCAGAAGTAGATGTTTTTCTGGTATTCCCTTGCTTTCTCTATGATCCAATGGATGTTGGCAGTTTGATCTCTGGTTCCTCTGCCTTTTCTTAAATCCAGCTTGAACATCTAGAAGTTCTTGGTTCCTATACTGTTGAAGCCTAGCTTGAAGAATTTTGAACATTGATTTGGTAGCATGTAAAATGAGTGCAACTGTATGGAAGTTTTTGTCTACCAATATTTGGAGAATGCCAAACATAGGACTGGAATTTTGAGTGGGTAGGGAAAAAGGCATAGAAAGTTAAATAGGCTAACAGCCTTCCAAGTAGCTTGTGGCTATAGAAAAAAATTTCCCAAAGGTGAACTGGCGTGTATGATTTTTTCTGGTAATCAAATGCCAAATACTTAACTCCTAATCATATTCATCTAAAACTCCTGGAGAATGTCTCTGTTTTCTAGAAGTCAGGCACAATTTTTTTTCTTACCTCCTTTCAACAATAGATCTCCCACTTTACAAAGGAGAGGCATATCTCTTACAAAACTGAAGTTTACAATGGCTAATTTTCCAGGGGTACAAATCCACTGGTCACTAAACAAAGAGATTATACATGTATAATAATATAATAATGTATACAATTTAAAACTTTGTATTCTTGTCAATGCAGAGATATTTAGCATTTTGGATGAGGCAGAAATACTTACTTTTCATTCAAAGACCTCATCTTATCCATCTCTGGATGATCAGGAAAGAAAGCACTGCTTAGAGACTGTGTCTCATGAGAGCAACGCCACGAGTTTATTATAAGAAATGCTGAGAGTTGAGATGCTTTATTTTATCCAAATGAGAAACTGGCAGCAAGGCTGATTTATTCATCTATCTCTGCCCTCATCCTTACATCTATTATTTATCTCTCATGTAACTATCTTAGAATTTAGATGGAAGATGATAACCATAAAAATACAAATTTATATGGTTATTTGAATTGAAAGAATTTCTTACAGAAAGTCTAACTGATTTGACAATGAGGGTTGGTTTTGCCAATTAGGTCATATGACAGATATCTATCATAAATTGAATGAGTTAAGCCCTTAACTCGAAAATTATGACAAAGATATGGTCAAAACATGTAAGATTAATGCACTTTATCAAAATGTATTTTAAGGACCAAGTTTTATTTAAAAATAGCAATGTTAAATTTTCTGAAAACTTTCTGTTTAACAAGGTACCTCTAAGTGAAAGAATAAGAAAATTAGTGATTGTCACTGAATAAGAGTTGGTATAATCTTATTTTTTATATGCCCCAGAAACTGAAAAGTGAAGGACTCTGTGTGACAGCCATGTGCACAGCAGCTAAGTGCATCGTCTAGATCTCCTTCCACGGGCTGACCTGCTGTGAGAAATGTAGTAAGCAGACACTTCCAGCTGCCACATATCCAGTTTCAGTGTGATGTTCACACAGAGTTCATACTTTCCCTGGGCTGCTCACAGTCGGTGACTGAGCCTGGCAGAGGGACTAGAGGTAGGCCATTTATGCCAACACAAGACTCTCCTAACTGTCGTCTTTGCTCTGGGGCTCCCTTCTGGCCTTTTTCAGGACTCTGCTGTATCCTGAGGCCTTTCAAACCCTGTTTCCTTTCCTTCTACCTCTTAGGTTCAGATGTGCATTGCACTCTGAAGTCTTTCCCTGTTCCTCACTGCTTTTTTTTTTTTTTTTTTAAAGATTTATTTATTTATTTATTTTGGGCGGGGGTCAAGTTGGGGAGGGAGGGGAGCGGGCGAGCCACTTCTCTTGGTCTCTCATTTTTCTGTTTTCATCCGTCTTTGTTCTTTGGCTCCTGCGGGCCTCCCATCGTGGTGGCGTCTGTTGTCGCAGAGCGCCAGCTCTGGGTGCATGCGCTCCAGAGCTTCGGCTCAGTGATTGGACACATCAGTCCAGCCGCTCCACGGCATGTGGGATCTTCCCAGGCCAGGGATCGAACCGGCGTCCCTTGCACTGCAAGGCGGTGCCCTTATCCACTGGACCATCAGGGGAAGCCATCCTCACTGCTTTTATAGGTATACCCTACATAAGTCTTTGATGTTTCTAATATTGTTTTGGTGTCTTCATCCCTATCCGACACACCCTAATACTAGGACATCAAATCCTTTTCTGATTCTTTGCTTTCAAAGAAATCTGAGAGAGGACTTAATAAATGTTCCACTTCCAAACAATTAAAAACAAAATAAACAACTTTTGATAATAAAGCTCAGGGTTGACTAAATGAAGTTAAGAGTAATCTCATTCCTCATTTGGGATGAATTCAGGAGCTCAGACTGAGGCCAATTGTTGTACAAGTAAACAGACATGGGATTGACTCAGGATGGGCATACATTCCAATCTAGAAAAATGATACACAAGAAGTTTGCTGGGTATTCTGGGAATGTTTCCCTGTTCTTAAAATTAGACAAACACTGGAAGACAACTTCCGGTGCCCTTTGACTACTGTGTGCATGGATATGAAACCAAAAGTCATCATTTTCATCTTGAAAGGGTTTAATAGCTAGATCAATAGGCAGATTTAAAGGAGGCTAGAGGGTCAAAAGGGACAAAAAGAAGAAGGACAAGTATTTTTCTAACCTGAAATGTTTGTTATGATAAGATCAACCCAAAACTAAGTTTATTGTCTTATGTTGATGCTGTGGGCCTAGAAGGGCCTTCACACCAGAATGTCTCAGAGTAGGACTGGAATGCCTTTCTGACCTTAAGCTATTGTTTAGATAACCGACTGGAAAATACAAATTGTCCTGTCTAAACTGACAAAGGAGGGATCTTCTTCTACCCCCTTTCCAATGCCTGTCCTGGAAGCTTTTCCCTATCCTTTCTCACTTTAATAAGCTTTTCACTGCACAAAGCTCTGAGTGACCATCGCCAAGTCTTTTTGATCCCAGTGTGAACTCTACTCCGTTGGATATCAAGATTCCAACACCGTTCACAGTAATTTACTGCCATCTATCACCTGTCAATCTGGTGGGAAAGCAAGCAGAGGACAGGCCATCAGACAAACTGTTCACCAACAAGGGGTGAGAGCAGGTGGCAGAGGTGGAGTGATTTGATTAAGCTGATCCTAAAGCCCTTTCCTTCTTCTGATCCTGCTAGTCAAGGGAGGACACATTTCCTCTCTGTTTAAATCTGTTTGAGTCAACTTTCTTACTAGTGTCAATGTGTATACTTTTTTTTCTTTTTCTTTTTTTGTCAGTGTGAGCCTCTCATTCCTCTACTTTCATCAGAGCTTATCCTGAATCCAACGTGGGCTGGTCCCTCCCACATGGAGTGGATGTTGTTCCTCATTCCTGGGCTGCTTTCCTAGAAATGGCACAGTTATTTTTCTCACCTTTGGGCACTGTCTCTGTGTGAAGCCTCCCACTTCTAATCTTTTCCTATGGAATGAGACCAAGGTGGATGTGGCTGCTAGCCTGAATCAAGGCCAGCTTGGTGACTATTTGCTGGATTTTCTGCTGCAGTTTATTTCTCCAGTTACAACAGTCTCTAGCCTCTACAGCTTTCCAATAAGTCAACTCTTGAGCTTTAGGGGATGGCTAAGACTTCAGATTATGGCTCCAACAGGCACATAAAAATAAATAACATTTAAGCTTATTCTCCTAGTTAATTTTTACAAATATATGGATGTGTATAAACACATTTATGTATACATACTGTGTACCTCTAGATGTATTTGCACATAAATACATATCTCCCTATAATTATATAATTACATATAAAGCTTTGTTACTCTGATACGCCCAGTGCATTATGGGTAGACCAACCAGAATGGATGATAGCAAGCAACAGAGGGAATGCAGGTAACTTCCAGGCCCCAGCTATTTCTTGAGCTAACCCTTTTATTTATGAAATTTGGGGCAATCTCAGCAAGGTTCCAGGAGAGGGGCCAGCAAAGGTGACTGGAAGTCCATGACAGGGGCTATTGACCAATGGTTATCCAAGTTACTAAATATTATAAAGACCACGATGGTCCATTCATTTAAATCACCCTGGAATATCAACATTGGTTATAATGGTTTGCAATCTCCTTCTTCAAGTAGTTAACAATTCCACTGATGTTGTCCTTTATATTCTAGTCTTTTCCTTCTCCCTATTCTTCTGCAGTTCCTAGCTTGCAAATAATCTCTAGTGTTGTCACCTTTTACACATATTACTAAGGAAGTCATCAAACCGTACTGATCACATGCCTTATAAGTCATGCTATCTTATCTCAATAATTACCTTTTTCTGGTAATTTCTCACAATTACTAAAAACAAAATCAAAAATTCAGATGAAGTTAAACAGCTTATCTTGAAACTCCTTTTCTATCATTCTTCACAGTCTAGACACCCTGGTTGTCTTTCACTTCTTTTTGTGCATCACACTTTTTCTCAACTCAGGACCTTGGCATGTACCATTTCACTCAGTCCATCTACTCCCTTTTGCCTGTATGCTATTGTTGTTTAGTCACTAAACATGTTCAGCTCTTTCTGACCCTATGGAGCCTGCAAGGCTCCTCTGTCCATGGGATTTCCCAGGTGATAATGGAGTGGGTTGCCATTTTCTAATCCAGGAATCTTCTCAGGTGATCTTTGGTCCCAGGGGATCACACCACTTCCTACACTGGAAGGAGGATTCTTTACCAGTAGCACCACCTGGGAGTCCCTTTACCTATTTGGTGAATTTTTATTTTCTGGTTCCTCAGTAGTCCTTCCCTGTTTACTAGCTTAAAATAGATACTTCATATTATTCTCTTGTTGGTGGTCAGACTACATCATAGTACCTGTCACTATTTATAATTGTACGTTATGGGTTAAACTGTCCCCCTAAAGAAGATACGTTGAAGTCTTAAACCCCAGTATCTTATTCTGTGCCCTCATTTTAAAATGGGGTCATTATAAAGGCAATCAAGTTAAACTGAGGTCATTAGGGTGGGCCCTAATATATTTTGACTAACATTCTTGTGAAAAGAAAAAATTTGGACACAGGCAGTAATGAGCAAAAACAGTAGGAAGACAGACAGACAGAAGATTATCCAGTGAATGGAGTGGCACACTTACAATCCCAGGAACCCCAAGGACTGCAAGCAAACAGCACCAAGTAGAGGCAAGGGAGGGTTTTCCCTTAGAGCCTCCAAGCAGATGGCGGCCCTGGTCTTGATTTCAGACTTCCACCCTCCAGAACTGAGACACAATCAGTTCCTGTTGTTTAAACCACCTAGTTTTCGATGCTTTATTATTGCATTTTAATGCCATAAAGCCTAATATATGCATCAAACTGAGATTTAATTTGTTATTTATGTGTGATGTCTATCTCCTTGTTAGACTTTACCTTACTGAAGGCAAGTTGTGCTTATTCTATTTACCATTACCATTTACAGTATGTTGGCTACCTGATGCTAAGAGCCAACTCACTGGACAAGACCCTGATGCTGGGAAAGACTGAAGGCAAAAGGAGAAGGGGGTGGAAGATTGAAAGCAAAGATTGAAGGCAAGAGGAGATGGTTAGATAGCATCACCGACTCAATGGACATGGTAATGTTCAGGACTATTTTTGTCCATCTACTTCCTTTTGCCTGTATGCTATTGTTGTTTAGTCACTAAACATGTTCAGCTCTTTCTGACCCTATGGAGCCTGCAAGGCTCCTCTGTCCATGGGATTTCCCAGGTGATAATGGAGTGGGTTGCCATTTTCTAATCCAGGAATCTTCTCAGGTGATCTTTGGTCCCAGGGGATCACACCACTTCCTACACTGGAAGGGGGATTCTTTACCAGTAGCACCACCTGGGAGTCCCTTTACCTATTTGGTGAATTTTTATTTTCTGGTTCCTCAGTAGTCCTTCCCTGTTTACTAGCTTAAAATAGATACTTCATATTATTCTCTTGTTGGTGGTCAGACTACATCATAGTACCTGTCACTATTTATAATTGTACGTTATGGGTTAAACTGTCCCCTAAAGAAGATACGTTGAAGTCTTAAACCCCAGTATCTTATTCTGTGCCCTCATTTTAAAATGGGGTCATTATAAAGGCAATCAAGTTAAACTGAGGTCATTAGGGTGGGCCCTAATATATTTTGACTAACATTCTTGTGAAAAGAAAAAATTTGGACACAGGCAGTAATGAGCAAAAACAGTAGGAAGACAGACAGACAGAAGATTATCCAGTGAATGGAGTGGCACACTTACAATCCCAGGAACCCCAAGGACTGCAAGCAAACAGCACCAAGTAGAGGCAAGGGAGGGTTTTCCCTTAGAGCCTCCAAGCAGATGGCGGCCCTGGTCTTGATTTCAGACTTCCACCCTCCAGAACTGAGACACAATCAGTTCCTGTTGTTTAAACCACCTAGTTTTCGATGCTTTATTATTGCATTTTAATGCCATAAAGCCTAATATATGCATCAAACTGAGATTTAATTTGTTATTTATGTGTGATGTCTATCTCCTTGTTAGACTTTACCTTACTGAAGGCAAGTTGTGCTTATTCTATTTACCATTACCATTTACAGTATGTTGGCTACCTGATGCTAAGAGCCAACTCACTGGACAAGACCCTGATGCTGGGAAAGACTGAAGGCAAAAGGAGAAGGGGGTGGAAGATTGAAAGCAAAGATTGAAGGCAAGAGGAGATGGTTAGATAGCATCACCGACTCAATGGACATGAATTTGAGCAAACTTAGGGAGATAGTGGAGGGCAGAGAAGCCTGGTATGTTGCAATTCATGAGGTCAAAAAGGGTCAGACATGACTTAGCGACTAAATAACAAGAACCATTTACAACACCACAGATGATGGCATCTGATCTCTACTAGCAGTAGAATATTTGTGGAATCAGTGAACTATGTTGTAGATGGATGCATGGATGACGGATAGCTGAATGCATCATATTTGAAAAGATTTTAGAATCTCAGATTGCTTAAATAAACCACTTAGAAGCAATAATGATTTCACCTTAAAATAAGTAATCATAATACTTCAAGTAGGAAGAGAACATTGTTTATGCATACTTAACAATTGCCTCATTTAACCAGCTCTGATTAGCTGTTTCATTGCATGTTCTGGAATGACTTCCCTTAAAATGAGAAAGCACTGTTCTTCTGATCTGACCAAAAGATTACCTTGTCATATTTAGAATAAAAAATATAAACAATGTCTTCAATCTCCATAACTTACATTAAGACAAATATAAACAGGAACTGTGGAAGTTCAATTTTTCTGTTTTCAACATATATAATTACAGGCTTAAAGAATTGCACTAGTCAAAGTGGTAGCAAACACACATAAATAACTGTCCTATTTTAAAGTATCTCATTGCTCAAGAACCTTATGAACATGAACATAAATATATTTTTAAACTTGGGAAAACTATAACACATGGAAAGATGGGAGGAAGACAAGCAATAGTATGCATGTAGTTGGCTTCTGCTCCAACAATTTTTCTTTCTGGTAACTCCATGAGGCATTCAGGAACTTAGTTCTTGATCAGGGATTAAACCTGTACCCCCTACAATAGGAGTGTGGAGTCTTAATCACTGGACTACCAGAGACGTCCCATGCTCCAATAATTTTTAATTTGTTTCTTTTCATTAATTACTATAAACATTCATACACCACACATGCATATGCACACATATACACATCATCTGTATACATAAAAATGACATTAAATGTGTATCTATATCTATGCTCACACACATATTCTAAACCTTTCTTAACAAAAGACACCTTAGTAACTATGACCATTAGCTTGCTTTGTTTTAGGATATCCTGAATTCGTGGATGGACTAAAAGTCTCAGTATTTAGATGAGCAACAAAGGAAAGCTGAGGTAGAATTTAATATTTTTTTAAATAAGTATTCAAAGTCAACTGTGTATAATTTATTCTAATACTTCCTAGCAACGTAGATCTGGCAGACTAATTCCCCCTTTCCACAGATGGGAAATTGAGGACTAGAATACTTAACTAACAGGTTCTGAATTTTAAATGCTAAATGCCTTTTTTTTTTAACAGTATGCTCAGAATTTAATTCTACCTCTAACAACTCTAAGAGTTTATTCAAAGTCATTATCAAATGCAAAAGAACATTATTTCTACATTTGTAAGGTAGATGTCAGAACTGAGTTCCCAGAGAAAAATCTGTTTCTAGATAACTTCTATTTGTCTCCGGAGTTAGGCTGCTCACAGTTCACATTGCTATAATCCTACATCTAAATTTTAAAAAGCTAGAAATTAGAAGAGTTCTCTCGATCATTATGTTACCTATGAGTTGGTCATTACCTAATAGTTGCAAGTTTCTGTTTCAGACTAGGTAGCAATCAAAGTGTTTCTTTTCCATTTAGGAAAGTAGCCTATGCTAAGGTAGGTCTCTCTGGAAACTCCTAAAATGCTGTTTTACCTTTATGCTTAATCTATGCCCAAATTAACCTTTTTTTAAAAGTTTTGCAAGTTTTACATGATTCAAAGAAGGGAGGAAGACAAGCAATAGTATGCATGTAGTTGGCTTCTGCTCCAACAATTTTTCTTTCTGGTAACTCCATGAGGCATTCAGGAACTTAGTTCTTGATCAGGGATCAAACCTGTACCCCCTACAATAGGAGTGTGGAGTCTTAATCACTGGACTACCAGAGACGTCCCATGCTCCAATAATTTTTAATTTGTTTCTTTTCATTAATTACTATAAACATTCATACACCACACATGCATATGCACACATATACACATCATCTGTATACATAAAAATGACATTAAATGTGTATCTATATCTATGCTCACACACATATTCTAAACCTTTCTTAACAAAAGACACCTTAGTAACTATGACCATTAGCTTGCTTTGTTTTAGGATATCCTGAATTCGTGGATGGACTAAAAGTCTCAGTATTTAGATGAGCAACAAAGGAAAGCTGAGGTAGAATTTAATATTTTTTTAAATAAGTATTCAAAGTCAACTGTGTATAATTTATTCTAATACTTCCTAGCAACGTAGATCTGGCAGACTAATTCCCCCTTTCCACAGATGGGAAATTGAGGACTAGAATACTTAACTAACAGGTTCTGAATTTTAAATGCTACATGCCTTTTTTTAACAGTATGCTCAGAATTTAATTCTACCTCTAACAACTCTAAGAGTTTATTCAAAGTCATTATCAAATGCAAAAGAACATTATTTCTACATTTGTAAGGTAGATGTCAGAACTGAGTTCCCAGAGAAAAATCTGTTTCTAGATAACTTCTATTTGTCTCCGGAGTTAGGCTGCTCACAGTTCACATTGCTATAATCCTACATCTAAATTTTAAAAAGCTAGAAATTAGAAGAGTTCTCTCGATCATTATGTTACCTATGAGTTGGTCATTACCTAATAGTTGCAAGTTTCTGTTTCAGACTAGGTAGCAATCAAAGTGTTTCTTTTCCATTTAGGAAAGTAGCCTATGCTAAAAGGTAGGTCTCTCTGGAAAAACTCCTAAAATGCTGTTTTTACCTTTATGCTTAATCTATGCCCTTAATATGTACAGATCTTTACATATATTATTTTATATAGTACTATATTAATATAGTACCATAACTAGTCTTTTTACAGAACAGGTAAAGCAGGGAACATGAATCCCACCCCTGGTCCAGGAAGATTCCATGTGTTGAAGCCAACGAAAGCCCTTGAGCAATAGCTACTACCGAAGCCCATGAACCTAGACTGTGTGTTCCGCAACCAGAGAAGCCATGGCAATGAGAAGTCCATGAACTACAACAAAGAATGACCTACGCAGGCTGCTCCAGAGAAAGCCCTCACAGCAATGAAGACCCATTGCACCCAAATAAATAAGTAAATTTCAAAATATAAATAAATAAAATAAAAATTATAATGACTTAAGACACAATTTCAGAAAGAGAATTAAATTGGGCTATAGGAAGAGTACAGTAATTATCCTTCATTTTCTCATTTTCATATGGACCAAATAAAGCTGCCAGGATGAAATGAATCAGAAAATTGAGGTTTGGAAGCTGTAGGCAAAGAGTAAGCAAGGGAGTAGAATACCGAAGAGGGTGTCTGCTGAAATCCAGTGCTGAAGTGACAAAGATCTGTTTTTCTGCCAGTGAGAGTACGTGATGGAGAGGGAATCAAGCGAGAGTTATCACGCCCTTGGAGCTTTTCTTTTCTCACATGACAAAGGCTGACTGAGATCCTATTGAGAACTGGCTGTCAAATGCCATGACTCTAGATGTTCAACCTAAGTAGATCTGTGAAATGACAGAAATGAAGACAAAGGCTAGACTGGGAAATCGCAAAGAATATACTTTTCTATTCCAGAGAAAAATCTGTTTCTAGATAACTTCTATTTGTCTCCGGAGTTAGGCTGCTCACAGTTCACATTGCTATAATCCTACATCTAAATTTTAAAAAGCTAGAAATTAGAAGAGTTCTCTCGATCATTATGTTACCTATGAGTTGGTCATTACCTAATAGTTGCAAGTTTCTGTTTCAGACTAGGTAGCAATCAAAGTGTTTCTTTTCCATTTAGGAAAGTAGCCTATGCTAAAAGGTAGGTCTCTCTGGAAAAACTCCTAAAATGCTGTTTTTACCTTTATGCTTAATCTATGCCCTTAATATGTACAGATCTTTACATATATTATTTTATATAGTACTATATTAATATAGTACCATAACTAGTCTTTTTACAGAACAGGTAAAGCAGGGAACATGAATCCCACCCCTGGTCCAGGAAGATTCCATGTGTTGAAGCCAACGAAAGCCCTTGAGCAATAGCTACTACCAAGCCCATGAACCTAGACTGTGTGTTCCGCAACCAGAGAAGCCATGGCAATGAGAAGTCCATGAACTACAACAAAGAATGACCTACGCAGGCTGCTCCAGAGAAAGCCCTCACAGCAATGAAGACCCATTGCACCCAAATAAATAAGTAAATTTCAAAATATAAATAAATAAAATAAAAATTATAATGACTTAAGACACAATTTCAGAAAGAGAATTAAATTGGGCTATAGGAAGAGTACAGTAATTATCCTTCATTTTCTCATTTTCATATGGACCAAATAAAGCTGCCAGGATGAAATGAATCAGAAAATTGAGGTTTGGAAGCTGTAGGCAAAGAGTAAGCAAGGGAGTAGAATACCGAAGAGGGTGTCTGCTGAAATCCAGTGCTGAAGTGACAAAGATCTGTTTTTCTGCCAGTGAGAGTACGTGATGGAGAGGGAATCAAGCGAGAGTTATCACGCCCCTTGGAGCTTTTCTTTTCTCACATGACAAAGGCTGACTGAGATCCTATTGAGAACTGGCTGTCAAATGCCATGACTCTAGATGTTCAACCTAAGTAGATCTGTGAAATGACAGAAATGAAGCAACTTGTCAAGAGCTTAAGCCTCAGAGATCTGGGGAAATACGGCAATATGGAGAGAAAAATTGGAAGTCATACCATGCCCACCAGGTGGCTCAAGTCATTCAACAACTGTAAGAAAGTCATGATTTGTTCATTTTCAGAAGCAAAAAGAAGTAAGTAATCCTGTTTAAAAACAAAGCAACAAAAAATAAAACAGCAAATTCAATCGTCCCTAAAATACCTGTGAAGTAGGAAACAAATGGGCCTAATTCTACTGTTTTATCTCTTAATGCTTACTAGGTACTGTATGCATGTGAAAGTTTCACTTAAGATGTTATGAAAAAATCCTGGCTTTTCAAATGAACATTTTCTGTCACAGGTGCCAGAATTAAGAATTTCACTGCTAAAGGTAGAGGAGTCCAAGAAGAGACTGATTAATTACAAGATCAATTGTGGGAACAGTCACTTCAATTCAAATGAAAGGTGTTTAAATGCTATTTTTCATTTGCTAACCTGTTTTAAGAGACATGGAAATCTCCATGTAATAGACTAATGTCATTATTCTTTATTTTTATTTGAACACATCATAATTTAAATATATTTTTATTTTTTAAATATTTTTATAGAGTTTCATTGTTCACAGACATGTGCCCAGATCAGTCATATGTATATCCCGGGCACCCGTCCTCATCCACCCACCTCCAGAGCACCCCCATCCCACCCCTCCAGGCCATCGCACTGTGCCCCTGAGGGATCCCCTATTCCTACAGTGCAATGACAATAGCTATTCTTTTCACATATGATAGTATAGGTTTCCATGTTACTCCGTCTAGGCCTCCCACCACTGTTCATTCCCCTCAGTGTCCATATGTCTGTTCTCTATGTCTGTTTTTCCATCACTTCACTGTGTGTGTTAGCATTACCATCTTACTAGATTCCATATATATGTGTGTTAGTACACTGTACTTGTCTCTCTCTTCTTTTTTATCTTTTTATATTTTTACAGAGTTTTGTTGTTTACAGACATGTATGTTCCCAGATCAGTCATATGTGTATCCCTGACCCCACTCCTCTACACTCCCCTCCAAGTACCCCCATCCCAACCCTCCAGCACCCATGCAGGATCACCTATTCCCACAGTGCAATGACAATAGCTGTCTTTTTCACATATGATAGAATGGGTTTCCAGGTTACTCCCTGTATGCCCCCCACCCACTGTTCATTCCCCACACTGTCCATATGTCTATTCTCTAACTCTGTTTTTCCATCACTTCACTGTGTGTGTTATCATTACCATCTTACTGGATTCCATATATATGTGTTAGTATACTATACTTGTCTTTCTCTTTTTGACTTACTTCACTTTTTATGATAGGTTCTAGATCCAGACACCTCATTAGGACTGATTCTTCTGCATTTCTTTTTACAGCTGAGAAGTACTCCATTGTATATATGTACCAGAGCTTTTTTATCCATTCATTCATCGATGGGCATCTAGGTTGCTTTCATGTTCTAGCTATTGTATAGAGAGCTGTGATGAACACTAAGGTACAGGTGCCTCTTTCAGTTTTGATTTCATCAGGGTATATGCCTATGAGTGGGACTGCTGGGTCATATGGTGCTTTTTAGTTTTTTGAGGAATCTCCATACTGTCTTCCGTAGAGGCTGTATCAATTTACATGCCCACCAGCAATGCAAGAGTGTTACCTTTTCTCCACACACTCTCTAGCATTTATTGTCTGTCGATTTTTTGATGATGGCCATTCTGACTGGTGTGAGGTGATATCTCATTGTAGTTTTGATTTGCATTTCTCTAACAAGAAGCGAGATTGAGCATCATTTAATGTGCTTTTTGGCCATTCGTATGTCTTCTTTGGTGAGATGTCTCTTTAGGTCTTTTTCCCATTTCTTGATTGGGTTGTTCATTTTTCTGGTGCTGAGTTGTCTGAGTTGCTTATAGATTTTGGAGATTAATTCTTTATTATTTCATTTGCTATTATTTTCTCCCATTCTGTGGGTTGTCTGTTCAGCTTTTTTGTAATTTCTTTTACTGTACAAAAGCTTTTAAGTTTCATTAGATCTCACATGTTAAATTTTGTTTTTAGTTCTGCTATTCTAGTAGGTCGGTCATAGAAGATCTTGCTTTGGTTTATGTCATTGAGTGCAGACATGTATGTTCCCAGATCAGTCATATGTGTATCCCTGACCCCCCTCTACACTCCCCTCCAAGTACCCCCATCCCAACCCTCCAGCACCCATGCAGGATCACCTATTCCCACAGTGCAATGACAATAGCTGTCTTTTTCACATATGATAGAATGGGTTTCCAGGTTACTCCCTGTATGCCCCCCACCCACTGTTCATTCCCCACACTGTCCATATGTCTATTCTCTAACTCTGTTTTTCCATCACTTCACTGTGTGTGTTATCATTACCATCTTACTGGATTCCATATATATGTGTTAGTATACTATACTTGTCTTTCTCTTTTTGACTTACTTCACTTTTTATGATAGGTTCTAGATCCAGACACCTCATTAGGACTGATTCTTCTGCATTTCTTTTTACAGCTGAGAAGTACTCCATTGTATATATGTACCAGAGCTTTTTTATCCATTCATTCATCGATGGGCATCTAGGTTGCTTTCATGTTCTAGCTATTGTATAGAGAGCTGTGATGAACACTAAGGTACAGGTGCCTCTTTCAGTTTTGATTTCATCAGGGTATATGCCTATGAGTGGGACTGCTGGGTCATATGGTGCTTTTTAGTTTTTTGAGGAATCTCCATACTGTCTTCCGTAGAGGCTGTATCAATTTACATGCCCACCAGCAATGCAAGAGTGTTACCTTTTCTCCACACACTCTCTAGCATTTATTGTCTGTCGATTTTTTGATGATGGCCATTCTGACTGGTGTGAGGTGATATCTCATTGTAGTTTTGATTTGCATTTCTCTAACAAGAAGCGAGATTGAGCATCATTTAATGTGCTTTTTGGCCATTCGTATGTCTTCTTTGGTGAGATGTCTCTTTAGGTCTTTTTCCCATTTCTTGATTGGGTTGTTCATTTTTCTGGTGCTGAGTTGTCTGAGTTGCTTATAGATTTTGGAGATTAATTCTTTATTATTTCATTTGCTATTATTTTCTCCCATTCTGTGGGTTGTCTGTTCAGCTTTTTTGTAATTTCTTTTACTGTACAAAAGCTTTTAAGTTTCATTAGATCTCACATGTTAAATTTTGTTTTTAGTTCTGCTATTCTAGTAGGTCGGTCATAGAAGATCTTGCTTTGGTTTATGTCATTGAGTGTTTTACCTATATTCTCCTCTAAGAGTTTTATGGCTTCTGGTCTTACATTTAGGTCTTTAATTCATTTTTGGGGCGGGGGTAGGGGGGTGGGTTGGGGAGGGAGAGGGGCAGGCGGGCCACTACTATTGGTCTTTCATTTATCTATTTTCATCCATCTTTGTTCTTTTGGCCTGTGTGGGCCTCCCATAGCAGTGGCCTCTGTTGTCACAGAGCACCAGCTCTGGGTGCATGCGCTGCAGAGCTCTGGCTCAGTAATTGGACACATTGGTCCAGGTGCTCTGCGGCATGTGGGTTCTTCCCAGGCCAGGATTTGAATCCACGCCTCATGCACTGCAAGGTGGTGTCCTTACCCACTGAACCACCAGGGAATCCCCTTTAATCCATTTTGAGTTGATCTTTGTGTATGGTGTCAGGAAATGCTCCAACTTCATTTCTTTGCATGTAGCTGTCCAATTTTCCCAGCACCATTTGTCGAAGAGGCTATCTTTGTCCAGTTTTATATTTTTGCCTCCTTTGTTAAAAATAAGGTACCCATAGGTGCATGGGTTTATCTCTGGGTTTTCTATCTTGTTCCATTGGTCTATATTTCTGTTTTTGTGCCAGTACCATACTGTCTTGATGACTGTTGCTTTGTAGTATAGTTTGAAGTTAGGGAGACTGATCCCTCCAGCTCCATTCTTCTTTCTCAGGATTGCTTTGGCTGTTCAGGGTCTTTTGTGTTTCTATATGAACTGTGTGATTCTTTGGTCTAGTTCTGTGAAGAATGTCATTTGTAGTTTGATAGGGATTGCACTGAATCTGTAGATGACATCTGGTAGCATGGTCATTTTCACAATATTGTTCTTCCAACCCAGGAACAGGGAATATCTCTCCATTTGTTTAAGCCTTCCTCAATTTCTTTCATGAGTGTCTTGTAATTTTCTGTGTATAGTTATTTTGTCAAAAATAAGGTATCCACAGGCACCTTGGTAGTAGGTTTATTCCTAGATATTTTATTCTTTTGGTTGCAATGATGAATGGGATTGCCTCTTTGATTTTGTTTTCTGATTTTTCATTGTTTGTGTATAGGCATGCGAGTGATTTCTGTGTATTAATTTTGGATCCTGCAACTTTGCTGAATTCGTTGATTAGCTCTAGTAGTTTTGTAATAGTGTCTTTGGGGTTTTGTATGTATATCATGTCATCTTCAAACAGAGAGAGAGCTTTACTTCTTTTCCAATCTGGATTCCTTTTATATCCTTCTCTTCTCTTATTGCTGTTGCTAGAACTTCCAGGACTATGTTGAATAATAGTGGTCACCTCTGTCTTGTTCCTGATCTTAGAGGGAATGCTTTCGGTTTTTCACCATTGAGGATAATGTTTGCTGTGAGCTAGGCTCATTTCATTATGCTTAACATTCAAAACTGCATGAAACAGTGGGAATATTGAACTTGATCTTTAATGCAATTGGGTGTAGCAATCCCCTATTACACTGTACATGTTACAATAATCATGTACTTGGTTTAAGATATTTATAAAAGAAAGGATGACAGATTTGTCACCCAATATGTCCTTCATATCAGTGGGAACTTCATATCTGTGGGAACTTCTCTGATGGGAACTTCATATTTCAATATAGGAATATATTTTATCCACTGGGCTCAATGAAATCTAATGTAAAAACTGTATTTTCAATACAGATGAGGCCCTAACAACTGTAATTTCACAGTCTTGTGCTATTTCTTAGCTGATAAAATTATGATTGACTTCCTATGTAATTACATGCACTGGACTAATGGTTTATTTATACTTGCAATCTCTTGCAATGTTCCTTGAAGAGCTATTTTTACATTAGTCCTTTCTTGTTGAAGTATTTTAGGCATAATAACAGAATTGTTATTAATTATTATTAATTGTATAAGTGTATAGAACTTATATAGTCTTATATTTATACTTATACAGTCCTACATGAATAAAAATGTATGCTCGTTTTAAAATTATAGTATGAACATAATTACTTTTTGTTCCCCCCAAACTCACCTTGGGAGATGTGAAGAACAAGGAAGCCTGGCATGCTACAGTCCATAGGGTCACAGAGTCAGACACCACTGAGTGACTGAACTGAACTGAACCTTGTCTTTCTGTGCATAAAGCAGCCCTTTTCTTTTGGAGGATGAATATCTAACACGGGGTCTAAATGAAAGCTGCATCTTCCTTTGGCCATAACCTCCCTGCTGTTATTGGTATAAAAGTGAGATCTTGACCTAGGATGTATTGATAAGGGCACCCTGGCTTCCAGCCCCAAAGACTGACCTGAGGCCAAGATATGGAGAAGAGGGAGGAACTGACTGCATCCTAAGCCACCTTCCTGGAGATCTGCAACTGAATGAATCTGGAAAAGAAGAGCTCTTTCTCAGCAGCAAAGCTAGGAACCAGTGAGCCTGGAGTTACTCGGAGATTCTAATCTAGTCCAGGATTTCTGCTCTTCAGCAGTCTTGGCATTTTGTGTCAGATAGTTCTTTGTTGGGGGGATTGAGGATTGTTCGTTTTATTTTAGCAACATTCCCAGTGTATATTAACTAGATGCCTGCAGTATCTCCTCTCATAATGTTCTTTCAAAAAATATCTCCAGATTCTGTTAAATGGGCCTCCATTTGAGAGTCACAGAATAAGCCTCATGTAAAGGCAAGACTATACTTTCTGGTGGTTCAAACAGTAGAGAATCTGTCGGCATGCAGGAGACCCAGGTTTGGTCTCTAAGTTGGGAAGATCCCCTGGAAAAGTAAATGGCTATCCACTCCAGTATTCTCGCCTGGAGAATTCCATGAACAGAGGAGCCTGGTGGGCTACTCCATAGCATCAGAAAGAGTGAGACAGAGTCTCACTCTATGAACACTTTCACTTTTTCACTTTCAAAGGGTAGACTAGGTGGAAGTGAGTTTAACCCATTCAAACAAAGTAGGAAATAAAGACAGAAAGAGAAACACACCTATTCAGAACCAGAGACACCCAAATATACCCTTTTCCTATATAAGTCCACTATTTCCCTATTTTTTTTAAAGCAGTTTCTTTCTTTCGTCAGATAGAATAAGAATTGTGAAACAATATCAGAACAAGAAATATGGGGAAACTGGACCAAACGCAACTAAAAAACAAACAAACAAACAAACAAAAATCAGTCAATAACATTGTTTGGTCAAGGCGCAGATTAAACTGTGAGTTTTGAAAAAAATATATAAGAACTCATAAATCTGTTTAAGGCAAATATAAAGAAATTAGTTATAAAATAGATGGTCAACAGCATGAATAGAACCCCAAGAGTTTCTAGAGTAATACAAAATTAGTTTCAAGGTAGTAATCTTGGATGAGGTATAAGAAAGGAGAAAGAATACTTTTATATGTATCTTCTTGGGATACACGTCCACTGATAATTTTCTATTTGAAGTGTATCTGTGTATGCTCGTAGTTCTCTAAGAGAGGAGCAAATAATCTTTTTCAGTCAATAAACTGCCAACAATTAAAAAAGAGAGAGGGGAAAATACAAACTAGGAACCAAACAAGTAACATTCTCAAACCATACCTTAAACCTAAGCCCACCCACTCTAAAATTCACATGAGTCAAATCTCTATGACAATGGCTTCATCCAAGTACAGCACAGGAAATATGTTTGTTTCTTTCTAGGACTTCAGGCCAAAATAACAGGGAAATTCACCATGAATATCTCTTCTTAGAATACTCAGTTGAGGTAAAAAGATTTAAATGCCCCTACAGGTAACTAGAATGAAAGGAGGGAGTGGGATCCTTAGAAAGAGAAGCAGTATTATCTGGTTAGAAGCAATTATACAAAATCGACTTAAACCATTTTCAAAATGTACCAAGTTTATCACCAATTCCATATAACAGCTACTGGTCTGTCCCACTTGAAATCCTTTTTCTTTCTGAGGGCTATGTGCTTTGTAGAAAAATAACTAAACAACAGGAAATCTGGTTTTTGAGAAGCAGTTGTTGAAAGAAGGCATGAGTGCAGTGAAAAGCTTGAGGGCATATGTGCTTTGTAGAAAATAAAGACAGAAAAAAAAAGTAGGAAATAAAGACAGAAAGAGAAACACACCTATTCAGAACCAGAGACACCCAAATATACCCTTTTCCTATATAAGTCCACTATTTCCCTATTTTTTTTAAAGCAGTTTCTTTCTTTCGTCAGATAGAATAAGAATTGTGAAACAATATCAGAACAAGAAATATGGGGAAACTGGACCAAACGCAACTAAAAAACAAACAAACAAACAAACAAAAATCAGTCAATAACATTGTTTGGTCAAGGCGCAGATTAAACTGTGAGTTTTGAAAAAAAATATATAAGAACTCATAAATCTGTTTAAGGCAAATATAAAGAAATTAGTTATAAAATAGATGGTCAACAGCATGAATAGAACCCCAAGAGTTTCTAGAGTAATACAAAATTAGTTTCAAGGTAGTAATCTTGGATGAGGTATAAGAAAGGAGAAAGAATACTTTTATATGTATCTTCTTGGGATACACGTCCACTGATAATTTTCTATTTGAAGTGTATCTGTGTATGCTCGTAGTTCTCTAAGAGAGGAGCAAATAATCTTTTTCAGTCAATAAACTGCCAACAATTAAAAAAGAGAGAGGGGAAAATACAAACTAGGAACCAAACAAGTAACATTCTCAAACCATACCTTAAACCTAAGCCCACCCACTCTAAAATTCACATGAGTCAAATCTCTATGACAATGGCTTCATCCAAGTACAGCACAGGAAATATGTTTGTTTCTTTCTAGGACTTCAGGCCAAAATAACAGGGAAATTCACCATGAATATCTCTTCTTAGAATACTCAGTTGAGGTAAAAAGATTTAAATGCCCCTACAGGTAACTAGAATGAAAGGAGGGAGTGGGATCCTTAGAAAGAGAAGCAGTATTATCTGGTTAGAAGCAATTATACAAAATCGACTTAAACCATTTTCAAAATGTACCAAGTTTATCACCAATTCCATATAACAGCTACTGGTCTGTCCCACTTGAAATCCTTTTTCTTTTTGAGGGCTATGTGCTTTGTAGAAAAATAACTAAACAACAGGAAATCTGGTTTTTGAGAAGCAGTTGTTGAAAGAAGGCATGAGTGCAGTGAAAAGTACCTTTAGGCTTTAGGGTAGATTTTTCCTTTTTAAATAAAAGTCAAATGTATCACTTTGTTGTTCTAAAAAATAGTTTTCATGATGAGGTGTCCAATAACCATATTTCCACATGCTAACAACAACCACCATAGCACACATCACACATCACAACAACCAGTTCAAGAAAATGATACTAGGAGTCCCACTTTCAGCATGACACTACAAGGAGGTCCAAGGACCCATTCCCCAGTAACAGAAATTGCAAGACACATGCTTTTCAGCAAATACTGCTATGATGACTGTATATCCTCATGTGAAAAAGTAAAATTGGGCCCTAATATACATCATACGCAATGACTGACTCAAAGTGGACATCAAAGGCCTATATCTAAAAGTTAAAGCTCTCTTTGCAAGCAAACATGGGGGTACATCTGTATAATCTGTTTTGGCCATGACTTCTTAGACATGATACCAAAAGAATAAGCAAAAAAAGAATGAATACACTGAACTTCACCACAATTTAAAACTTCTGTGATTCAAAGTACATTATGAAGAAAGCAGAAATATTTGCAAATCATAATCTTATAAGGGATTTGTATCTAGAATATACAAATGATTTTTACAACTCAATAACTAAAAGTGGGCAAAAGGTACGAACAGACATTTCGCCAAAGAATACATAAAAATAACTAACATGCACACAACAAAAGATGTAACAGGAAATGCAAATCAAAATAAGACAGCACGTCATCCAATGGGATGGCTATAATAAAATAAATTTTAAATAAATTTTAAAAGCAAGTGCTAGTAAGGATGTAAAGAAAGTGGGATGGCTATAATAAAATAAATTTTAAACAAATTTTAGAAGCAAATGCTAGTGAGAGTATAAAGAAATCAGAATGCTCACACACTGATAGTAGGAATGGAAAATGGTGCAGTCACTTTGAAAACCAGTCAGGCAGCTCCTTATATGGTCAGATACACTTGTGATACAAACCAGCAATCCCAGTCCTTGGTACAGGCCCAAAAGAAATGCAACATACATTCACATAAAGACTTGTATACTGATATTTATAGCAGCATTATTCATAATAGCCAAAGTGGAAAGCAACCTAATTATCTCTCAGTGAAAGAATAAGCAATATAACAAATAAGCAAAAATTTATATGTAGATACATATATATAGTGTGTGTGTATATATACATGTATATCTGTATATTGTCACTCTGCTGATTTACTTGTACACACAGTACATAACGAGAAATGCTGGGTTGGAAGACTCAACTTGGAATCAAGATTTCCAGGAGAAATATCAACAACTTCTGATATGCATGTTACTATCCTAATGGCAGAATGTGAAGAGGAACTGCAGAGCCTCTTGATGAAGGTGAAAGAGGAGAGTGGAAAAACTGGCTTACAACTTCACACTCAAAATATGAAGATCATGGCATTTGGTCCCACAACTTCATGCCAAAGAGATGGGGGAAAAGTGGAAACAATAACAGATTTTATTTCCTTAGGCTCCAAAATCACTGCAGGTGACTGCAGCCAATTTAAAAGGCACTTGCTCCTTGGAAGAAACGCTATGACAAACCTAGACTGTTTATTCAAAACCAGACATCACTTTGCCCACAAAGGTCTATATAGTCAAAGCTATGGTTTTCCCAGTAGTCATGTATAGATGTGAGAGTTGGACTATAAAGAAGGCTAAGTGCCAAAGAACTGATACTTTCAAATTGTGCTGCTGGAGAAGAATCCTGAGAGTTTCTTGGACAGCAAGTACATCAAACCAGTGAATCCTAAAGGAAATCAATGCTCACTATTCACTGGAAGGCTGATGTTGATGCAAAAGCTCCAGCACTTTGACCATGTGATGTGAAGAGCCAAGTTACTGGAAAAGACCCTAATGCTGGGAAAGACTGAAGACAGGAGGAGAAGGGGTGACAGAGGATGAGATGGTTGGATGGCATCACTGACTCAATGGACATGAGTTTGAGCAAACTCGAGGAGATAGTGAAAGGCAGGGAAGTCTGGGATGATGCAGCTCATGGAGTCACAAAGATTTCGACATGACTTTGAAAACCAGTCAGGCAGCTCCTTATATGGTCAGATACACTTGTGATACAAACCAGCAATCCCAGTCCTTGGTACAGGCCCAAAAGAAATGCAACATACATTCACATAAAGACTTGTATACTGATATTTATAGCAGCATTATTCATAATAGCCAAAGTGGAAAGCAACCTAATTATCTCTCAGTGAAAGAATAAGCAATATAACAAATAAGCAAAAATTTATATGTAGATACATATATATATGTGTGTGTGTATATATACATGTATATCTGTATATTGTCACTCTGCTGATTTACTTGTACACACAGTACATAACGAGAAATGCTGGGTTGGAAGACTCAACTTGGAATCAAGATTTCCAGGAGAAATATCAACAACTTCTGATATGCATGTTACTATCCTAATGGCAGAATGTGAAGAGGAACTGCAGAGCCTCTTGATGAAGGTGAAAGAGGAGAGTGGAAAAACTGGCTTACAACTTCACACTCAAAATATGAAGATCATGGCATTTGGTCCCACAACTTCATGCCAAAGAGATGGGGGAAAAGTGGAAACAATAACAGATTTTATTTCCTTAGGCTCCAAAATCACTGCAGGTGACTGCAGCCAATTTAAAAGGCACTTGCTCCTTGGAAGAAACGCTATGACAAACCTAGACTGTTTATTCAAAACCAGACATCACTTTGCCCACAAAGGTCTATATAGTCAAAGCTATGGTTTTCCCAGTAGTCATGTATAGATGTGAGAGTTGGACTATAAAGAAGGCTAAGTGCCAAAGAACTGATACTTTCAAATTGTGCTGCTGGAGAAGAATCCTGAGAGTTTCTTGGACAGCAAGTACATCAAACCAGTGAATCCTAAAGGAAATCAATGCTCACTATTCACTGGAAGGCTGATGTTGATGCAAAAGCTCCAGCACTTTGACCATGTGATGTGAAGAGCCAAGTTACTGGAAAAGACCCTAATGCTGGGAAAGACTGAAGACAGGAGGAGAAGGGGTGACAGAGGATGAGATGGTTGGATGGCATCACTGACTCAATGGACATGAGTTTGAGCAAACTCGAGGAGATAGTGAAAGGCAGGGAAGTCTGGGATGATGCAGCTCATGGAGTCACAAAGATTTCGACATGACTTAGCAATTAAACAACAACAAACACAATAGGACATTTTTGGCCATAAAAGAGAGCAAAGTACTAATCAATGCTACAACATGAATAGAAGGCAGTCAGAGAAAAAAATCACAAATTATATGATCCATTAACATGAAGTATCTTGCATAGGTAAATAAATAAACACAGAAGACAGAGGAGACATTCCTTAGGCCTGGGGAAATGAGGAGAAGGGTTATGAATATGGAGTAGTCACCAAAAGGTACAGGATTTCTTCCTGAGGTGAGATGATAAACTAGAAGCAAAGTAAGTAACTATAAACATGAAGATTGCTCACAAATCACTACAGAGTCACACCATGACATAATACTGTGCAGCCATTTAATATGACTTAATTTTTATAAAACAAAGCTAAAAACTGTGTGAGGGAGTGTATGTGTGAAGTCTGCACAGGATACTGTAACGATAGAACAATGTATGGAATGATACATACTAGTTAATACATGTAACCTCTGAGGCATGTGATGTGGTTTAGGGATGTCCCTCATGGATAAAAAAAGGGAGAGAAGGGAGGAAAGATATGCAGAGCTAAAGTTTTATTGAGGTATAATTGATATGTAACATTTATAAATTTGAGATTACAACATAATGATCTATTTTATAAAATGTATAATATCTTATAAAATACATAATGATATATTTATCTTATAAATTATAAAATGCATACCACAATAAGATTAGTTATTATCCACTATCTCATACTTGCAACCAAAATCTTGATGAGAATTGTTAAGATCTACTCTCTTGTCAACTTCAAATATACAACAGAATATTAACGATTGTCATCATGTTGTACATAGTACCTTATCTTATAATTGGAAGCATGCATCTTTTGACCACCTCCACCTAATTCCCCACTTCCCTCTGGGGGGTATTCCAAGTTTTTTAATGTCAGTTAGCAAGATGTAAGTGGGAGATTATTATCTCCATTTGAGTTCAAGATTATTATCTCTGGATGGGAAAAAAGAAGTTTGGGATGGTTAAATGCAAAACAATACATCTGGAAGTTGGAGTCATCCTGATGAACAGGAAAGACTCTCACCTCAAATTTGTTTTAGATGTCAAGGCCACTGGTGCCGCCAGAAGCTTATGAAAAGGATTACCACAAAAGGGGGCATTTTTAAACAACAACAAACACAATAGGACATTTTTGGCCATAAAAGAGAGCAAAGTACTAATCAATGCTACAACATGAATAGAAGGCAGTCAGAGAAAAAAATCACAAATTATATGATCCATTAACATGAAGTATCTTGCATAGGTAAATAAATAAACACAGAAGACAGAGGAGACATTCCTTAGGCCTGGGGAAATGAGGAGAAGGGTTATGAATATGGAGTAGTCACCAAAAGGTACAGGATTTCTTCCTGAGGTGAGATGATAAACTAGAAGCAAAGTAAGTAACTATAAACATGAAGATTGCTCACAAATCACTACAGAGTCACACCATGACATAATACTGTGCAGCCATTTAATATGACTTAATTTTTATAAAACAAAGCTAAAAACTGTGTGAGGGAGTGTATGTGTGAAGTCTGCACAGGATACTGTAACGATAGAACAATGTATGGAATGATACATACTAGTTAATACATGTAACCTCTGAGGCATGTGATGTGGTTTAGGGATGTCCCTCATGGATAAAAAAAGGGAGAGAAGGGAGGAAAGATATGCAGAGCTAAAGTTTTATTGAGGTATAATTGATATGTAACATTTATAAATTTGAGATTACAACATAATGATCTATTTTATAAAATGTATAATATCTTATAAAATACATAATGATATATTTATCTTATAAATTATAAAATGCATACCACAATAAGATTAGTTATTATCCACTATCTCATACTTGCAACCAAAATCTTGATGAGAATTGTTAAGATCTACTCTCTTGTCAACTTCAAATATACAACAGAATATTAACGATTGTCATCATGTTGTACATAGTACCTTATCTTATAATTGGAAGCATGCATCTTTTGACCACCTCCACCTAATTCCCCACTTCCCTCTGGGGGGTATTCCAAGTTTTTTAATGTCAGTTAGCAAGATGTAAGTGGGAGATTATTATCTCCATTTGAGTTCAAGATTATTATCTCTGGATGGGAAAAAAGAAGTTTGGGATGGTTAAATGCAAAACAATACATCTGGAAGTTGGAGTCATCCTGATGAACAGGAAAGACTCTCACCTCAAATTTGTTTTAGATGTCAAGGCCACTGGTGCCGCCAGAAGCTTATGAAAAGGATTACCACATAATGAGGCTTCCTGGGGACAGCAAGGCAGTCCTCTCAGGTTGTTTGAAAATGTTCCGAGACCTGGAAAAGGAGTCTGACTGCTGTTTTTATGATGGCTAGAGATGAGTCCCTGCACATGGGGAGGAGGTTGTATGGTTTGCACTTCCTGTTGAGTGTGGAGAGAGGGGATGTTCTTCTGGTTTTCTTGGCAACTTGTTTAGACAAGTAGCAGGAGAGGAAAAAGGAGGTAAGGCTAAAAAGCTGTCATCAGGGGCTTCGCTGGTAGTCCAGTGGGTAAAAAGTCTGCCTTGTAGTTCAAGTGGCACCTGTTCAATCCCTGGCTCTGGAAGAACCCACATGCAGAGGAGCAGCTGGGCCTGTGAGCCCAATATGAGACAGCGCTCTGCAGTGCATGCTCCCAGAGCCAGTGCTCTGCAACGAGAGAGAACACTGAGATGCTAGGCCCACACAGGCCAAAGAACAAAGATGGATGAAAAATAAATGGTGAGTTAGAGGCAAAAAAAAAAAAGATGAAATCTCTAAAAAAAAAAAAGCTGTCAGCAGCCAAACAGCAAAAAATGAAGCAGATTCTTTACTATATAAGTGATTTAAAAATTGTACATGACAGTATTTAAAGAAAACATTTTATATTTATACAGGTATTTTGTATATTTCTTATTTTAGTTAAGATAATTTGTCCACTTTGTGTGTGCAAGATACTTTTTAACTGCTAACAACCAAATGATTAATAAAAATAAGCAAACTCCAGGAGATGGTGAAAGACTGGGAAGCCTGGTGTGATGCAGTTCATGGGGTCTCAGAGTCAGACACGACTTAGCAACTGAACAATAACAACCAAATGGTACAAATCATAAGTGTAAGGTAATATGCATGACAAATACATCAAACTTTATTCAAAGTCTTGAGAAATACCTATTCCCCCAAATTGGTAACTATTAGACAATCAATATATTCAATTATTATATAGCCATAAAATAAACATAAAATCAATTTATATGATAAATATTACTAGAATGTAAGCCTGGAGAATGAAGTAAGGGGCAATGTGTCATCACCATCATCATAAGTATGTGCACTTGTGCCTTACAAAGAGCAGATCGTCAACAAATAAACAGGAGAACAAATTTGATAAACACTGTGTATGTTAAAAAAAAAGAAAGCTAGATGTGAGTTGTGAAGAGTATGCAAAACATAAATACCACCCCCCACCCAAAATATAAATTTACTAGAGGGAAAATGAATGTAAAAAGGATTTCTAAATAATAACTCAAAAATAATTAAATTTAACATAAATTTAATGTTGGTAACCTTTAAACAACTGCTTAACTTTTAGCAAACCCACTTTCAAAGCTATCTCAAAGTAAATAGTATCTCAGAGAAAATTATGATGAAATAAAGGTGAATATACAGTATACTTATTTTATTTTTTAAAGATTTATTTATTTATTTATTTTGGGGCCGGGGTCGGGTTGGGGAGAGAGGGGAGCAGGCGGGCCACTTCTATTGGTCCTTCGTTTCTCCATTTTTCATCCGTCTTTGTTCTTTGGCTCCTGTGAGCCTCCCATCGCGGTGGCATCTGTTGTTGCAGAGCGCTGGCTCTGGGCGCATGCGCTCCAGAGCTCTGGCTCGGTAATTGGACACATCAGTCCAGCCGCTCCGCGGCACGTGGGATCTTCCCAGGCCAGGGCTCGAACCAGGGCCCCTTGCACTGCAAGGCGGTGTCCTTACCCACTGGACCACCAGGGGAAGCCCCCAGTATACTTATTAATATCCATTGGATACATATTAGAATCTGCTTCGGAGGTTTGAGTGACTTAATAGAAAAGAATACACAACAGTCAGTCATTTCATATTAAACTTTTTATTAAAACTGAGTCTTTACAATATATTTAAAATGACATATTCCACAGACAAATATTTCAGAAAAAAACTTTTTTATTATAATTACTGGAATACAAATTTAAGAACATAGTTAAAACTAAAGTAAATATTTATATGTATATATATATATATATGTGTGTGTGTGTGTGTGTGTGTATATCTCCAAATTCATATCAATGATCTGGAACACCTAAGTTTTAAGTTGCTGGTTTTCCAGATAGTATAAAACACTTTATCATCCGCTTTAGAAAGGATCCAGCCCATCCAGAAAGGGTAACTTTGGTTAACAGACAGTATCTTCCAAAGATCACATTAGAAGTCTTCAATGCAATTACAATTTATCTTCAGAGGCTTCTTCCAAGTGGAGATCTGTCTGTGATGTAAGGAAGGCTTCCCATGTAGCAAGGCACTAAACAATGGAAACACACCATCAGGAGATCAACGGTAGTTCACTTCCACTGTTAGAAGAATGAGTAAATCCTTACATACCTGTTCTGATAGCAATCTGTCCAACTTCTCTCTCCCATTGGCTTGCCAGGATCCCTGTCATTTTGTACATATTTTAATTCTTAATGAGCAAGTGTAAGTCGCTCAGTCCTGTTTGACTCTTTGTGACCCATGGACAACCAATGGAATTCTCTAGGCAAGAATACTGGAGTGGGTTACCATTCCCTTCTCCAGGAGATCTACCCAACCCAGGTATCGAACCTAGGTCTCCTGCATTGCAGGTGGATTCTTTACCCTCTGAGCCACCAGGGAAACTATTGCTAAATCAGAGGAAACTATAAAGGTAAGAAAATTAGCACATATTAGTTTGCTGAAAGAATCCATTATTTCCTCACTTTTATGGAAGAAAACAGACTTAAATTATAGAGGAGATGATGGACCATTTGGACCTGAGGAGGCAAGCATTAAGTACCTAGACAGAGAAGCAGCGATATAAGTGTAGTTTAACCAGATCTGAGTCCTACTTTATCACATGTGATTTTGTACAAGTTTATTAATCTCTACTATAGTTTCATCAGCTATAAATTAGATTAATGATAATACTTCCACAAAAGCAACTGTGAAAATTATATGTATATAATCTGTATAAGTCTCTATGCAGAATCCCTGGCTCAAAGTAAGTATTCAAAAATTGGTAATTATTATATTATGATGGTCTGCCAGGACTAAGTGGAGAGATAGTTATTAATGTGCCCAGGAAATGAATCAAGGTGACCTAACTGATATCTACAGGACAAAAGAGGATACATATTTTTCTCATGTGCACATAAAACACACCACAACACACCATACTCCAAGTTATACAATAAATAAATTTAAAAAGAATCAAATTATGTGAGGTTTGTCCTCTGAACATAATGAAATTAACTTAGAAATCAACAAAGTTATCTGAAAAGTCCCTAAATATTGAACTTTAAACAAGACATGTATAAATAATACTTTATGTCAAGAAGAAACCACAAGGTAATCTAGAAAGTATTTTAATATAAACTGAATGAAAAGGAAAACAAATACATACAAATAAAAATGGAATGCTACTAAAGTAGTTCATAAAGAGAAATTCACAGCACTAAACACCTATATTACAAAAGGTCTTACATGACTTCAATTTCCATCTTAAAAACTAAAAAAGAACAAGTTATACCCAAAGAAAGCAGAAAAAGGACTAAAAAAGGAGAAAATATAGCAGATAGCAATGTGAATCAATGGAAGAGGAAAACAGAACAAAATATTGGATCTTTGAAATTAACAAAATTGATGAACTTTTAGTCAGACTGTATACAAAAGATGACATAAACTACCAGCTATTAGAAATAAGAGTTGATATCACTCTATATTCTACTGAATGAAAAGAAAGTATCATTGAAAACTTTGTACATATACATCTGATAATTTTTTTTAAAATGAAAAAACACATACTACTCAAAATACCAAAACTCACTCTAGAAAACAAAGATAATTCAGATTAATCTGAATTTGTTGTTTAAAAAATCCATTATTTCCTCACTTTTATGGAAGAAAACAGACTTAAATTATAGAGGAGATGATGGACCATTTGGACCTGAGGAGGCAAGCATTAAGTACCTAGACAGAGAAGCAGCGATATAAGTGTAGTTTAACCAGATCTGAGTCCTACTTTATCACATGTGATTTTGTACAAGTTTATTAATCTCTACTATAGTTTCATCAGCTATAAATTAGATTAATGATAATACTTCCACAAAAGCAACTGTGAAAATTATATGTATATAATCTGTATAAGTCTCTATGCAGAATCCCTGGCTCAAAGTAAGTATTCAAAAATTGGTAATTATTATATTATGATGGTCTGCCAGGACTAAGTGGAGAGATAGTTATTAATGTGCCCAGGAAATGAATCAAGGTGACCTAACTGATATCTACAGGACAAAAGAGGATACATATTTTTCTCATGTGCACATAAAACACACCACAACACACCATACTCCAAGTTATACAATAAATAAATTTAAAAAGAATCAAATTATGTGAGGTTTGTCCTCTGAACATAATGAAATTAACTTAGAAATCAACAAAGTTATCTGAAAAGTCCCTAAATATTGAACTTTAAACAAGACATGTATAAATAATACTTTATGTCAAGAAGAAACCACAAGGTAATCTAGAAAGTATTTTAATATAAACTGAATGAAAAGGAAAACAAATACATACAAATAAAAATGGAATGCTACTAAAGTAGTTCATAAAGAGAAATTCACAGCACTAAACACCTATATTACAAAAGGTCTTACATGACTTCAATTTCCATCTTAAAAACTAAAAAAGAACAAGTTATACCCAAAGAAAGCAGAAAAAGGACTAAAAAAGGAGAAAATATAGCAGATAGCAATGTGAATCAATGGAAGAGGAAAACAGAACAAAATATTGGATCTTTGAAATTAACAAAATTGATGAACTTTTAGTCAGACTGTATACAAAAGATGACATAAACTACCAGCTATTAGAAATAAGAGTTGATATCACTCTATATTCTACTGAATGAAAAGAAAGTATCATTGAAAACTTTGTACATATACATCTGATAATTTTTTTTAAAATGAAAAAACACATACTACTCAAAATACCAAAACTCACTCTAGAAAACAAAGATAATTCAGATTAATCTGAATTTGTTGTTAAATATCCTCCCACAAAGAACACACCGGCTTCAGTGGTGAATCGTATCCACAAGTTAAGGAAGAATCATATTAACTCTCCACAAACTATTCCAGAGAAATGAAGAGAATGGAAAGGTTTCCATCTTACCAAAGACATCACAAAAGAAGAAAACTACAGATGACTACATCTTATAAACACAGATGTCAAAATTCTAAACAAAATTTTAGCAAATCAAATCCAGCAATCTATAGAAAGAATTATGCATTATGACCAAATGGAGTTTATACCAGGAGTGTAATATTGGATTAATATTCAAGTCAATAAAGGTAACTGACTGTATTAAATGTACTATCATCTAAGTTGACATGGAAAGACATTTGCCAAATTACAAATGTCCATTTCTTATTTTGAAAAAATTCTCAGCAAATTAGAGATGGACAAGGACTTCCACAACTTTAGAAAAAAATCTACAAAAAAATCTATAGTTAACATCATGTGGAGAAATGCATTAACTATTAGCTTTTAAGTATTTTATTTCTTTTGACTGCCAAGAAAAATATTTAATTTAGCTTTTGGATACTAAATAGGCTACTTCACCAAATTTTGAATATAATAAAGAAGGAAATAAAAAATACCTAATACATATAGATTTTAAAAATCTATTCACAATATATACAAAACTATGGGACAGAAGGCTGACAGACAGTAGAATCATAATTCATGTTTGTAAAGAGCCTTGTTTCCCATGTGAACTTGATTTCTGGCCTTGTCTGTGAATTCATACATAATCTATTATCTGGTAAGCCTGCAGGTAGCCCAAAGCAATTACTGCTTTCAGGAGATATCATATCTTTTTGATAACTCTGCCAAACTATTATTTAAATAAACTTCTGAACATACTCAAGGCAAAATGCAAAATTAAAATCTGAGCAGTCTGCTTTATTTAAAATTCCTGTCAAACAAGAGACCAAATTGCACCCAAAATGATATTAATACTAATGTGAAGAAACTCCTATCATTGTCATATTCTTCAACTATCCTAGTTTAATCAATGTCTAAGGGAGATCAACCCTCCATGTTGAATTAATACTGTGAATTAATATTTTCATTTCCAAAGTAAATCCCAAGAAGGACAGTGAAACATGGTAAAAGAAACAAATTAGCTGCTTAACTATTTCTTTACCATCCACCATATGAAAGGTAGAAAAACAATTTATGTATTTTGAAATATAGATTATAGAACACTAGCACAGAAAAATAAGAAAGTATCATGACAGGCACTGAAAATGCCTAAGAATACTGGGTCAGGAACTATAATGGTTGTTTCTATCATATATTACCTTCTTTAAACCTCACAGTAATCATTATGAATCTACAGATGAGAAAGCTGAGAATCAAATGATTAAGTATGTTTGTGATATTACAAATCTGGCAACAGGTACAGCCATTCAACAGTAAATGGAAAATAATATCTTGAATGACCACCAGGGCACATTTAATAAGTCACTGGGCCAACAAGATGAGAACACAACTGAAGAAGGACCATTTTGGAGGAGAGGTGGGGTAAAAAAATGCATGATTAACAGGGGGATTAACTTTTCAGACACAGTACAGATGCAGGTTGAGTGTAGAAATTGATTCTTTACTTACCTCTTGGAAGTTTTTCTGTATTTCCAGGTGTATATACACCCTTTAAAGATGAATATATTGAAATACTGATGCAAAGGTCATAATAAACACTGCCTTTTTCAATCTGAATATTAGTCAACATCCTGGCTTCTTCTGACCTCTAAATGTGTTATGTTAAGTTTTGTCATAAAAATCTGATCCCCAATCAGGTTGCTGACCAATCAGTTTTCTGGTTTACAAAGCTGAGGATGAGAGGCCGACCTGTGTAACTCCTGATGCTATCAATCCTCTTTTGGAATTTTGATAGCAGACATTTTTACTAACTGTGTTAACTGCCCCCTCCTACCGATATCATATCTTTTGATAACTCTGCCAAACTATTATTTAAATAAACTTCTGAACATACTCAAGGCAAAATGCAAAATTAAAATCTGAGCAGTCTGCTTTATTTAAAATTCCTGTCAAACAAGAGACCAAATTGCACCCAAAATGATATTAATACTAATGTGAAGAAACTCCTATCATTGTCATATTCTTCAACTATCCTAGTTTAATCAATGTCTAAGGGAGATCAACCCTCCATGTTGAATTAATACTGTGAATTAATATTTTCATTTCCAAAGTAAATCCCAAGAAGGACAGTGAAACATGGTAAAAGAAACAAATTAGCTGCTTAACTATTTCTTTACCATCCACCATATGAAAGGTAGAAAAACAATTTATGTATTTTGAAATATAGATTATAGAACACTAGCACAGAAAAATAAGAAAGTATCATGACAGGCACTGAAAATGCCTAAGAATACTGGGTCAGGAACTATAATGGTTGTTTCTATCATATATTACCTTCTTTAAACCTCACAGTAATCATTATGAATCTACAGATGAGAAAGCTGAGAATCAAATGATTAAGTATGTTTGTGATATTACAAATCTGGCAACAGGTACAGCCATTCAACAGTAAATGGAAAATAATATCTTGAATGACCACCAGGGCACATTTAATAAGTCACTGGGCCAACAAGATGAGATACCTTTCTTTTACACAACTGAAGAAGGACCATTTTGGAGGAGAGGTGGGGTAAAAAAATGCATGATTAACAGGGGGATTAACTTTTCAGACACAGTACAGATGCAGGTTGAGTGTAGAAATTGATTCTTTACTTACCTCTTGGAAGTTTTTCTGTATTTCCAGGTGTATATACACCCTTTAAAGATGAATATATTGAAATACTGATGCAAAGGTCATAATAAACACTGCCTTTTTCAATCTGAATATTAGTCAACATCCTGGCTTCTTCTGACCTCTAAATGTGTTATGTTAAGTTTTGTCATAAAAATCTGATCCCCAATCAGGTTGCTGACCAATCAGTTTTCTGGTTTACAAAGCTGAGGATGAGAGGCCGACCTGTGTAACTCCTGATGCTATCAATCCTCTTTTGGAATTTTGATAGCAGACATTTTTACTAACTGTGTTAACTGCCCCCTCCTACCAATGTTTAATATCAACCTGTTAATACTGATATGTTGCGTATCTATCCAGTTATTATACATAAATCTATTTTAAAATAATAAAAGATAATCTCTAACACTCTTTAAGTCTCTTTATCTTTCTTGCTTTTTTTTTTTGAGTATGAAAAACTAAATAGAAACTCAAGATATGGATTTTTTACACCATAAACACTTAGAATAATTAAAGGACACAAAGGATCATCAAAACAATAACAAAAGAAATCTCAAAACCTAGTGTGAGCCTTGCTTATAATTATAAATTATATATTTTTAAAAAGGTACTTCTGTTATTTGGCTTCTCACTCTTTTCTATCAAGGAATTAATTCATTCCCACTTTTAAATCATTATAATTAGTAAAGCAAGTTAATGTCTATTAAAATTAGAGTAGTACTAAAAATACTGCCATGGTTTTGCCTTGACCTTTAATCATACCCCTTAGCTCATTCTAGTTCTAGATTCTGATTTTATCATAGACAACCAACAACAGTTCTAAGTACATACATTTTCATACATTTTACTTTGTATAAAACATTGACCAACTTAAGTAACTGCATCTTAAAGGTAAGAGAACTCATCTATCGGGTCCAGTACTCTTTTTCTAATGCTCCATGTTTCTCACTGCAGTAAAAGAAAGACCATAAACACATTGAACATGCTATTAGGCAGGCTGTTGGGTGACTGGAAAGCAAATTTATCACAGATCCTCATTAACTGAGAACCCAGTGCACAGGTGGCTCCAGTCTGTACTCAAGACCAAAAACTGTAGTTTCTCTTTGAAAGGGCTGGGAAAGAGAATGTACAGTTTGCAAGTGTGTTGTTAGTTGCTCAGTTGTGCCTGACTCTCTGTGCCCTCATAGACTGTAGCTCGCCAGGCTCCTCTGTCCATGGGATTCTCCAGGCAAGAATACTGGAGTGGGTTGCCATTTCCTATTCCAGAGGATTTTCCCAACCCAGGGACTGAACCTGGGTCTCCTGCATTGCAGGCAGATTCTTTACTATCTGAGCCACCAAGGAAGCTATATGGTTAGGAAACAGAGCCAACAAGGATAAACATACGTGAAAGGTAAATAAAAGCCCTTCTGTTCTGATACACATAATTAAATACTCCTCAAATACACATAATTATTTAGAAAATAAGTATTAATTACAAAACTAGTCTTGAAAGTAAATCTTTTGCTACTTCAGTAAAAGCAGTGATGATATTTTGCCATAAGAAAAGGTAAATGTCTCTTTACTTCTTGTAAGTGACAGTGATCCCACAAACAGACATGATGAAGTTTTCTAAAGAACAGAGAAAAATAGAGCTACCATATGATCCTGCAATCCCACTCCCGGGCATATATCCAGAGAAAGTCACAGCTCAAAAAAATACATGCACTCCCATGTTTATTGCAGCACTATTTATAGGACATTAAAATGAATCTAAAACCTAGTGTGAGCCTTGCTTATAATTATAAATTATATATTTTAAAAGGTACTTCTGTTATTTGGCTTCTCACTCTTTTCTATCAAGGAATTAATTCATTCCCACTTTTAAATCATTATAATTAGTAAAGCAAGTTAATGTCTATTAAAATTAGAGTAGTACTAAAAATACTGCCATGGTTTTGCCTTGACCTTTAATCATACCCCTTAGCTCATTCTAGTTCTAGATTCTGATTTTATCATAGACAACCAACAACAGTTCTAAGTACATACATTTTCATACATTTTACTTTGTATAAAACATTGACCAACTTAAGTAACTGCATCTTAAAGGTAAGAGAACTCATCTATCGGGTCCAGTACTCTTTTTCTAATGCTCCATGTTTCTCACTGCAGTAAAAGAAAGACCATAAACACATTGAACATGCTATTAGGCAGGCTGTTGGGTGACTGGAAAGCAAATTTATCACAGATCCTCATTAACTGAGAACCCAGTGCACAGGTGGCTCCAGTCTGTACTCAAGACCAAAAACTGTAGTTTCTCTTTGAAAGGGCTGGGAAAGAGAATGTACAGTTTGCAAGTGTGTTGTTAGTTGCTCAGTTGTGCCTGACTCTCTGTGCCCTCATAGACTGTAGCTCGCCAGGCTCCTCTGTCCATGGGATTCTCCAGGCAAGAATACTGGAGTGGGTTGCCATTTCCTATTCCAGAGGATTTTCCCAACCCAGGGACTGAACCTGGGTCTCCTGCATTGCAGGCAGATTCTTTACTATCTGAGCCACCAAGGAAGCTATATGGTTAGGAAACAGAGCCAACAAGGATAAACATACGTGAAAGGTAAATAAAAGCCCTTCTGTTCTGATACACATAATTAAATACTCCTCAAATACACATAATTATTTAGAAAATAAGTATTAATTACAAAACTAGTCTTGAAAGTAAATCTTTTGCTACTTCAGTAAAAGCAGTGATGATATTTTGCCATAAGAAAAGGTAAATGTCTCTTTACTTCTTGTAAGTGACAGTGATCCCACAAACAGACATGATGAAGTTTTCTAAAGAACAGAGAAAAATAGAGCTACCATATGATCCTGCAATCCCACTCCCGGGCATATATCCAGAGAAAGTCACAGCTCAAAAAAATACATGCACTCCCATGTTTATTGCAGCACTATTTATAAGAACTTAGACATGGAAGCAACCTAAATGTTCACTGAGAAAAAGAATAAAGAGGATGGGGTATATGTACACAATGGAATATTACTTTAGCTATGAACAAAGAAATAATGCAACAGCGTGGACAGACCTAGAGATTATTATAGAGTGAAGGAAGTCAGGCAAATACAAATAGATACAGCTTATATGTGGTATCTACAGAAGTAATGCGGGCTTCCCCTGTGGTTCAGATGGCAAAGAATCTGACTGCAATGCAGGAATATCTGGGTTCGATCCCTGGGCTGGGAAGACCTGCTGGAGAAGGAAATGGCAACCCACTCCAGTATTCTTGCCTGGAGAATCCCATGGACAGAGACTGGCAGGCTACAGTCCATGGGGTCACAAAGAGTCAGATACGACTGAGAGACTTTCACTTTCAAACTTACATATATATAACAAAAATAGACCCACAGACATAGAAGACCAACTTTTGGTTACCAAAGGGGAAAGCAGTTGGAGGGGAGGGTAAATTAGCAATTTGGAAATAACATATATAACATTATTACATATAAAGTAGATAACCATCAAGGAGCTACTATATAGCACAGTGAACTAAATATTCTATAATAATTTATAAGGGAAAAAAATCTGAAAAAAAAAATACATATGTACATTCAAGGGTATCACACTGATGTACACCTGAAACTAACAACAGCACTGTATTGGCACATGAGATCATATACAATTTATAAACATGCCTTGCTCTGTTTGGCTTAATAGAATGTGGAAAGGCATCAAATATAAAATTTTACCTCTCCCCTCAGTATTTGGCATTTACAAATTAATTGTCACTATAAATAATTTCCAAAGATTTGGAAATACATGAGAAATATTTTTAATCACTACTATGGTGACTACAATGGTCTACATTTATTGAAACCTTATTAGGTTCTAGGCACTGAATTAAGAACTTAACATATATTTTAACTTACTTATGTACTTATCCATCTATCTAGCAGCTTTGAAACATATTTTCTATATTTGCAGTTTCAGGCTCAAGTAAAATAAGTGATGGCTTAAGGGATAAGGTAAGATTCCTCAAACTGTATTTATGAGAATAAAAGCTTCCAAATCATTTACTTTTAGCAACTTACTAGGAATACTAAATTTTGCCTCTAAGACTTCTCTTTCATCTTTATTTCATTATGTGTATACATACATATGTCACATATATACTTTAATATCAAATAAAACTATGATGTGTATACTATTTTTAGCACTTTACAGGTAAGGATGCTGAGGCTCAGTGAAATAATGAATGGTCTCTGAGCTTAGTCACAAGTTAGGCCTTTCCAAACAAAGCCCATGTTTTTAGCCACCAGGTTACAATGCCAACATAAAGTCTGGTATCTTCATAGATAATGCTACTACCCTGTTCATAGAACAGCTAATGGAAAACCTATCTCGTCCAAATAATTACAAGAGTCAAATTAACAAAATATTATCTATATATCTCTGCTAATAAAGTAAAATAACCATACATTTGCCTAAAAGACTAACAATGATATCTATTAATATAAAATGTAATAAAAGTCGAACCTTACCATGTGTTCCCTTTTAAAGCAGAAATTTCCATATGCGTCAAAAGTCGTTGTGCTTCTAGTTTTCCTACTAATTTAGATGTATCTTTGGGCCAATGCCATAATCATTTTATCTCTCTTAATAAGCTAAAACAGATAAATGTGACTGTACCCTTTACACATTTTAATGCTATCTCAACTATCTTGGGCACAGGCGACCTCACCTACATTTGAGGAAGCACTGAAACACGCACGATGCTTACACAAATACGTAAGCATTTTCAAAGTAGGATTAATTACATTATAAACATAGTAGGCCATACCTAAAATGAGGGCAATGTGTGTGTAATATTTTAGTAACTTTTTAAAATCACTTAAACCTAAGATCCGTATGGTAATGAAGCCTTTCAGGAGCTACATATTTAAACATTTTCCTGAAATGTAATTAATCTAGAAAGAGATTGGAGATGATGTTACAAAAGGAAACTGACTTCTACTATTGTGCACTGGCTCAAAATTATTCATTCAATTTCATTTTTAGAAAAGTCTAAATTCAGAATAATCTGCTATTTTATAATTTAAGAAATATTAGTAACTTAAAAATAACAAGATTTGCATATTTTTCTAAAATTATTTTTACATACCTCTCGGAATATAAATAATTTTTTTTAAAGCAAATATTAAGTAACAGTTATCACAAAATATCTCATTAGCTACAAACGCCATCTTGTGGTCCATATTTTTCTAAAAATTATAATATCAAATAAAACTATGATGTGTATACTATTTTAGCACTTTACAGGTAAGGATGCTGAGGCTCAGTGAAATAATGAATGGTCTCTGAGCTTAGTCACAAGTTAGGCCTTTCCAAACAAAGCCCATGTTTTTAGCCACCAGGTTACAATGCCAACATAAAGTCTGGTATCTTCATAGATAATGCTACTACCCTGTTCATAGAACAGCTAATGGAAAACCTATCTCGTCCAAATAATTACAAGAGTCAAATTAACAAAATATTATCTATATATCTCTGCTAATAAAGTAAAATAACCATACATTTGCCTAAAAGACTAACAATGATATCTATTAATATAAAATGTAATAAAAGTCGAACCTTACCATGTGTTCCCTTTTAAAGCAGAAATTTCCATATGCGTCAAAAGTCGTTGTGCTTCTAGTTTTCCTACTAATTTAGATGTATCTTTGGGCCAATGCCATAATCATTTTATCTCTCTTAATAAGCTAAAACAGATAAATGTGACTGTACCCTTTACACATTTTAATGCTATCTCAACTATCTTGGGCACAGGCGACCTCACCTACATTTGAGGAAGCACTGAAACACGCACGATGCTTACACAAATACGTAAGCATTTTCAAAGTAGGATTAATTACATTATAAACATAGTAGGCCATACCTAAAATGAGGGCAATGTGTGTGTAATATTTTAGTAACTTTTTAAAATCACTTAAACCTAAGATCCGTATGGTAATGAAGCCTTTCAGGAGCTACATATTTAAACATTTTCCTGAAATGTAATTAATCTAGAAAGAGATTGGAGATGATGTTACAAAAGGAAACTGACTTCTACTATTGTGCACTGGCTCAAAATTATTCATTCAATTTCATTTTTAGAAAAGTCTAAATTCAGAATAATCTGCTATTTTATAATTTAAGAAATATTAGTAACTTAAAAATAACAAGATTTGCATATTTTTCTAAAATTATTTTTACATACCTCTCCGGAATATAAATAATGTTTGCTTTTATAAATACTGCAAATACTTCAATGACTGCAACAGTTATCACAAAATATCTCATTAGCTACAAACGCCATCTTGTGGTCCATTTAAAAAATTATTTTATAGTTCCTCTAGATCTCTAATTCAAGATCTAGTAAAAATAAAAGGAGCTTTAGATACAAACAATTCCATTTCTTTCACTTCTATATGTGGAAAAACCAGGGCTGCAAAAGACCTACTACACTGGCAATCCTTTTAGAACGAATACAAGAGCCAAAATTTTTGTCTTTTCAACTCATACTTCTCTATACCATATCCTCAATTTTTTTAAATTAATAACAAACCAGTTACATGAAGTTTGTCCAGTTTAGTACTAGACACTTCAAACACAAAGCTGATCTTGTTTGTCCTTCATGAAAACACAACAAACTTAAAGGAAGAGCATATTTACCTTTAGGTTACTGGAAAATTACCAAGGCACAGCAATGATGTTTAACTACATTATTTTAAAGCATTTCACATATGTTTTATACTTTAATTGTCCTAAAGACCTATGATGGACCTGTGTGGATAGGAGGTGGGGCAGAGAAGACCATCAGCACTAGTTTTTGACAGATCATAAAATTACATATAGAGAAGAAGTGATGAGATTTTACATTTAGTGGCACGCATCCTGATATCCAAGTTCAATTTTTTTCACTAGGAAATCCACCTTCTTTCTTCAAGGTGTTACATCACTCAATGTGTACATGTGTGTTTTAAAATCATTTCTTCGTTTTTTTTACAGGAACTATTATATTGGTCCATATATATAAAATCTGTCATTTATGAAGCACAGTGAAATGAAGTTCTGAAAGGGTTGAATAGGTAGATTAATAGGCAGATTTGATCAGGAGGCCAGTGGGCCCCAAGGAGGAGGAGGTAAAGACAAAAGAAGAAGGACAAGTATACTTCTAACCTGAAATGTTTGTTATAAGATCAACCTGAAACTAAGTTTGTTGTTTTGTGTTGACTGTGGGCCTAGAAAGACCTTTACAGCAAAATGTCTCACCTAGCCCGGAGACTATCCCCTGGCTAATCTCATGTTGTGGGTGTGGGACTGCAAGGCCTTTACAACCTTAAGCTATTGTTTTAACAACTGACTGGAAAATACAAATTGTCATGCTTAGACTGGCAAGGGGGGTACTCTTCTATCTCCCTTCCAGTGCCTGTCTTGGAAGCCTTTCCCTATCCTTTCTTACTTTAATAAACTTTTCACTGCACATAGCTCTGAGTGACCATTGCCTATTCTTTTGATCCCAATGTGAATTCTTCTGTCAGTACAACAATAAGGAGCTTTAGACTCCATTTCTTTCACTTCTATATGTGGAAAAACCAGGGCTGCAAAAGACCTACTACACTGGCAATCCTTTTAGAACGAATACAAGAGCCAAAATTTTTGTCTTTTCAACTCATACTTCTCTATACCATATCCTCAATTTTTTTAAATTAATAACAAACCAGTTACATGAAGTTTGTCCAGTTTAGTACTAGACACTTCAAACACAAAGCTGATCTTGTTTGTCCTTCATGAAAACACAACAAACTTAAAGGAAGAGCATATTTACCTTTAGGTTACTGGAAAATTACCAAGGCACAGCAATGATGTTTAACTACATTATTTTAAAGCATTTCACATATGTTTTATACTTTAATTGTCCTAAAGACCTATGATGGACCTGTGTGGATAGGAGGTGGGGCAGAGAAGACCATCAGCACTAGTTTTTGACAGATCATAAAATTACATATAGAGAAGAAGTGATGAGATTTTACATTTAGTGGCACGCATCCTGATATCCAAGTTCAATTTTTTTCACTAGGAAATCCACCTTCTTTCTTCAAGGTGTTACATCACTCAATGTGTACATGTGTGTTTTAAAATCATTTCTTCGTTTTTTTTACAGGAACTATTATATTGGTCCATATATATAAAATCTGTCATTTATGAAGCACAGTGAAATGAAGTTCTGAAAGGGTTGAATAGGTAGATTAATAGGCAGATTTGATCAGGAGGCCAGTGGGCCCCAAGGAGGAGGAGGTAAAAGACAAAAGAAGAAGGACAAGTATACTTCTAACCTGAAATGTTTGTTATAAGATCAACCTGAAACTAAGTTTGTTGTTTTGTGTTGACTGTGGGCCTAGAAAGACCTTTACAGCAAAATGTCTCACCTAGCCCGGAGACTATCCCCTGGCTAATCTCATGTTGTGGGTGTGGGACTGCAAGGCCTTTACAACCTTAAGCTATTGTTTTAACAACTGACTGGAAAATACAAATTGTCATTCTTAGACTGGCAAGTGGGGTACTCTTCTATCTCCCTTCCAGTGCCTGTCTTGGAAGCCTTTCCCTATCCTTTCTTACTTTAATAAACTTTTCACTGCACATAGCTCTGAGTGACCATTGCCTAGTCTTTTTGATCCCAATGTGAATTCTTCTCCATTGGAGATCAAGAATCTGACACTGTTCATGGTAACTTATCATCACCTATCACCTATCAGTTCTTGATTCAAAATCTAGGTAATTTTAGAAATGATTTCATTGCAAAATGCAATCACCCATTTAAGAGTTTGATTAACTTAACTACTGAATAACATAGGCAAATTCAAAAGATGGGAAGAGGCACAGGCTACACTATGGCATAATTGTTCCTTATACACCTAAATTCAACTTGCCTCATTTAAATAATAGAGAAAAAATTATATCTCAGAATAAAGAGATTATTTAAAAGGTTTTTTAATAGAAGTTTTTTAGAAAGCACAAACCTGCAAAACAACAAAAGGGTTAAAGCTTATTTGAACTATAATAAAAAATGTTCACAGTTATATGGAAACATGAGCTAGCACTACGGCCTTGGAATAAGCAATTCAGAACAGAAATCACTTAATAAAACAATTACATAATGCTTTAAAATTCTGAAAATGTTGAACAGTCAACTTTTAAGGTTTCCTTAGAAGTATATAAAAATCAGATCTTGGTGCATTTAAACTCAATTCTATAATTAACTGTTGCTTTATATACATTAAAATACTTGAATATTAGATTATAAATTTTTAAATGAGAAAAGACACTACCTATGTTAAGTGTAGGAGACAAACAGACTATTAGAAAACACGAGGAACTTTAGAGGAGCATGTCTCAAACTGTCTGTGGTGAAGAACATATCTTTTTCGTTCAGTCTGCCAAGAACCGTTAGTGATCCGCCTGAGCTGACTAGTCCACACTTCATGCCACAAGAAATCACCAGAAAAGCTGGACCATACCCAAATTGGCCTAAATTTGATTCAACAAAAGAAGTCTACTTATCACCTGGATGTCATAGCAACGTCTAATTGTGGGTACTCTTCTACCTAGCCCGGAGACTATCCCCTGGCTAATCTCATGTTGTGGGTGTGGGACTGCAAGGCCTTTACAACCTTAAGCTATTGTTTTAACAACTGACTGGAAAATACAAATTGTCATTCTTAGACTGGCAAGTGGGGTACTCTTCTATCTCCCTTCCAGTGCCTGTCTTGGAAGCCTTTCCCTATCCTTTCTTACTTTAATAAACTTTTCACTGCACATAGCTCTGAGTGACCATTGCCTAGTCTTTTTGATCCCAATGTGAATTCTTCTCCATTGGAGATCAAGAATCTGACACTGTTCATGGTAACTTATCATCACCTATCACCTATCAGTTCTTGATTCAAAATCTAGGTAATTTTAGAAATGATTTCATTGCAAAATGCAATCACCCATTTAAGAGTTTGATTAACTTAACTACTGAATAACATAGGCAAATTCAAAAGATGGGAAGAGGCACAGGCTACACTATGGCATAATTGTTCCTTATACACCTAAATTCAACTTGCCTCATTTAAATAATAGAGAAAAAATTATATCTCAGAATAAAGAGATTATTTAAAAGGTTTTTTAATAGAAGTTTTTTTTAGAAAGCACAAACCTGCAAAACAACAAAAGGGTTAAAGCTTATTTGAACTATAATAAAAAATGTTCACAGTTATATGGAAACATGAGCTAGCACTACGGCCTTGGAATAAGCAATTCAGAACAGAAATCACTTAATAAAACAATTACATAATGCTTTAAAATTCTGAAAATGTTGAACAGTCAACTTTTAAGGTTTCCTTAGAAGTATATAAAAATCAGATCTTGGTGCATTTAAACTCAATTCTATAATTAACTGTTGCTTTATATACATTAAAATACTTGAATATTAGATTATAAATTTTTAAATGAGAAAAGACACTACCTATGTTAAGTGTAGGAGACAAACAGACTATTAGAAAACACGAGGAACTTTAGAGGAGCATGTCTCAAACTGTCTGTGGTGAAGAACATATCTTTTTCGTTCAGTCTGCCAAGAACCGTTAGTGATCCGCCTGAGCTGACTAGTCCACACTTCATGCCACAAGAAATCACCAGAAAAGCTGGACCATACCCAAATTGGCCTAAATTTGATTCAACAAAAGAAGTCTACTTATCACCTGGATGTCATAGCAACGTCTAATTGTTACGGAAGATTTCAATTGATTGTTCTATTTCTGAATTTATCATGTTATAAATCTGTAGCAAACAATTTATAAATTGGGCGTTAGTCTACACTTTAAGCAGCATAACTTTAGAGATCAATATAATTGCCCAAAGTTTCCTAAATTGTGTTCCTTGATGGGCTAATGCTATAAGAAGAAATGCTAACTTAGTCAAAGAAATTGGCTCATAAACCCTATAGACACATAAAAGATTCTAAGAACTTCTCTAGTAAATATGCCTGCTTAACTTTATTTAATTCAAACTTATTTGACTTACAGAATCTTTTCTATCAAACAGCCATTAACATGACAAAAACTAATTTCCTATAAAGCACATCCAGAAATTCTAGTATAGACAGAACTGCTGATATACATTATTCAACAAGTGCTTTAAGACTCCCAGTGGCAGAGAACTTATTTCTTTGCAATGCAGTTATATAGAGAGAACTTTAATACATGGGAAATAATTGCTTTTGTGTGTGAATTCCAGTTATACAATTTACAAAAGTTAGTTCTAGGCATCCTATTTTTTAAAATTTTACTGGAGTATAGTTGCTTTATAATGCTGTGTTAAGTTTCTACTGTACAGCAAAGTGAATCAGCTATCCATATACATTTATGCCCTCTTTCCTTGGATTTCCTTTCCATTTAGGCTACCACAGAGCTGTGAGTTGAGCTATGTATGCTATACAGTAGGTTCTCATTCGTAATCTATTTTATACGCAACATCCATAGTGTATGTCAGTCCCAATCTCCAATTAATGCCACCTAGATAAGCTTTCTGAAGCAACAATAAAATGTGTACTCCTTCCATAATTGCCCTGCAAATACCTTTCTTCTTTTACAATTTGATAAAGATGCATTTCTAAAATCACTATCACCATTACAACTTACTCTGACCACGTCTGAGTTTGTCAATACTATTCCCAAATTCATCTTCTTGACTGAATTTAGTCTTTTGAATAGCTACTGAAGAATGAAGATCATTACTGTTCTAAATTTTTTTAAGTCAAAAGTGTCTTCTACCATAACAAGATCTCAATATGACTCTTATAAAACTTAAATTTTGGAAGAAGCAAAGTTCAATGTGTGCACCAAGATAAAGACTTAGTAAGTTAAATGGCTTAACCTCTACAAAGTATCCTATCACTACATGCTGAAAACAATGTTTTTGCAAAGTAATTTTGGCTTGAGTATAAAGATTCCTTGGTGCTGGGGTTGGGGGCAGTGGGGAAGAGGGAACTGATCAGAAGCAGATTTACTACTTGAAACATGTAAGGACTTTGCCATCAGTGTAGAAGATAATAATTACCTTATTTGCTATGAGAAGCATTCTTTTGCATCACTGAAAAGTTGTATTAAATTACTGAGGTGAAAGTTTAAAAGGTAGCTGGCTACAACAGACAGTTTTTTTTAAGAGAAGTGGAACTAAAATTTACTCTGTCAAGAGTTCATAGTTACTAAACATCTTCAGAGGATTTTAAATAAAGGCTCTAATGAACATTAGAAGTGTTACATTTTTATCAGTTTCCTAAGTATTTTCTAGACACTAATTCCATAAATGATATCTATGAACACATAAATCAGATCTTAAACCAAGGTGAACGCAGTTTTTTCCTAAGGAGTTTCAAAGAAACTTTAATGTGCTAAGATGCATTGCGAACCTTCTTCAATAAAGTGAAAACACGTAACCTAAGAAGAAGGCAACTGGCTATGAAGTTGTCATACCCAATGGCAACCAAAGTAAAATCAGTGGAAGCAAATGACTGTATGATGAGTATGTCCTCAAATATACAATCAGAGACTCAAACTTTATGCACAGGGACTTCTTCCAGCATTTGTACTAGTGATTTTAGAACTTTATTAAATGTCTTTAATAGAGTTCCCTCAGCTAAGCTTATAACTTTTACCTCGTCACTCATTCAAGATTTCTGGTACAATCTATCAAGTTGAGAAGGCAGCTTCCCGGTCTCTGCCATTGTTATTCTCCATGGATGCCTTGCCCACAACCAATCAACTAATTAACAGAGAAAACAGCTTCTCATCAACAGTCCAAGCGTTTATTGATGATTTTGTTACCATAATCAGGGGTGAAGTTTCTCATTAGAGAGTGAAAATAAAAAGTTTTAAAGTCTTAAGATGCACAAGGCTATTTCCTCTGTTTCCACTGTTCTAATCATTAGTACTGTATACCTTTAGATTTCAAATAGGAATTGACTGCTTACCAAAAGCAAAACAAAACAAAATGATTTCCATAGCATAAATGGTAAGAAGGATAAGATTAATCACTAAATAATCAATAGTGTTTTTACTAAAAATACAAAGCTAAAAGCTCCTAGGCATTCAATGGATTGTCACTTAATAGCATCAAGAAGATGAAAACTTGGTGTTTTTCTTTTGATGAAGACGATCATCCCTACATAAACTGGATGGTCCATAAAAACGTGGGGTAAAAGAAGGCCGAATTTGTTAACCTAGACATCAGGCTTCTAATAAGTATTTTCCAATGAATAAAAAAGTAAATAATGTGGACAAAAGAATGCTCTGGATTGAAAATTTTAACTAGCATAAAAATGGTCAGGTTGAGTAAATGTCTAAGCATCTTAGCCTCTCAAGCTGGTAGTATATTCACTTTTCCGGAAATCTATTCTACCCATTAATGGAAATCAACAGAATTAATGAGGGTATATAATGTAGTTCTTCTAATAGTACCAAAAATTGACTGTTATTTTCTAAAGGATTATTTTACCACCATCAGGAGAATTGTCTTCCTGGGTTTTAGAGATTAGTTCTGCTGCTGCTGCTTAGTTACTCAGTCCTGGCCAACTCTGTGCAACCCTGGTGGGACTGTACCTACCAGGCTCCTCTCTTGCCAAGCCCTCCTCCAGGTGGTCTCCGTATCTCCCTAACCCAGGGATGGAATCCAGGTCTTCCACACTGCAGGTGGATTCTTTACCACTGAGCCACCAGGGAATATATATATACATATACACACACACACACAAATAAAACCCCACCGACTACAGCCTACCAGATTTTTCCATTCATAGAATTTCCTAGGCAAGAATACTGGCATTTCCTTCTCCAGAGATTTGGTTAGGTTCAGCTTAATGTAAATGTTACGAGGCACGTTTGTAAAAAAGAAAACTACCCGGATATGGATTCCAAAATCCCTATCCTAATTTTTAAATCATTCAACATAGAGCAATTTATTATGCCTCTCTCCCAACATTTAAAAGGAAGACTCAAAAACTATAGAGCATTCTTTAGGACCAAAATGATACTCAACAACTACGATTTCAAATAGGTACAAAAAAAAAAATGATTTCCATAGCATAAATGGTAAGAAGGATAAGATTAATCACTAAATAATCAATAGTGTTTTTACTAAAAATACAAAGCTAAAAGCTCCTAGGCATTCAATGGATTGTCACTTAATAGCATCAAGAAGATGAAAACTTGGTGTTTTTCTTTTGATGAAGACGATCATCCCTACATAAACTGGATGGTCCATAAAAACGTGGGGTAAAAGAAGGCCGAATTTGTTAACCTAGACATCAGGCTTCTAATAAGTATTTTCCAATGAATAAAAAAGTAAATAATGTGGACAAAAGAATGCTCTGGATTGAAAATTTTAACTAGCATAAAAATGGTCAGGTTGAGTAAATGTCTAAGCATCTTAGCCTCTCAAGCTGGTAGTATATTCACTTTTCCGGAAATCTATTCTACCCATTAATGGAAATCAACAGAATTAATGAGGGTATATAATGTAGTTCTTCTAATAGTACCAAAAATTGACTGTTATTTTCTAAAGGATTATTTTACCACCATCAGGAGAATTGTCTTCCTGGGTTTTAGAGATTAGTTCTGCTGCTGCTGCTTAGTTACTCAGTCCTGGCCAACTCTGTGCAACCCTGGTGGGACTGTACCTACCAGGCTCCTCTCTTGCCAAGCCCTCCTCCAGGTGGTCTCCGTATCTCCCTAACCCAGGGATGGAATCCAGGTCTTCCACACTGCAGGTGGATTCTTTACCACTGAGCCACCAGGGAATATATATATACATATACACACACACACACAAATAAAACCCCACCGACTACAGCCTACCAGATTTTTCCATTCATAGAATTTCCTAGGCAAGAATACTGGCATTTCCTTCTCCAGAGATTTGGTTAGGTTCAGCTTAATGTAAATGTTACGAGGCACGTTTGTAAAAAAGAAAACTACCCGGATATGGATTCCAAAATCCCTATCCTAATTTTTAAATCATTCAACATAGAGCAATTTATTATGCCTCTCTCCCAACATTTAAAAGGAAGACTCAAAAACTATAGAGCATTCTTTAGGACCAAAATGATACTCAACAACTACAGGTGGGTAAACCCTCAACCATTTCATATTTTCTCTACAAGAAAGAGTTACTGATGTTGAAATTATACTTTTTGTAATTTTCCAAATCACCTTCCTAAATTCTAGGGAATAAGACTTGTTGCCCAGGGTTTCCTTCCTTTGCTTTCCTTTGACCTCTCAGATTTTCAAAATGTTGCTTTCTCTTCAGGTTTCTCTGTATCGTTACATAACAGCTCCTCTTTGTTGGATGGAATTAGATCATGGAAAAGCTATCCCCCTCACTGTTCCTTTTAACTCAGGTAGATGAACAGGAAGTCCACAATTTATCTGAGACCCAATTTTTTAAAAAATAATGAAATTTTGGATAGATACCTTAATTGCCACTCAGAATCTTGCTTAGCTGGCAATTACATAATCATTATCAACACAGGTTAACCTCTTAAAGTCACAATGCTTGGGAGCTATCTTGGATCGTAGTGCTTTAAATATTCATAAAATATTTTTAAAATGTATGTAGTACACCAATGGATTTAAAACAAGCATCTCTTTTGCTAGAATTTATTTTACTATTCCCAAATATAACAAGGAACACATTTCTAAATAAAAACAACTATACTCGAAGAACTTCTAGGACATTCATTGCTTATCTGTTACTTTGTAGAAGTACTGCTATGATGTCTTATTTTTGAAATTTCTCTGCTTTTTAAATGGTCCATATATTAGCTGGACTTAGATTTTAGGGAAGCATTATTTGTGTTATTTATTTGGCTAGATAGTGAACCATTAAAATAATTTTTGTTTCTTCATTTATCTCACAGAGAACATCCTATACTATAATTGCTTTTCTGCTTCCTAGATGTCCATGTAGATACATATATTTTTATTATTCAATAAAGGTAGAACCCTTCTATTAGGTCATTTCATTACCATTCAACTAGAAAAACTAATTCAAATCCTCTTCCATTAAAAAAGTAATATATTATACAGTTGTATCAATCAAATGAAAAATACATACACTTATTATTCTTCCCTAAGGGGAAGACTTAAGTTTGAATTTGAATGCTGTTTAGCATGGGATTTTGATGTTAATAGAATCTTAAAAGAATGATTTTACATGAGGCAACTGACATTCTTAAATAAGACTGATGGCATTTGAAATGAAATGACCTTTATCTTGATTCTTTCTTGAAATTCTTATCAAGAATGATCTTAAGTCTAATATTCATAATTATTTTTAATGGTATTATTTATGAGAACAAAAATGTTATATAAATGCTCAATTATGAGTAGTTACTTCACTAATAAAGATATATGAACACGATATACTATATAAAGATCATGTTGTTATATGGAATAATGCTTAAACAAATGAAAAGATATAGAACTCAAAATAATACCTATCTACTGTAATCATCATAACACAAATAAGTAACCATGTTTTTATGTTGATACATTTGGAAATAACATTGAAGAAATCTTATTTTGATCTGCACAGATCAAATTATTTTTCTACAATTGCATTTAAATATACACTTCTCTAGGAGAAATGGTTATGGGCATTCTTCATTTTGTCTTTATACATTTGTGTACTTAACTTTTGTTGTTTTGTTTTTCATGTTCATGTATTAATTTGAAAACCAGAAAATGAGGCCAAAACAAAAGACTTCTACACATTAACTCTAAAATTACCTTTGCAAAAATAAAAAATTTATTACTTCAAGTATTATAGTCACTTAACTACAAATGATTATATTTGGTAATAATTAATATTATGTGATCTTTTCATGATTATGATATTAAATAATTCATAGGAACACATTTCTAAATAAAAACAACTATACTCGAAGAACTTCTAGGACATTCATTGCTTATCTGTTACTTTGTAGAAGTACTGCTATGATGTCTTATTTTTGAAATTTCTCTGCTTTTTAAATGGTCCATATATTAGCTGGACTTAGATTTTAGGGAAGCATTATTTGTGTTATTTATTTGGCTAGATAGTGAACCATTAAAATAATTTTTGTTTCTTCATTTATCTCACAGAGAACATCCTATACTATAATTGCTTTTCTGCTTCCTAGATGTCCATGTAGATACATATATTTTTATTATTCAATAAAGGTAGAACCCTTCTATTAGGTCATTTCATTACCATTCAACTAGAAAAACTAATTCAAATCCTCTTCCATTAAAAAAGTAATATATTATACAGTTGTATCAATCAAATGAAAAATACATACACTTATTATTCTTCCCTAAGGGGAAGACTTAAGTTTGAATTTGAATGCTGTTTAGCATGGGATTTTGATGTTAATAGAATCTTAAAAGAATGATTTTACATGAGGCAACTGACATTCTTAAATAAGACTGATGGCATTTGAAATGAAATGACCTTTATCTTGATTCTTTCTTGAAATTCTTATCAAGAATGATCTTAAGTCTAATATTCATAATTATTTTTAATGGTATTATTTATGAGAACAAAAATGTTATATAAATGCTCAATTATGAGTAGTTACTTCACTAATAAAGATATATGAACACGATATACTATATAAAGATCATGTTGTTATATGGAATAATGCTTAAACAAATGAAAAGATATAGAACTCAAAATAATACCTATCTACTGTAATCATCATAACACAAATAAGTAACCATGTTTTTATGTTGATACATTTGGAAATAACATTGAAGAAATCTTATTTTGATCTGCACAGATCAAATTATTTTTCTACAATTGCATTTAAATATACACTTCTCTAGGAGAAATGGTTATGGGCATTCTTCATTTTGTCTTTATACATTTGTGTACTTAACTTTTGTTGTTTTGTTTTTCATGTTCATGTATTAATTTGAAAACCAGAAAATGAGGCCAAAACAAAAGACTTCTACACATTAACTCTAAAATTACCTTTGCAAAAATAAAAAATTTATTACTTCAAGTATTATAGTCACTTAACTACAAATGATTATATTTGGTAATAATTAATATTATGTGATCTTTTCATGATTATGATATTAAAAATATACTTTCAAGAGCATATTCTTTCAGTTTATAATACTGACCAAAGATTATTTCCTTTTAAGTCTCTTCACCATCATTATAATTACCAGCATCATCAATAATAAAAACTATTTCATACTTGTTGTTGTTGTGTATTCACTAAGTCATGTCTGACTCTTTTGTGACCCCATGGACTCAAGCCTTCCTGGTCCCTCTGTCCATAGGATTTCCCAGGAAAGAAAACTGAAGCTGGTTGCCATTTCCTTTTCCAAGTGATGTTCCCAACCCAGGGATCGAACCTGCATCTCTTGCACTGCAGGCAGACTTTTACCACTGAACCATCTGGGAAGCCCTATTTTGTACTTACTAAAGAACAATTAGAAAACAGAAAACAACCATGCCCTTTATTCAATATGTCATAGTTTCTGGTTTTATAATCCCTTCATATTTTAGCAAGAAATGATTTTCTTTGATTATCTGAATACTAATATAATTTGAAATTGTTCACCCATGCTCAATGGGGTTTTTAGTTTTACTGTTTTGTTATTCTTGTTTTTTCAAAAAAAGATTCAAGTTTATTCTCAGCTATTGGCCATATAGAACACAATGAGGAATAGCTTTATTTCACCTCTTCAGAGTTTACTTGGAGATAACCTGTTTTATACTTGGTGTCAACTGTCTCCACGTAAATTCACATATCTAAGTGCATATTTCAATTAGACCATTATTGGCCCCTGATACAGACTTCTAGCTCATATTTACAACCTGATTTTCCTGTCATTCTAATATTTAAATTTTCAACAAGTTGTGCACAATAGGCAAATTTTATATGACTCAAAATAATACTTCTACTGCATTTAAATATACACTTTTTTTTCTAAGGAAAAAAAAAAGGAAATGGTTATGGGCATTCTTCATTTTGTCTTTATACATTTGTGTACTTAACTTTTGTTGTTTTGTTTTTCATGTTCATGTATTAATTTGAAAACCAGAAAATGAGGCCAAAACAAAAGACTTCTACACATTAACTCTAAAATTACCTTTGCAAAAATAAAAAATTTATTACTTCAAGTATTATAGTCACTTAACTACAAATGATTATATTTGGTAATAATTAATATTATGTGATCTTTTCATGATTATGATATTAAAAATATACTTTCAAGAGCATATTCTTTCAGTTTATAATACTGACCAAAGATTATTTCCTTTTAAGTCTCTTCACCATCATTATAATTACCAGCATCATCAATAATAAAAACTATTTCATACTTGTTGTTGTTGTGTATTCACTAAGTCATGTCTGACTCTTTTGTGACCCCATGGACTCAAGCCTTCCTGGTCCCTCTGTCCATAGGATTTCCCAGGAAAGAAAACTGAAGCTGGTTGCCATTTCCTTTTCCAAGTGATGTTCCCAACCCAGGGATCGAACCTGCATCTCTTGCACTGCAGGCAGACTTTTACCACTGAACCATCTGGGAAGCCCTATTTTGTACTTACTAAAGAACAATTAGAAAACAGAAAACAACCATGCCCTTTATTCAATATGTCATAGTTTCTGGTTTTATAATCCCTTCATATTTTAGCAAGAAATGATTTTCTTTGATTATCTGAATACTAATATAATTTGAAATTGTTCACCCATGCTCAATGGGGTTTTTAGTTTTACTGTTTTGTTATTCTTGTTTTTTCAAAAAAAGATTCAAGTTTATTCTCAGCTATTGGCCATATAGAACACAATGAGGAATAGCTTTATTTCACCTCTTCAGAGTTTACTTGGAGATAACCTGTTTTATACTTGGTGTCAACTGTCTCCACGTAAATTCACATATCTAAGTGCATATTTCAATTAGACCATTATTGGCCCCTGATACAGACTTCTAGCTCATATTTACAACCTGATTTTCCTGTCATTCTAATATTTAAATTTTAAATATCAACAAGTTGTGACTATTTCACTTCATAAAAGTCCAAAGGCAAATATTTATACCCCATTTTTCTATTACACTAGGAGTGAACCCCTTTGGGAATTTATTTTTTTGCAAATGTTGATAAAAAAGGATTCTCATAATAATGTGATTAAATTGAAAAGGAACTGGAAAGATTCTGTAATATTTCACTTCCTTATATATCTAAGATATTCTGAAGCTAACAGATAACAGCAGAGTTGCCACTTCAGGCCACACGGTTTGTGTGTTAATCAGAAAGCCTTGATTATATAAGGACTCTAGTTTCCCAACTATGCTTAGATTGATGTGCCAAATCAGTTAAAAGTTACTCAATCAGGAAAAAACTCAATAAATAGCTGGAACTGTAGGGGTCCTGTTAAGTAATAATAAAGAAAACAAATGATTCCTTCAAATTTCTCCATTTAGAATGCCCTACACTTGATATAATATTAGTAAAATTTAGAAACGTAATTTACTTGGAGGAAAGAGTTGAAAACATACTGATATAAACTGCTGTGAGGGATAAAATTTTCAACATGGCAATATGACATAGGGATACTAATTTGACTATTTCTAAGACAGTATTTTGTATAAGTTGAATGGAATCTATGAGAATAAAAAAATATGTGTTTACGTGAGAGGTAGAGTCAAAACCCAAACGTTGCATTATGGCTATGAACATTTTCTCTGAAGAGAATAAAAATCCGGACTTTCTAAAGTTTTGCAGACATTATCACTGAATGAAAAACATAGTACGTGTGTTTGCCACATGATTTATATAACCTAATATACTTATGTTTTATAATTGCAATCACTAATAGTATATTGTATATTTTAATTTTCAACACATTTTCTTAAAAATCATTTCAATTAATTGTAATAGCATTCCTATAAACGTCAGTGTGGCCAGGCTGTATCATAAAGAAGGGATAATTACTTCTGTGGATTTAAAGAGTTAGTGAAAGTGAAGTCACTCAGTCACGTCTGACTCTTTGCAACCCATGGATGCAACACGGAATTCTCCAGGCAAGAATACTGGAGTGGGTAGCCTTTCCCTTCTCCAGAGGATCTTCTCAACTCAGGGATTGAACCCAGGTCTCCTGCACTGCAGGTGAACTCTTTTATGTATATGTGTGTGTGTGTGTGTGTGTGTACACATATATATGTGTGTGTATATATACATATATATATGTATATATATTTGGCCACTTTTATTGGTCTTTTGTTTTTATTTTCATCCATCTTTGTTCTTTTTTGGCTTGTGTGGGCCTCCCATTGCAGTGGCCACTCTTGTTGCAAAGCACCGGCACTGGCTGTATGTGCTCCAGAGCGCTGGCTTGGTAGTTGGACACATCGGCCCAGCCGCTCCGCGGCACACGGGATCTTCCCAGGCCAGGGATCGAACCGGCATCCCTTGCACTACAACATGGTGTCTTTACCCCCTGGACCACCAGGGAAGCCCTTAAACAGTGAAGTGGTTAAAAAAAAAAAAAAAAAGATCCTATGGTGATAAGTGTGCTTTATCCAACAGAAATATTTTAAATCATTCCAAAATCTGAGATTTATCAGAATTTCCTTTTAGATTCTTGAATGTACTTAAGGTTGGTAATGTACAATAAAAAAAGATGAGAGGTGGAAAATGATATTTCCAATCCCATTTGCTAAAAGGAAAATCACTTAAATGGTCCTCAAATCTTTAGCCCGCTGCCATGAAACTTCCATGTCAGTTCACGTCTCTGTCCTTGTTGCTACTCTTTCTAACCAGGCTGAATATGTCTAGATTTGTTCCACTCTTACCCACACACAGCCAGCATGATCATTCTAAAAAGAAAGTTCAAAAGATATTGTCTCTTCCCTGTGGAAAACTCTTCAATGGCATTTCTCACTTCCCTTAGAATGAAAAATAAAAGACAAAGCTTATACGGCCCTCTTCAGTCTAATAGGTTCAAGACATACTAATACAAAGTATGACACATTCACATAGTAAGATGAATGAGTTTGAAAAATGACATTCGAAAGGTCACTCTGACCATCTTCTAACCCTTATCTCCTAAAGCAAGCCATAAAATCCTCATATAACCCATATAAAAGGTTCTCAGTCATGTCTGACTCTTTGCAACCCATGGATGCAACACGGAATTCTCCAGGCAAGAATACTGGAGTGGGTAGCCTTTCCCTTCTCCAGAGGATCTTCTCAACTCAGGGATTGAACCCAGGTCTCCTGCACTGCAGGTGAACTCTTTTATGTATATGTGTGTGTGTGTGTGTGTGTGTACACATATATATGTGTGTGTATATATACATATATATATGTATATATATTTGGCCACTTTTATTGGTCTTTTGTTTTTATTTTCATCCATCTTTGTTCTTTTTTGGCTTGTGTGGGCCTCCCATTGCAGTGGCCACTCTTGTTGCAAAGCACCGGCACTGGCTGTATGTGCTCCAGAGCGCTGGCTTGGTAGTTGGACACATCGGCCCAGCCGCTCCGCCGCACACGGGATCTTCCCAGGCCAGGGATCGAACCGGCATCCCTTGCACTACAACATGGTGTCTTTACCCCCTGGACCACCAGGGAAGCCCTTAAACAGTGAAGTGGTTAAAAAAAAAAAAAAAAAGATCCTATGGTGATAAGTGTGCTTTATCCAACAGAAATATTTTAAATCATTCCAAAATCTGAGATTTATCAGAATTTCCTTTTAGATTCTTGAATGTACTTAAGGTTGGTAATGTACAATAAAAAAAGATGAGAGGTGGAAAATGATATTTCCAATCCCATTTGCTAAAAGGAAAATCACTTAAATGGTCCTCAAATCTTTAGCCCGCTGCCATGAAACTTCCATGTCAGTTCACGTCTCTGTCCTTGTTGCTACTCTTTCTAACCAGGCTGAATATGTCTAGATTTGTTCCACTCTTACCCACACACAGCCAGCATGATCATTCTAAAAAGAAAGTTCAAAAGATATTGTCTCTTCCCTGTGGAAAACTCTTCAATGGCATTTCTCACTTCCCTTAGAATGAAAAATAAAAGACAAAGCTTATACGGCCCTCTTCAGTCTAATAGGTTCAAGACATACTAATACAAAGTATGACACATTCACATAGTAAGATGAATGAGTTTGAAAAATGACATTCGAAAGGTCACTCTGACCATCTTCTAACCCTTATCTCCTAAAGCAAGCCATAAAATCCTCATATAAAAGGTTGCCTCCTTATAGCCATAGAAAATGTGCACCTTTACTTCCAAAGACAAAGGGACACAAGAAGACTCCTAACAGAAAGGCCTTGGTAAGTTTCCCCCAGTGTACTCTGCTTACTTTATACTCCTTAACCTATCCTATTTCCCAAGACAGCCCAATCTTCATCAAACCTGGCATAAAAATACTCAGATCTTTTTCTTCTGATCTTGATCTGCTGATGAAGGTTCCTGTGCCACAAAGAACTTACATTAAACCAACTTGTATGCTTTTTCTCCTGCTAACTTGTCAGTTTCACTTTCGGACCCAGCCAGAGTTCCTAAAAGGATTGAGGAAAACTTCTTCCTTCTCATTTTCAACTCAATACTATCTCCACTCCACCAATCTCCAAAAAGAACCTCAGTAATTGGAACATGTTCTCTTTCACTTCTCAGCTTTAGTGCATATTTTTTCTCTGACTGAAACTCTCTCATACATGTTAATTTGGGTATCTCTCATTTATCATTCAGGACTCAGCTTAAACACGTCCACTGAAGAATCTCCCTTTTTCTTTCTAGATCAGGTTAGATGCCTCTGCAATGACTTTCTATCCTGGAACTTAATATATTTTTTATTATAATGCTTTGGTTTAATTGTAACTACACGAGAAAGGAATTGTGTTTGCCCTGCATACTGTGTTCTTGCAGGGTCCAGCACTGTGGCTGGTGATAGGAGGGACTCAAGTATTTCTTATTGAATGAAAATATCAGTTTCAGATAATCTTGCAAAATATAAAATATTTTAACGTACGTTTAACCTGGCAAGCACTATAGAATACAAAATATAATTTTCTTAATTATTTTGTATAGGCATTAATTCAGACAGAGATAAGGTTAAAGATGCATGTTTAAAATATACCTTCAAGGAAAATATTCTTGCTAAATGAGATAATAGTTCAATTCACATAGTGAAAAATAAGACAAAGCTTATCGGCCCTCTTCAGTCTAATAGGTTCAAGACATACTAATACAAAGTATGACACATTCACATAGTAAGATGAATGAGTTTGAAAAATGACATTCGAAAGGTCACTCTGACCATCTTCTAACCCTTATCTCCTAAAGCAAGCCATAAAATCCTCATATAAAAGGTTGCCTCCTTATAGCCATAGAAAATGTGCACCTTTACTTCCAAAGACAAAGGGACACAAGAAGACTCCTAACAGAAAGGCCTTGGTAAGTTTCCCCCAGTGTACTCTGCTTACTTTATACTCCTTAACCTATCCTATTTCCCAAGACAGCCCAATCTTCATCAAACCTGGCATAAAAATACTCAGATCTTTTTCTTCTGATCTTGATCTGCTGATGAAGGTTCCTGTGCCACAAAGAACTTACATTAAACCAACTTGTATGCTTTTTCTCCTGCTAACTTGTCAGTTTCACTTTCGGACCCAGCCAGAGTTCCTAAAAGGATTGAGGAAAACTTCTTCCTTCTCATTTTCAACTCAATACTATCTCCACTCCACCAATCTCCAAAAAGAACCTCAGTAATTGGAACATGTTCTCTTTCACTTCTCAGCTTTAGTGCATATTTTTTCTCTGACTGAAACTCTCTCATACATGTTAATTTGGGTATCTCTCATTTATCATTCAGGACTCAGCTTAAACACGTCCACTGAAGAATCTTCCTTTTTCTTTCTAGATCAGGTTAGATGCCTCTGCAATGACTTTCTATCCTGGAACTTAATATATTTTTTATTATAATGCTTTGGTTTAATTGTAACTACACGAGAAAGGAATTGTGTTTGCCCTGCATACTGTGTTCTTGCAGGGTCCAGCACTGTGGCTGGTGATAGGAGGGACTCAAGTATTTCTTATTGAATGAAAATATCAGTTTCAGATAATCTTGCAAAATATAAAATATTTTAACGTACGTTTAACCTGGCAAGCACTATAGAATACAAAATATAATTTTCTTAATTATTTTGTATAGGCATTAATTCAGACAGAGATAAGGTTAAAGATGCATGTTTAAAATATACCTTCAAGGAAAAATATCTTCAGAATATGCTAAATGAGATAATAGCATAAAATTCACTTAAAATAAAAACTACCTGGAGGAACTATGAGTTGTTCAAAAAAATAATCATATGAAAAGCAAAATGTTGATAAGGCTCTTTGCTTAAGGTTAAAAAAAAAATCAACTAAACTAAACTGAATTAATGCTCTTTTTTGACTTTTTGATAGCTACAGAAGGAAAGGTGGGTATGGCAGGGACATAAAGTATAAGCTCTAAATAAATTTCTGCTCACTTAAACCTTTGTTCCTTTCCTGACTCTGCAAACAATAAAAGAAAAGGAGCATGCATGTTCATTCACTAAGTCATGTCTGACTCTTTAAGACCCCAAGGACTATATAGCCTGCCAGGTTTCTCTGTCCATTGGATTTCCCAGGAAAGAATACTGGAGTGGGTAGCAATTTCCTTCTCCATGGGATCTTCCTGACCCAGGGATGGAACCCTCATCTCCTGAATAAGCATGAGGATTCTTACCACTGAGCACCTGGAAAGCCCAGGTAAGGAGAGGAAAAAGAAATACTCATAAGATAGAAGAATCAGTAGGAAGCCTGATCAAGTTATTTTTGAATAATTCAGACCTGGGGGCTTCCCTGGTAGCTCAGTGGTAAAGAGTTTGCCTGCCAATGCAGGAGACACAGGTTTGTTCCCTGATCCAGGAAGATCCCACATGCTGCAGAGCAACCAAGCCCATGAAACATTAACTCTTGAGCCTGTGCTCTAGAGCCTTGGAGCTGCAACTATTGAGCCCATATGCCACAACTACTGAAGTCCAGGTGCCCTACATCTTGAGTTCCACAACAAGAGAAGCACCGTAACAAGAAGCCTGCCCACTTCAACTAGAGAGTAGCCCCTACTCCCAGCAAGTAGAGAAGAGCCTGTGGCGGAAATGAAAACCCAGAATAGCCAAAAATAAAATAAATAAATTTTAAAAAGCATTAAAAAAAAAATTCAGATTCTGCCAAAATGAGAAATTGAGAAGAAACAAAACAAAATGATAGCAGAATTCTTTCATTCTTTAAGATTCTGTTTAAATTTATTTGTATTGTTTAAAATCAGGGAAATAATAAGAAACCACAAAAATAAAAAATATCAGAGTATTTCAGCTCAATTATAACATATAAAATATTTGTAGCTTTTTATGTATTATATTATGAAAACAATCCAATTTGGCAGTAGTCAAAATAACTTCAGTATAACTGCTGAAAGACATGAATACAATTCACGGTGGTTTTGTAATTTTCTGTCTGCCTTATTAATGAATATTGCATCTGGATTTTTCCCATGGCTACTCCTTAAAATTAAATCACTTTCTTTCACCCAGAGTCTTACCTTATATCAGCCTAAATGTGTAAAGTGGCATTTACTTTTTTTCCCTTCCCTTATATTTTCAGTTTCAAATGAAGATAGCATAATTCTCTCTCACGTCAAGCTCAGCTCAAATTAGGCACTGGGGCATGCTTGGCGGAAGGAAAAGTCATCACCCTTCCTCCATGTAAACACATGTGTATCAGGGGGTGGGTTTAGCAATGCTCTATTAACTGGCAACTCCACTGGCACTGAGTCACCAAACAGGCTTTTGAATGTGACACTTGGTTCCTGAACACACTCTTTCAAGAAAGACAAATGGAAAGTAAGAGAGAGGGGAACTTTTGAAATAGAAAGCAATACCACATACCACCAATTACCTGTTCATAATAGAAGATGTTCTCCTCGGCCATATTTGTAAATGCTGACTTGATATCATTTTGCATGTTTTGTTTCCATCGTTCCCAATCTGCTTTCAGGGCATTATTAGCACACTCCACTTTATCTTCTAGTTTTCCAATCTCTTCTGTAAGCTGAGTGAAATCATAAAGAGAGATCAGTTGATCTATGTATTCCTACCACTAAGGCAATTCTTCAAATCTAAGTTGAATGTTATTTCCAAAAAAAAAAGTGCAAGAATAATTTTTTTTTGAAAAGTCACCAGAATTTACTACGTATACTAACTAGTTAAAGAGAACAATGGATTTAGTTAGAGATATCACGTAGAGGTCTCTCAAACCTCAGGCTTCAGTTTCACCATTTATGAGTCACAGGAAATTGAACTACAAGTTATCTCAAAATTCTTTTGCAATACTCCTCTCATTACTACTGTTTGTGATGATAATATCTATGCTGAAAGATATGGCTTCAAATCTTCAGCTTCCCCTTCCTGCTCCTTATTTTTCAACTGTTTAGAGCAGAAAATTCAATTACCTGACATGTTATAACATCCATATAGATTATGCAGTTCATCTTGGAGGCCCAAGGGGATTAACTTGCTACATTTCATTCAGGTGGTAACAGCGGCAAGTTTATATCTGAGGACATCTGACACCTAGCCCACACTCCATGAGACAGGCTCTGTGTGACAGTCACACCTCCTCCCCAACATTTGAGCGTGGAACCCATCAATGTACTGCTTTATCTTTAACACATTATATTTATACAAAATTTAATGAATTTGTGCACATTTTATACATATACATTTATTCTTATATTCAGCATGTATTTATTTATTGAGTGCCTTCTCTGTATCAGGTATTCTTCAAGGACGTGGAGATTCAATAATGAAGACAACATACAAAAATTCCTGCTTTTACCAGAACTTTTTCTATTGGGAAAGACAAACCATAAGCAAGGCACTGAGTCACCAAACAGGCTTTTGAATGTGACACTTGGTTCCTGAACACACTCTTTCAAGAAAGACAAATGGAAAGTAAGAGAGGGGAACTTTTGAAATAGAAAGCAATACCACATACCACCAATTACCTGTTCATAATAGAAGATGTTCTCCTCGGCCATATTTGTAAATGCTGACTTGATATCATTTTGCATGTTTTGTTTCCATCGTTCCCAATCTGCTTTCAGGGCATTATTAGCACACTCCACTTTATCTTCTAGTTTTCCAATCTCTTCTGTAAGCTGAGTGAAATCATAAAGAGAGATCAGTTGATCTATGTATTCCTACCACTAAGGCAATTCTTCAAATCTAAGTTGAATGTTATTTCCAAAAAAAAAAGTGCAAGAATAATTTTTTTTTGAAAAGTCACCAGAATTTACTACGTATACTAACTAGTTAAAGAGAACAATGGATTTAGTTAGAGATATCACGTAGAGGTCTCTCAAACCTCAGGCTTCAGTTTCACCATTTATGAGTCACAGGAAATTGAACTACAAGTTATCTCAAAATTCTTTTGCAATACTCCTCTCATTACTACTGTTTGTGATGATAATATCTATGCTGAAAGATATGGCTTCAAATCTTCAGCTTCCCCTTCCTGCTCCTTATTTTTCAACTGTTTAGAGCAGAAAATTCAATTACCTGACATGTTATAACATCCATATAGATTATGCAGTTCATCTTGGAGGCCCAAGGGGATTAACTTGCTACATTTCATTCAGGTGGTAACAGCGGCAAGTTTATATCTGAGGACATCTGACACCTAGCCCACACTCCATGAGACAGGCTCTGTGTGACAGTCACACCTCCTCCCCAACATTTGAGCGTGGAACCCATCAATGTACTGCTTTATCTTTAACACATTATATTTATACAAAATTTAATGAATTTGTGCACATTTTATACATATACATTTATTCTTATATTCAGCATGTATTTATTTATTGAGTGCCTTCTCTGTATCAGGTATTCTTCAAGGACGTGGAGATTCAATAATGAAGACAACATACAAAAATTCCTGCTTTTACCAGAACTTTTTCTATTGGGAAAGACAAACCATAAGCAAGACAAACGAAACACCTATCATTTGATAATTAAGTGCCAAAGAGGAAAATGAAGCAGAAAGGTAGTTAGGGAGCATAAGAAAGATGCAATTTTAGATAAGATGACTGGGGAAAGTCTAAAGAAAGTGTCATTTGAATAAATATTTGAAGTTGATGTCAGAGTGAACCACATAGTTCTTAGTGTAAAAGTATTCCTGGCAGAGGGAAAAACAGGGCCATGGCCTGGAGGAAGAAGCATGTCTGGATGGTCCAAGAAGAACAAGGAGACCAGTAAAGCTGGAGCAGGTGGCAGAGTTAAGAGGGAAAATCCTGGCAGATGAGGTCAGAGAAGTAGAGGGTGACTAGATCTTACTGAGCCACGCAGTCCATGGTGAGGGCCTCAGGTTTTACGAAGACCAAGTCAGGGACATGTAAGCAGAAATGATACCATACCTCTCATGTTTTATTAATAAAAAGGTCATTATATATTACCACTATTCCTTGGCTCCAAGAACTCAAAAGAGGCCATCATTAAGAAGGTTCCCATTCAGACATGTTAAAATGTAAAAATGTATGTCTTAGAAGCAAAAAAAAAATTATTTTACTTCCAGTGCTTGCTTGCAGTTCACTCTTTTTATTCATTTATTTTGCTATGAAATTTTACTTCTGAGTGTACTTCATCACAGTCATATTTGCCTTTATTTCCCCAAGAACAGATGCTTGGTATTATATAAATCTTTTATTATCTATGGGAGATCTATTTCAGTAGTACGGTGGGTTTTCATGTTTTGTTTGTGATAGGAAGATGTATTTTTTTTCCCTTAACTTTCTGGTTTTGTTTGTAAATTATCTCAGTAAGGCCACTTATTACTTTATGGGTATATGATTCTTTGGGATAATTGTTCTGCTAAATCATAGAGAATATCTAAAAGGTTGTTGCGTGTGGTATGTGCTCAGTTTGTTCGGTCATGTACAACTCTTTGTGACCCCACAAACTGTAGCCTGCCAGACTCTTCTGACCATGAAATTTTCCAGGCAAGAATACTGGAGTGGGTGGCCATTTTTGACTCCAGGGGATCTTCCTAATCCAGGAATTGAACCAGAGCCTCTTACATCTCCTGCATTGGCAGACAGATTCTTTGCCACTGCGCCACCTGGGAAGCCCAAAAGAGTGTTAATAGGATGGCTAAGGACAGAGTCTGAATGCTGGGGAATAAGCTAAGGTAAAATTACTGACAACCCAAACTCAAACAGGATCCAGAGAAAGGTCAGGGGCTGGTTACAAATCTCATTTCTATGGGCTGTTGGATCAAGACCTGCCATTTTCATAGCGAGATGGAGATGATTAGAAAAGTGGTATTTTTTTTTTTTTTTCAATTTGTTTAATATCTAGGATCAAGAGGCACCTATACCAACTGCAACTACACTGTTTTACTCCTCTGCTTAGGTTCTGCAGCCTAAAATGCCTATGCCCTGGAGTGGGATTACTGGCAACGTTCTTTACTGCAACTGGCTTCAGGAGACTATCTAGATCATATGTTCTATCTTGCTTCCTCTCTAATGGAGCTTAAAATGTAAAATGTATGTCTTAGAAGCTCAAAAGAGGCCATCATTAAGAAGGTTCCCATTCAGACATGTTAAAATGTAAAATGTATGTCTTAGAAGCAAAAATTATTTACTTCCAGTGCTTGCTTGCAGTTCACTCTTTTTATTCATTTATTTTGCTATGAAATTTTACTTCTGAGTGTACTTCATCACAGTCATATTTGCCTTTATTTCCCCAAGAACAGATGCTTGGTATTATATAAATCTTTTATTATCTATGGGAGATCTATTTCAGTAGTACGGTGGGTTTTCATGTTTTGTTTGTGATAGGAAGATGTATTTTTTCCCTTAACTTTCTGGTTTTGTTTGTAAATTATCTCAGTAAGGCCACTTATTACTTTATGGGTATATGATTCTTTGGGATAATTGTTCTGCTAAATCATAGAGAATATCTAAAAGGTTGTTGCGTGTGGTATGTGCTCAGTTTGTTCGGTCATGTACAACTCTTTGTGACCCCACAAACTGTAGCCTGCCAGACTCTTCTGACCATGAAATTTTCCAGGCAAGAATACTGGAGTGGGTGGCCATTTTGACTCCATGGGATCTTCCTAATCCAGGAATTGAACCAGAGCCTCTTACATCTCCTGCATTGGCAGACAGATTCTTTGCCACTGCGCCACCTGGGAAGCCCAAAAGAGTGTTAATAGGATGGCTAAGGACAGAGTCTGAATGCTGGGGAATAAGCTAAGGTAAAATTACTGACAACCCAAACTCAAACAGGATCCAGAGAAAGGTCAGGGGCTGGTTACAAATCTCATTTCTATGGGCTGTTGGATCAAGACCTGCCATTTTCATAGCGAGATGGAGATGATTAGAAAAGTGGTATTTTTTTTTTTTTTTCAATTTGTTTAATATCTAGGATCAAGAGGCACCTATACCAACTGCAACTACACTGTTTTACTCCTCTGCTTAGGTTCTGCAGCCTAAAATGCCTATGCCCTGGAGTGGGATTACTGGCAACGTTCTTTACTGCAACTGGCTTCAGGAGACTATCTAGATCATATGTTCTATCTTGCTTCCTCTCCTAATGGAGCTTAAAATGGTGTCACTGCCATAAGGCATTTACAAAAGAGTTTTCCTTTGTCAATCTGAAGCTCCCCCTCCTAAAAGATAGTTTGGTTGATGATAGTCAGGCTGGTTGGTGCTTCTGCTCTGGCCCAGAGCTATTGTGTTCCTAAAGAAGTCCTGTCCTGTTCTCTGACTTCATTCCCACCTGTAGAAAGAAGGTTTGTAGCCTTAATCAGCATGGCATTGGGATTAGGATGACTAAATGATAGGTTGAACTGATCTCAGATCCTACATTTATCTTTCACAAGCTGTGTGACATTTGAGTAAAGCTTTTGTAGGCTTAGATTCTTCATCTATAAAATGAACAAAAAGCAATAATACTTATCTCATAGGGATTTTTATCTAAAATTACCTGAGATAATGAACACATTAATCAATGTGCAGAGTCTGACAATCTGTCTATTAAATGTGACCTATTACAAACACCACCATCACCATCATAAGTTGGTGAAATGGAAACTGACTGCCTCTCTTCCTCCAGTATTTTAGTCTCCAGAAATATAACATTCCTCTGCCAGGGTCTAGGTCTTGATCTCCAGAGCCATTTCTTCATTTATTCTCACTAATATAGATGATAATACATCCATTCTAAATATATGTGATCAATTCTTATTTTTGGTGACTATATATATAGAAAGAGATCATTTTTTATTGATGAGTCTATCCTTACTTTAGCTTGAAAAAAAAGTGACACTGGGGCTTCCATGCTGGCTCAGTGGTAAGAGTTCACCTGCCACTGCGCCACCTGGGAAGCCCAAAAGAGTGTTAATAGGATGGCTAAGGACAGAGTCTGAATGCTGGGGAATAAGCTAAGGTAAAATTACTGACAACCCAAACTCAAACAGGATCCAGAGAAAGGTCAGGGGCTGGTTACAAATCTCATTTCTATGGGCTGTTGGATCAAGACCTGCCATTTTCATAGCGAGATGGAGATGATTAGAAAAGTGGTATTTTTTTTTTTTTTTCAATTTGTTTAATATCTAGGATCAAGAGGCACCTATACCAACTGCAACTACACTGTTTTACTCCTCTGCTTAGGTTCTGCAGCCTAAAATGCCTATGCCCTGGAGTGGGATTACTGGCAACGTTCTTTACTGCAACTGGCTTCAGGAGACTATCTAGATCATATGTTCTATCTTGCTTCCTCTCCTAATGGAGCTTAAAATGGTGTCACTGCCATAAGGCATTTACAAAAGAGTTTTCCTTTGTCAATCTGAAGCTCCCCCTCCTAAAAGATAGTTTGGTTGATGATAGTCAGGCTGGTTGGTGCTTCTGCTCTGGCCCAGAGCTATTGTGTTCCTAAAGAAGTCCTGTCCTGTTCTCTGACTTCATTCCCACCTGTAGAAAGAAGGTTTGTAGCCTTAATCAGCATGGCATTGGGATTAGGATGACTAAATGATAGGTTGAACTGATCTCAGATCCTACATTTATCTTTCACAAGCTGTGTGACATTTGAGTAAAGCTTTTGTAGGCTTAGATTCTTCATCTATAAAATGAACAAAAAGCAATAATACTTATCTCATAGGGATTTTTATCTAAAATTACCTGAGATAATGAACACATTAATCAATGTGCAGAGTCTGACAATCTGTCTATTAAATGTGACCTATTACAAACACCACCATCACCATCATAAGTTGGTGAAATGGAAACTGACTGCCTCTCTTCCTCCAGTATTTTAGTCTCCAGAAATATAACATTCCTCTGCCAGGGTCTAGGTCTTGATCTCCAGAGCCATTTCTTCATTTATTCTCACTAATATAGATGATAATACATCCATTCTAAATATATGTGATCAATTCTTATTTTTGGTGACTATATATATAGAAAGAGATCATTTTTTATTGATGAGTCTATCCTTACTTTAGCTTGAAAAAAAAGTGACACTGGGGCTTCCATGGTGGCTCAGTGGTAAAGAGTTCACCTGCCAATGCAGGAGACATGGGTTTGAGCCCTGAGCCAGGAAGATCCCACATGCTGTGAAGCAACTAAGCCCATGAGCCACAACTACTGAACTTGTGCTCTGGAGCCGCAACGATGGGAATCCACGTGCTGCAACTACTGAAGCCTGTGAGCCCTAGAGCCCGAGTTCCAGAACAAGAGAAGTCGTCACAGTGAGGAGCCTGCTCACCTCAACTAGAGAGTAGTCTCCCACTCCCTGTAACTAGAGAAAAGCCTGTGGTAGCAGTGAAAACCCAGAATAGCCCAAAATCAATCAATCAATAAATAAATAACCCCAAAACAGTGACATTAAGTATTTCCTCATGCTGAATCACCTTCCCATATTTTTAACTTTTAAGAAACTCTAATTGATAATAAGCACAAAACAATTCAAATTAGGAATCATCTGGACTATATCTTTCCTACCAATATACAGACATATTATTAGATTTCCCTTCTCTTGGTTGACTGCAATTTTAGCAAGTTCTTTGGTAAAAGAAATCATGAATTCATATGGTACTGTCTAGGTTCTGAACATGACACTCAACAGAATTTCCCTCAAGTGGGAGGGTAAAGTGTCAGGAGCCCGGCAGACCAAAGAAGCCCCTCCAGGGCTCCAGCACCCCTCTAACTGCATGGCAGGTTTCAATAACTCTAAAAGTAGGAAACTCAGTTCATAGCTTCTACCACAAAACAACACAAACACTGTTTAAAAAGATCAAAGCTTGAATCATTTGTTTTGCAAATACTGGAAACTTGGCCCTCTGTTGGTGGAAAAACTGAAGAAGTAAGCCATCCTTTTTGCCAGGAAAATGTTGCAATATGAGAATAAGTAATAAAAGATTGTAATATAGTGAAAATAATGATTTAGATTTAACCACAAGGCTGATAAGTAATCTCTAGCTTCAGTTATATTCAGCTAAAAAGGAGCCACATGTTTAAACGACAACCATTAACACTAAGAGCTCAGGCAAACAAAACAATATCATTCTTCAATACTTTAGGACTTAGAACAGCAGCAATAATAATGACCATTTATTGTATTTTTGCCACAGGCCACCATATTAAGCTATACACTTTACATATATTATGTCACTTAATTTGCATAATAATGTTGCAACTTTGGTTAATATTATCTTCCTTTTACAAGCTGGGAAACTGGAAGAAAGAAACAAAAGAGATCACACAGCTTTTAGTGGCATCATAGAGATTCAAACTAAGTTAAAACACATGTTCTTTCCATAGTGACTGAACAGCCCTAAGCGAGCTGCCTGTGGCTTTCAAGGTTAAACTGATTCAAGCTCTCACCTCAAGGAGCATGTTTCCTAACAGAAACCTGGTGCAGTCTGTCGACTCTATTGTGACCCCATGGGCTGTAGTTCCTCTGTTCACACGGTTTTTTTTGTTTTTTATTTTTTAACAGTGTCTTTTTTTGGAGGGGTGGGTTGGGGAGGGAGTGGGGCGGGCGGGCCACTTCTATTGGTCTTTCATTTATCTATTTTCATCTATCTTTGTTCTTTGGCCCGTGTGGGCCTCCCATCGCAGTGACCTCTGTTGTCGCAGAGCACCAGCTCTGGGCGCATGAGCTCCAGAGCTCTGGCTCGGTAACTGGACACATCAGTCTAGCCGCTCAGCAGCACATGGGATCTTCCCAGGCCAAGGATGGAACCGGCACCCTTTGCACTGCAAGGCGGTGTCCTTACCCATTGGACCACCAGGAAAGCCCTGTCCACAGGGTTTTATAGGCAAGAATACTGGAGTCGGTTGTCATTCCCTCCTCCAAGGGATCTTCCCAACCCAGGAATTAAACCCATATCTCCTGCACTGGTAGGTTCTTTACCAGAGCCACCAGGGAAGCCAATCTAATATAATATAGCTATGCAAAAATAAAAGAAAAATCAAAGGCTATCATACAAAACAGAATGCGATATATACCATAATGGAAGAAAAATTAATGTAGTATATAGAAACATACAGAATGGAGGATTGATCTAATTAGGGTGGGGCACATTTCCGAGTGTTATTAGGCAATGACTGGGGAAGAAAATACCTGGATGAGGGTATGGCACAAATAAAACCACTGGGATGTTATGCTACAGAGTGTGATAGAAGAGTGGGTAAGAGGTTTGGTTGTGGGAAAGAAGAAACATGGGCTTCCCTTGTGGCTCAGATGGTAAAGAATCTGCCTGCAATGTGGGAGACCTGGGTTCAGTCCCTGGGTCGGGAAGATTCTCTAGAGAAAGGAATGGCTACCCATTCCAGTGTTACTCATTGGAAAATTCCATGGACAGAGGAGCCTAGTGGGCTACAGTCTGTGGGGTCGCAAAGAGTGGGACATGACTAAGTGACTAACCCACACACAAAAAGAAACATCGGAAATGTAGTTGGACAGGCCAATTGAAGACTGACCACTAGAGGGTGTATGTGATAGTGAGCATGAAATGGATTCCGTAAGAAAAGGTATGCCACTGAAAGATTTTGGCCAGCAGGGCTGAGGTATACTTCACATAGATTCCTGAGACGGAGATGTTCAAGGACGCTTAAAAGACAAAGGAGGGAGGGGTGGGATTGGGGGGGGGGATATACATATGACTAATCTTGGAACATATATATCTGTAAACAACAAAACTCTGTAAAAGTTAAAAGTAAAATAAAAGCTTAAAAAAATAACAATTAAGAATAAATTTGGCAGAGATTATAAAAACTCCATTTTATAATAAATCTCCCCAAATGCAAAAAAAAAAAAAAAAAGACAAAGGAGGACGGGAAGAAAGGAAACCAATGAACCACACTAAGGACTATGGAGGCAACAATAAAAATGATGAGGAGCTGGTTCACTCCCACTCACTTATCCAGCAGCATTCACTCCACATTCATCTTTACTTCCTGTGTTAAGAACTAAGATGAAGGGTCAAAAAACATACCCTGCTCCAAGGACTCATGCCTAAGGGGAACAACAAAACCAAACAGATAAGTGTGATATGCATTTCAAAAATATAATCATGAAAAAAATCAAAGGCTATCATACAAAACAGAATGCGATATATACCATAATGGAAGAAAAATTAATGTAGTATATAGAAACATACAGAATGGAGGATTGATCTAATTAGGGTGGGGCACATTTCTGAGTGTTATTAGGCAATGACTGGGGAAGAAAATACCTGGATGAGGGTATGGCACAAATAAAACCACTGGGATGTTATGCTACAGAGTGTGATAGAAGAGTGGGTAAGAGGTTTGGTTGTGGGAAAGAAGAAACATGGGCTTCCCTTGTGGCTCAGATGGTAAAGAATCTGCCTGCAATGTGGGAGACCTGGGTTCAGTCCCTGGGTCGGGAAGATTCTCTAGAGAAAGGAATGGCTACCCATTCCAGTGTTACTCATTGGAAAATTCCATGGACAGAGGAGCCTAGTGGGCTACAGTCTGTGGGGTCGCAAAGAGTGGGACATGACTAAGTGACTAACCCACACACAAAAAGAAACATCGGAAATGTAGTTGGACAGGCCAATTGAAGACTGACCACTAGAGGGTGTATGTGATAGTGAGCATGAAATGGATTCCGTAAGAAAAGGTATGCCACTGAAAGATTTTGGCCAGCAGGGCTGAGGTATACTTCACATAGATTCCTGAGACGGAGATGTTCAAGGACGCTTAAAAGACAAAGGAGGGAGGGGTGGGATTGGGGGGGGGGATATACATATGACTAATCTTGGAACATATATATCTGTAAACAACAAAACTCTGTAAAAGTTAAAAGTAAAATAAAAGCTTAAAAAAATAACAATTAAGAATAAATTTGGCAGAGATTATAAAAACTCCATTTTATAATAAATCTCCCCAAATGCAAAAAAAAAAAAAAAAAGACAAAGGAGGACGGGAAGAAAGGAAACCAATGAACCACACTAAGGACTATGGAGGCAACAATAAAAATGATGAGGAGCTGGTTCACTCCCACTCACTTATCCAGCAGCATTCACTCCACATTCATCTTTACTTCCTGTGTTAAGAACTAAGATGAAGGGTCAAAAAACATACCCTGCTCCAAGGACTCATGCCTAAGGGGAACAACAAAACCAAACAGATAAGTGTGATATGCATTTCATGTGAAGTAAATAGGGTGCACAGTCCTAGAAGAACATTTACTTTCAGGCTTATAAAAAACTGCAGGAGGGGGCTTCCCTGGTGGTCCAATGGGTAAGGACACCACCTTGCGGTACAAAGAGCGCTGGTTCGAGTCCTGGCCTGCGAAGATCCCACGTGCCGCGGAGCGGCTGGACCGATGTGTCCAACTACTGAGCCTGAGCTCTGGAGCACATGTGCCCAGAACCGGGGCTCTGCGACAACAGAGGCCACTGCGATGGGAGGCCCACACAGGCCAAAGAACAACAGATGGATGAAAATGAATAAATGAAAGACCAATAGAAGAGGTCAAGAAAAAAAAAAAAAACGGCAGGAAGTTGGTCAAGGAAGAGCAAAATAGGGAAAAGAGGCCGGTGACTACCTGGTACTACAGGAATTTCCCTGGGGCAGGTGGAATGGGCCGGTCTGGATTTTTAATTAACAAAAGACAAGTGAAATCACTGAAGGAGTTTAGGGAAGGGGACCAGGAAGGCAAAAGTAATCATCAGATTCCAGATACAAGGGATTCTGAGAGAAAGCCCTGAGAGACAGAATCAGTAGGGGGCTGGCAATTGACTAAGTGTGGGCATTGGAAGAAAAGATTATCTGATCTTTTGAACTGGATAACACTCACTGGAAGAACAGGTGGGGTAAGGTAAGACAGGAAATGAAGGCTTGAAGACAACTGTACTAGTCATGCTCAGTGAGGTATGCATCAAACTTTTGGAGGTCAACCCTGTGACATGTTTCATTAAAAATCCTTACTATAATTCTTACAAAGTTAAAACAACAACAGAAAAATGAGCATTGATCCCTGACAAGGGACAGAGCCACAAAGGAAAAAATAAATAAAGGAAATAACATGGGAAAAAAGAAACAAATGATTATGTTAAAAATAGTCCATCATTACCATCAACATATTAAATGTTAAAGTAATATTTAATTACTATACTTCATTATTTCTCTAACCCCAATGAGAACAATAATTCTCATTATTTCTTAGACATCTTTACAGTCTATGAGGTGGGTATCAAATTAAAGATCATAAGATGCATGAGGTCCGTGTCATAGCCCATCGACCTGGAAGCATCCCAGGTTCAGCTAAAGGGCGTCGCTTCTTGTTAGACTGGGTTAGTTTTGTATACTTGATTCAGTTCAAAGTTTTCTAGCGAATGGCCTGATGGCTAAAGCGCTGAGAAGAGATGTGCTGGTTCCATCCGTGTCTGTTACAGCCCTAAACCCTGGTTATATCACGTTATGAATGTTTATCACAGGTCATGTGGGAAAGCAGGTAAAATAATTAGGATCATCAAATTATTCATTCATTATTATTCATACAGATCATTCATTATTGCTAGGAAATAAATCCTAAGTTCTAAGGGATAGCCCTGTGAACCATTTTTACAAGCATATACTATTCCACTGTTTTTAACAGTTACTCAGTGTTTGAAGCACATTTCTACTAAGGTACACATCAGCTAAGGCAACTACAGGTGCACAGAGCTGCTCAAATTTAACCAGCTTGCAGGTTTTCCTTCTTGTTCCCTCAAGATGACTTTAGAAAGTGAAAGCTGTCCAGAAAATTATTTTCATTAAAATAAGCCTTTTGTAGATCTTAATTTTTTATTATATTTAAATTTGTAACAACATATTTTCCAATAATACAACCTTCAGAAATAGATCTGTTTTTATAGAAAAGTTATACAAATCCATGCAAATAGTTAATGTATTAACTTTAACAAATGATTAAAAATTTTCACAGAAAATTAGTATTTTATTACCATAATAAAAATATATGCGATAGAACATTTTAAATCCCATAATAAAGATAATTTTTTCTTTGTAACAAATGTGGTCCTGGAAATTATATCAGAACTATCTATTTATGAAGAAAAGATAACAGATGTGAACTGTACAGTCAGTAAGGGTAATGTATAAAATAGGGCATAATCAAAGTTAGGATAGTGAATAAAACAGGGTTGCAAATAAAATATGAAAAAAATATATTAAAATATTGTTAAAAGATACTCCACAAACATAAATCTCCATTTCCATTGTGTGTGACACAGCACAGCACTGTGTTAGAGCTTTATCATCCAAGTAAGAAGATACAGTCCAGGGAGGCACGGTTTTATGAGATGCCAATTACTATGGACATTTACTACTACATGTTATTAAATTTTTACCTCAAGTTAAAAAGAAACAAAAAAGACAAAAAACCCCATAAATCTCCAAAAATATTTTCTAATAAAGTGTGGAGACAAATTTTAAAACTGAAGTCACCTGTACACTCCTCAAGTATATGAGCGGCAAATACAATGTATCCACTATGTGTGCTCAGTCCATCTCAGTCGTGACTCTTTGTGACTCCATGGACTATAGCCTGACAGGCCCCTCTGTCCATAGGATTTCCCAGACAAGAACACTGGAGTGGGTTGCCATTTCCTCCTCAAGGAGATCTTCCTTACCCATGGAGGGAATCTGCATCTCCTGCCTCTGTCTCCTGCATTGGCAGGTGGATTCTCTACCACTTCAGTTACCTGGGAAGCCCCAATGTATCCACAGTGTGTAATATTTGATCTAACACTAAACATTCAAAATCAATGGGCTTTTCTTCTTAAAGATTAAAGTGTGCTAAAAGATGATTAAATAGGCCTTTTTTTCCTTCAGATTTAAGGCTGATCTTTTGATATTATCTCTCTCAATATTTTTTTTCAACACAAAGACAAGAACCGTTACATGTACCAAGAGACAAGAATTATTCCACTGAATATTAAACTCAATCAGTTTGTTCTTTTTTTCATAAAATAGAGAAGTACCTTCCAAACTAAATCTGAAGAAATCCAGAACATCTACATGCAAAGATTTCCCTAAAATAGGAAATGTGTCTTTCTATCCAACAAATACCCTTTTTTTTTCATCTCTCTTAGCTGCTAACTTAGACTATTGATAAACTGTTTTGGGCTCCTCCTCTCCTTTCTCCTCAAATTTTAATAAGCTCATAATCACACACACTTATTGTTCAGTGACTTAAGAGCCTGGGCTCTGAAGTGCATGGGCGGGAATCCTGAGTCTGTCACCTTAGCTAAATTCAGTTCTTTGATAGGTTGCAGTCTCCTCATCTGGAAAATGAGGAAAAACAAAGTACCTACTTCACAGGATGGTTCAGAATAACGTGTGAGCAAAGTGCCTGGGACTTAAGCATTGAATACCACGGTTAGAGTGGCACTCTGAAGCAGTTTTGAAAAGACTGTTGTGAGGAGCCTCAGAAATGTCCTGACTGAATCTGTCAGCTTCTTTCTATAGGTTAGGGAATCCTTACTGAGTGCATGCATATCAAAAGAACAGCCTTAAGGGGGCGGGGGGCGGGGCGGTGGGAACAAGAGACACTAATAGCTCAGAAAGCTCCCTCAGTGTCCCAATACACCTGTGAATATCGGTGGTTGCAATGGACAATGCAGCCAGGCTATAAGTCTATGTAAGGCCAGTTCACCAGGTCCTTCTCCAATCAGATGGGTGAAGACAAAATGTCCAGAAAACACCTCCATTTTAAGCAACTAGGTTACTACACATCAACAAATCATTCCACTCAAATACAAGAAGTGTTAGTATCTTGCTAACTATAGAATGATAAAATCTAAAGACAAAAAATCCAGGTGAATCTTCCCCTGCAGACTCTAAAAGCTCCTGAAAATATATTTCCTCGTAACTAGAGAAAACCTGTCCAGAAACTTAAGACCTCCTATCCTTTCAAACATTCTCTCAGGTCTTTAGTTTTTCATATTTACCAGAGATTAGTTTTTAGAAAATATATTAGTTCATTCAAGAACTATTTGTTGAACACCTACTATGCACCAAGAGTACATGTGAGGCACAGTGCACATATGTGAAACAGCCTTCTTTTTCTTACTGAGTTTTTAGTATACTGATGTCACAGAGGTAAATAAATCTTTTAAGTCATAAAATCCTCCCTATTCTGATACCATTTCAAGATGAGACCAGTATAGAATGCCTTGATGTGTGTTTCTTAAATTGGGATTCCTATAATCAGTGATAACCAAGAGGATCACCTATACCATAAATAAACATGACATAATCTTGATATAGATATTTTATGGAGATCAGAGAAACAAATTTAAATATATTATGAGTCATAATATATGCAACATTAAAACAGGAAATCTTAAAGAAATTTTGACCTTGTACTAGCCTCAGATGCAACACTAAGACTACTGGGGTATATATTCCAACTTTCCTGTACCAAAGAAAATAAATTCTTGGTAACAATTTAGTCTTTAATTTATAGACTGAAAATGAGAGGATGGAAAAATATATTCCATGCAAATGGAAATCAAAAGAAAGATGGAGCAGCAATCCTCATACCAGACAAAATAGACCTTAAAAAGATTATAAAAGACAAGGCAGGACACTACATGATGGTCAAGGGATTAATCCAAAAGGAAGACATAATAATCATAAATATCTATGCAGCCAACACAGGAGCACCCCAATACATAGAACAAACACTTTCAGACATAAAAGAAGAAATTGACAGTAACACAATAATAGTAGGAGACTTTAACACTCTTCTTACACCAATGGACAGATCATCAAAACAGAAAATTAATATGGAAGCACAATCCTTAAATGACACATTAAAAGAGAAGGATCTCATTGATATCTTTCATCCAAAAGCAGAAGAATATACTTTCTTCTCAAGTGCACAAAGAACATTCTCCAGGACAGACTACATCCTGAACCACAAATCAAATCTCAGTAAATTCAAGAAAATTGATATTATATCAACCACTTTCTCTGACCACAATGCTATGAGACTAGATACTAATTACAAGAAAAAAAAAAACACTAAAAACACAAACACATGGAGACTAAACAACACACACCTAAAGAATGAACAGATTACTGAACAAATCAAAAAAGAAACAAAAATATTCCTAGAAGAAAACAAAAACATGACAGCACAAAACCTATGGGATACCACAAAAGCAGTTCTAAGAGGGAAGTTTATAGAAATACAATCCTACCTCAAGAAACAAGAAAAACATCAAAAAGACAATCTAACTCTACACTTAAAACAACTGGAAAAAGAAGAACATAAAACCCCTAAAGTTAACCAAAGAAGAGAAATCATAAAGATCAGAGTAGAAATAAATGAAAAAAAAAGAAACAATACTAAGATAAATAAAATGAAAAGCTGGTTCTTTGAAAAAATAAAGAATATCAACAAACCGTTGGCCAGACTCATCAAGAAAAAAGAGAGAAGAACCCAATCAACAAAATCAGAAATGAAAAAGGAGAGATTACAACTGACAATACAGAAACACAAAGGATTCTAAGAGACTATTATGAACAACTATATGGCAACAAACTGGACCATCTGGAAGAAATGGCCTGTTTCTTAGAGATGTTCAATCTTCCAAGACTGAACCAGGAAGAAACAGAAATTATGAACAACCCAATTATAAGCTCAGAAATCGAATCCATGATCAAAAAGCTACCCAAAAGTAAAAGCCCAGGGCCAGATGGCTTCACAGCCGAATTCTACCAAACATTTATCCTTCTGAAACTCTTTCAAACAATTGCACAGGAAGAAACACTTCCAAATACATTCTACGAGGCCACCATCACCCTGATATCAAAACTAGGTAAAGACAACACAAAAAAAGAAAATTATAGACCAATATCACTGATGAATTTAGACACCAAAGTCCTCAACAAAATCCTAGCAAACAGAATTCAACAACACATCAAAAAACTCTTACATCATGATCAAGTAGGGTTTATCGCAGGTATGTAAGGATTCTTCAATATCTGCAAATCAATGAATGTGATACACCACATCATCAAATTGAAAGACAAAAATCACATGATAATCTCAACAGATACTGGAAAAGCCTTTGACAAAATCCAACACCCATTTATGATAAAAAAAAAAAAAAAGTCTTCAAAAAATGGGCATAGAAGGAGCCTATCTCAATGTAGTGAAAGCCATTTATGAGAAGCCCACAGCTAACATTACCCTCAATGGTGAAAAGCTGAAAGCATTCCCTCTAAGATCAGGAACAAGACAGGGGTGTACACTTCTATCACTATTATTCAACATAGCCCTGGATGTTTTAGCTACAGCAATAAGAGAAGAAAAAGAAATAAAAGCAATCCAGATTGGAAAAGAAGTAAAACTCTCTATTTGCAGATGACACGATACTACACATAGAAAACTCCAAAGTCACTATTAGAAAACTACTAGAGTTAATCGATGAATTCATTAAAGTCACAGGACACAAAATCAATACACAGATATCACTCACATTCCTATATACAAACAATGAAAAATCAGAAAATGAAATCAAGGATGCAATTCCATTCACCATTGCAACCAAAAGAATAAAATATCTAAGAATAAACCAAACTAAAAAGACAAAATAACTGTACACAGAAAACAAGACAATGATGAAAGATATCAAAGAAGACATAAACAGATGGAGAGATGTTCCATGTTCCTGGGTCGGATGAGTCAATATCATGAAATGACCATACTACCAGATATCATCTACAGATTCAACGTAATTCCTATCATGTTACCAGTGACATTCTTCACAGAACTAGACTAAAGAATAACACAGTTCATATGGAAACACAAAAGACCCCGAATAGCCAACGTAATCTTGGGGAAGAAGAATGAAGCTGGAGGGATCAGCCTCCCTAACTTCAGACTATACTACAAAGCAACAGCCATCAAGACAGTATGGTACTAGCACAGAAACAGAAATATCAACTAATGAAACAAGACAGAGAACCCAGAGATAAACCCATGCACACATGGGTACCTTATTTTTGACAAAGGAGGTGAAAACAGAAAATGAGACAAAGACAGCCTCTTCAACAAATAGTGCTGGGAAAATTGACAAGCTACATGCAGAAGAATGAAGTTGGAACATTCCCTGACACCATACACAAAGATAAACTCAAAATGGATTAAAGACCTAAATGTAAGACCAGAAACCACAAAACTCTTGGAAGAGAATATAGGCAAAACACTCAAGGACATAAATCAAATCAAGATCTTCTATGACCTGTTCTCTAGAATAATGGAAACAGACACAAAAATAAACGTGTGGGACCTAAAGAAACTTAAGCTTCTGTGCAGCAAAAGAAACTATAAGAAAGGTGAACAAACAACCCATAGAATGGGAGAAAAATAGGAAAAGCATTTCCAGATTGGAAAAGAAGTAAAACTCTCTATTTGCAGATGACACGATACTACACATAGAAAACTCCAAAGTCACTATTAGAAAACTACTAGAGTTAATCGATGAATTCATTAAAGTCACAGGACACAAAATCAATACACAGATATCACTCACATTCCTATATACAAACAATGAAAAATCAGAAAATGAAATCAAGGATGCAATTCCATTCACCATTGCAACCAAAAGAATAAAATATCTAAGAATAAACCAAACTAAAAAGACAAAATAACTGTACACAGAAAACAAGACAATGATGAAAGATATCAAAGAAGACATAAACAGATGGAGAGATGTTCCATGTTCCTGGGTCGGATGAGTCAATATCATGAAATGACCATACTACCAGATATCATCTACAGATTCAACGTAATTCCTATCATGTTACCAGTGACATTCTTCACAGAACTAGACTAAAGAATAACACAGTTCATATGGAAACACAAAAGACCCCGAATAGCCAACGTAATCTTGGGGAAGAAGAATGAAGCTGGAGGGATCAGCCTCCCTAACTTCAGACTATACTACAAAGCAACAGCCATCAAGACAGTATGGTACTAGCACAGAAACAGAAATATCAACTAATGAAACAAGACAGAGAACCCAGAGATAAACCCATGCACACATGGGTACCTTATTTTTGACAAAGGAGGTGAAAACAGAAAATGAGACAAAGACAGCCTCTTCAACAAATAGTGCTGGGAAAATTGACAAGCTACATGCAGAAGAATGAAGTTGGAACATTCCCTGACACCATACACAAAGATAAACTCAAAATGGATTAAAGACCTAAATGTAAGACCAGAAACCACAAAACTCTTGGAAGAGAATATAGGCAAAACACTCAAGGACATAAATCAAATCAAGATCTTCTATGACCTGTTCTCTAGAATAATGGAAACAGACACAAAAATAAACGTGTGGGACCTAAAGAAACTTAAGCTTCTGTGCAGCAAAAGAAACTATAAGAAAGGTGAACAAACAACCCATAGAATGGGAGAAAATAATAGCAAATGAAACAACAGACAAAAAACTAACCTCCAAAATATATAGGCAGCTCAGACAGCTCAATACTGAGAAAACAAACAGCTCAATCAAAAAAATGGGAAAAAGACCCAAAGAGACATCTATCCAAGGAAGACACACAGATGGCCAAAAAACACATGAAAAGATGCTCAAGCTTGCTTATTATTAGAGAAATGCAATTCAAAACTACAATGAGGTATCACCTCACATCAGTTAGAATAGCCATCATCAAAAAATCTACAGTAATGCTGGAGACGGTGTGGAGAAAAGGGAACACTCCTGCATTGTTGATGGGAATGTAAATTTATACAACCACTATGAAAGACAGCATAGAGATTTCTCAAGAAGTTAAGAATAGAAGCACCATTTGACCCAGCAATCCCAGTATTAGGCTTATACACTGATGAAATCAAAATTGAAAGAGACATCTGTACCCCAGTGTTCATTGCAGCACTCTACACAATAGCTAGATCATGGAAGCAACCTAGATGTCCATCGACAAATGAATGGATAAAGAAACTCTGGTACATATATACTATGGAATACCTGTCAGCCACTAAAAGAAATGCAAAAGATTCACTCCTAATGAGATGGAAGAATTTAGAATCTGTTATATACAATGAAGTAAGTCAAAAAAAGAAGGACAAATACAGTATATTAACACATATATATAGAATCTACTAAGTTCGTACTGCTAAATACACATGCAGAGCATCGATGGAAAAACAATCATAGAGAACTCACTTATGGATATTAGGGAGAAGGAAAAGTGGGTGAGAGATACGGAAAGAGCAACATGGAACCCTATACTATCTTATATAAAAGAGATAACTATTGTCAATGTGTTGTGGGACTAAGGGATCATACATGGGGGCTATGTGATGGCCTAGAAGGACAGGATGGGAGGGAACAGGATATACATATGACTAATATGGAATTATACGTTATCTGTAAACAACAAAACTTTGTAAAATCAAAAAAGCAAAATAAAAAAACTTGTAATTGTGGGGGAAAAAAAAGTTTGCACTACACATAGCATTACAATGTCTTAGAAGTAATTGTGCTTGGCTGACAAACTACATAATTAATACAGAATTAATACACTTTGCAATGATAATTCTAGGTGAATGATTACCAAGTTTTATCAAAGTACTATTTTTAAAAATCACAGATTGAGAAAGAAGTTTCTTCACTGTCCATTTCTTCAGGAATAGCTGCCACATTGATAGAAGAAAAGTCAAACTTATCAACCACATTGATCTATCACTGCTCAACAGCAGTCGAGGGAAAATTTCACTCAGAAGGAAACACCCTCCCTATTTAATCACTCATCCTTCAACACCTATCCTTCATATTTCCATTAGCAACTAGGCACCCCTTTTCCTCACCCTGTGATTGTCTCTGTTTATAACTACAGCAATGCATGTGAGCAATACAATTAAAATTTAGTCTCTCCAATACCATGACTAAGCTCCTAACATCTGAACAACTTACAAGGGTGTGCTCCTAATGTATTATTATAAAAGTTCTTCTAATGAATAATAGCAATATCATACATTTTACTCTAGCATGTTGAAATTTAAGAGGATGGCATAACTTTGAAACAAAAACTAACATTTCTGATACAAACAATGGTAATTACAAATCATTCTTTTCCCTGCCCCTCACTTTTATTGGGTAGCGGGTGAAATAACTGAGGTATACTTGACTAAAAGATTCACCTCTCATAATGAGATGGAAGAATTTAGAATCTGTTATATACAATGAAGTAAGTCAAAAAAAGAAGGACAAATACAGTATATTAACACATATATATAGAATCTACTAAGTTTGTACTGCTAAATACACATGCAGAGCATCGATGGAAAAACAATCATAGAGAACTCACTTATGGATATTAGGGAGAAGGAAAAGTGGGTGAGAGATACGGAAAGAGCAACATGGAACCCTATACTATCTTATATAAAAGAGATAACTATTGTCAATGTGTTGTGGGACTAAGGGATCATACATGGGGGCTATGTGATGGCCTAGAAGGACAGGATGGGAGGGAACAGGATATACATATGACTAATATGGAATTATACGTTATCTGTAAACAACAAAACTTTGTAAAATCAAAAAAGCAAAATAAAAAAACTTGTAATTGTGGGGGAAAAAAAAGTTTGCACTACACATAGCATTACAATGTCTTAGAAGTAATTGTGCTTGGCTGACAAACTACATAATTAATACAGAATTAATACACTTTGCAATGATAATTCTAGGTGAATGATTACCAAGTTTTATCAAAGTACTTTTTTTAAAAATCACAGATTGAGAAAGAAGTTTCTTCACTGTCCATTTCTTCAGGAATAGCTGCCACATTGATAGAAGAAAAGTCAAACTTATCAACCACATTGATCTATCACTGCTCAACAGCAGTCGAGGGAAAATTTCACTCAGAAGGAAACACCCTCCCTATTTAATCACTCATCCTTCAACACCTATCCTTCATATTTCCATTAGCAACTAGGCACCCCTTTTCCTCACCCTGTGATTGTCTCTGTTTATAACTACAGCAATGCATGTGAGCAATACAATTAAAATTTAGTCTCTCCAATACCATGACTAAGCTCCTAACATCTGAACAACTTACAAGGGTGTGCTCCTAATGTATTATTATAAAAGTTCTTCTAATGAATAATAGCAATATCATACATTTTACTCTAGCATGTTGAAATTTAAGAGGATGGCATAACTTTGAAACAAAAACTAACATTTCTGATACAAACAATGGTAATTACAAATCATTCTTTTCCCTGCCCCTCACTTTTATTGGGTAGCGGGTGAAATAACTGAGGTATACTTGACTGAAAAAATGTGTAAATGAGAAATATACAACATAATGACCAATCATTCTCATTCGCACATATAAACACAAAAGTCCAAAACGTCGAGATAGTCAAATTCAACACAGGCTAAGTTGAATTTATCTCAGGGATCCAAGGATAGTTAAAATGAAAAAAATATCTTAATGTAAATCACATTAAGGGAATAATGGCGAAAAATCATACACTTGTATGAATTGATACAGGAAACCATTCAATCAATTTCAACACCCACTTATGAATCAACCTCTCATCACATAGGAGTAAATAAAAACCACCTTAACCTGATAAAAAAATACATTTTTTAAAAAAGTTTAGCAAACATCATTACTAATGAAAAAAAAAATCCTGAAAACATTTACTTTAGCATCAGTAAACCAGTCAATCCTTTCAAAAAATTATCCGTGAATATTCATTAGAAGAACTGATGCTGAAACTGAAGCTTCAATACTTTGGCCACCTGATGTGAAGAGCCAACTCACTGGAAAAGACCCTGAAACTGGGAAAAATAGAAGGCGGAAGAAGGGGGCAGAAGAGGGTGAGATAAAGGTTGGGTGGCATCACTGACTTGATGGAGATGAATCTGTGTTAATGCCAAGAGACAGTGAAGGACAGGAGAGACTGGTGTGCTGCAGTCCATGGGGCTGCAAAGAGTTGGACATGATTGAATAACTGAACAACAGCAGCAACAACAGGGATAATACAAGGATGACCCATCACTAATAACTTTATAATGCACTTTTAGCCAAATCAATAAGAAAGGGGAAAAATACAAGGTACAAAGATTGAATAATCAGGACAAAGCTATTAATATGCACCCATAAGAGTTTCTACATAGAAAACTTCAAACAGTAAAAAAAAAAAAAAATTATTAAAACCTAAAATAAATTAGAAGATTTTTGATAAAATATAAATGTGAAAAAGTAAATCATATTTCTATACTCTAGCTCAAAAAATCAGAAAAGAAAAGTTTAAATATATAGTAACTACAAACAAAAAAAAATAAAGTATTTAGGAATACATTTTTCCAAAAAGGCATTCTGCATGAATTAATTGCCCTGATTATCATAAAACATTCTAAAGCTTTCTTGGGAGGTATCAAAGAAGATAAAAAAAATTTGTGAGGTTTGTAAAAAAACTATTCTACTTTAAATCTATTTAGTATTCTTTCTTTTATTTTCAGTTTAAGTATCAGTTCCTCAGATAGTTCTTCTCAGAACAGTGTTTATGTGCAAAGTAGGTACTTTTTCACTACTCTCGCCATCACAGTTCACTAATCCTCTTCTATCATCTTAGGTATGTTTACACACTTCCTTGTTGCAATGTAAGTTCTAACTTCAGCCATGTGCATATCTTTTGACCATTATATCCTCAGTATTTACCATTTAGAAATGTGATAAAAATTTACAGAATAAACTAATGATTTCGTAAAAGTGAAATGCTAGTAACAAGTCTAGTCTTATTTCACTATTGTTTTTCAAGGACTGTTTTATTACACCGTAAAATAAGACAGAAACTTACAAGCTGCCTGCACCTAATTCGAAAGGTATATATCACCAAAATTTTTGAGCAAAACAATATAACTTGAGGATAATAGCTATTCTCACTTAGAAATATCTTCATTGTTTTCCTTTTAAATAGCTTTTCTATTATTGCCTTTTATGGAAAAAATAACTATTCAATCTATTTATTCAAATGCTAAGAATTTCTCTTCATAATCAGAAAAGCTGAGGAATTACCATTTTGAAAGTCATTGAAAATAATAACCTAAATAAAAAGATTTAGATTGCCACTCCATCAGAAGACAAGAGAAAATTCAAAACTTCAGTTCTAATCTGACAGCTACCTCTGCTTAACAAGTATTAATTAAATTGCAGGGGAGGGAGCAGAGGGCTCTTAACAATAAAATTACATTATTTTCTGATTTGTGAGAGAGGTAAGATGTGTCTGAAAAATCAGAGGCTTGATTATACAATGCTGCTCAAGCATGCGTGTGATTACTACACATGCATACTTTTTTTTATATACTTTACAATACACGCTTTTCTTAAAAAGTAGAAACCTCTCTTCCTGAAATTCATTGCCAATTTTGTTATCCAAATGTAACTTGTTCAATAAAATACAATGCATTTTCTAAAAATGACAAATTAAGTCATAAAACACCCACAAATGTAGTTGACACATCAACTTTCAAGTCAGTACCTCCAACACCACTAACAGCCTCCAAATAAGGGATAATCACAATTTCTCATGACACTGGAGGCAACAGAAAGCCAATTATTTCAAAAGCCCCATTTTAGGACATTTAGTATTCTTTCTTTTATTTTCAGTTTAAGTATCAGTTCCTCAGATAGTTCTTCTCAGAACAGTGTTTATGTGCAAAGTAGGTACTTTTCACTACTCGCCATCACAGTTCACTAATCCTCTTCTATCATCTTAGGTATGTTTACACACTTCCTTGTTGCAATGTAAGTTCTAACTTCAGCCATGTGCATATCTTTTGACCATTATATCCTCAGTATTTACCATTTAGAAATGTGATAAAAATTTACAGAATAAACTAATGATTTCGTAAAAGTGAAATGCTAGTAACAAGTCTAGTCTTATTTCACTATTGTTTTTCAAGGACTGTTTTATTACACCGTAAAATAAGACAGAAACTTACAAGCTGCCTGCACCTAATTCGAAAGGTATATATCACCAAAATTTTTGAGCAAAACAATATAACTTGAGGATAATAGCTATTCTCACTTAGAAATATCTTCATTGTTTTCCTTTTAAATAGCTTTTCTATTATTGCCTTTTATGGAAAAAATAACTATTCAATCTATTTATTCAAATGCTAAGAATTTCTCTTCATAATCAGAAAAGCTGAGGAATTACCATTTTGAAAGTCATTGAAAATAATAACCTAAATAAAAGATTTAGATTGCCACTCCATCAGAAGACAAGAGAAAATTCAAAACTTCAGTTCTAATCTGACAGCTACCTCTGCTTAACAAGTATTAATTAAATTGCAGGGGAGGGAGCAGAGGGCTCTTAACAATAAAATTACATTATTTTCTGATTTGTGAGAGAGGTAAGATGTGTCTGAAAAATCAGAGGCTTGATTATACAATGCTGCTCAAGCATGCGTGTGATTACTACACATGCATACTTTTTTTTATATACTTTACAATACACGCTTTTCTTAAAAAGTAGAAACCTCTCTTCCTGAAATTCATTGCCAATTTTGTTATCCAAATGTAACTTGTTCAATAAAATACAATGCATTTTCTAAAAATGACAAATTAAGTCATAAAACACCCACAAATGTAGTTGACACATCAACTTTCAAGTCAGTACCTCCAACACCACTAACAGCCTCCAAATAAGGGATAATCACAATTTCTCATGACACTGGAGGCAACAGAAAGCCAATTATTTCAAAAGCCCCATTTTAGGACATGTAGTGATCTCCTTTGTATCTCCTGCACAACAGAGGCACACTGGAAATATATAGGACAGAAGAGGATGAATTTTTTTTCCTGGTACTTCTGTGAGTCCTATTAATATAAACCTTTGAAAAATGAATGATGTGGCTCCTTAAAAGAATTTGTCTTTCATCAAGTCTTTTAAGTCTTTAGATACAACTTCCTATATTTGTTTCTAAAGACCATAATTGAAGCCTAGAAAATGAAACTTCATACTATCATTAGGTTTTAAGAAAGTTAAAAAAATTACTTCAAAGCTAAATCGAAACATTTATTTTACAGACTTTCACAGGTCATACAATTTTAGTCCATTAAATATTTTTATTCACTACTTAACCAACAAGTATCTCACATGTTACCTCATTTAATTCTCACTAAACACCTGTAATGCAAAGATTATTTTCCCCTACTTTACCAACAAGAAAACAGAATGCTTATTGAGGTTTAAGTTACTTTTTTGTAACTTTTCCCCAAAATCTAGTTTCTCTATTTTGTGATAGAACCCTACCATATTACAAAATTCCATTTGGAGTCCATGAATTTCAGGACATATACAATAAGACAGCTCATAGGCTACATAAAGGAACATCCATGTATATTTAATTCTTTTTAATTCAGGGCTTTCCAGGTGGCCCAATCTGCCTGCCAATTCAGGAGACGTAGGTTTGATCCCTGGACTGGGAAGATTCCCTGGAGAAGAAAATGGCAACCTGCACCGGTATTCTTGCTTGGAGAATTCCATGGAGAGAGGAACCTGGCTGGTTACAGTCCATGGGGTCTCAAACAGTTGGATGCCATAACTCAGCAACTAACACTTCCAGGTGGCTTTATGGTAAAGAATTCATTTGCCACTGTAGGAGATGTGAGTTTGATCCCTGGGTCAGAATGATTCCCTGAAGCAGGAAATGGCAACCAATTCTAGTATTCTTGCCTGGAAAATTCCATGAACAGAGCTGTCTAATGGGCTACAGTCTACGGGGTCACAAAGAGTCTGACATGATTAAGCACACGCACACACACACACATATAATCTATTATATATTCAAATAAGTCATTTTGGTGGGTTTTAAGCAACATGCTAATTGCTTATGTTAGAAATCAAGAAATATATTTTGGGTGGCAATGAAATGTTGACATTCCTATGGTTCTATAAATGAACACTGGTTTTGGAGATCACATTTGAGGGACACATTATACAGGGACTAAAAATCAGACACAGAGACTCTGAGCTCCTTCCTCCTGGTTGTTGAAATGCGTAATCATGTAACCTCTTCCAATGAGAAGAGAAATGTTAGATGACTCAAAAGAAGTGTTGAAGATGCATGTGGGAGTGTAAAATGCGATATTTCTACATTAGTATGTCATTTAATGTGTACACTAAAGAAGCACACATATGTGTATGTGACCGTAAGTGGGCATGAATGTGCACACTAAGTTGCTTCAGTTGTGTCAGACTCTTTGTGACCCCACGGACTGTAGCCAGCCAGGCTCCTCTGTCCATGGAATTTTTCAGGCAAGAATACTGGAGTGGTTTGCCATTTCCTTCTCCAGGGGATCTGCCAAGCTGGGGGCTGAACCCCATGTCTCTTGTGTCTCCTGCACTGGTGGGTGGGTTCCTGACCACTAGTGCCACCTGGAAATAATCTAAATATAACTAAAAATTTGGTCCTGGAAGAAAACCTTATCTTTGGTGTGGAATGTTCTTTGGGAAACTTGTGCCAGGGTGGCCTTTCCCTTGTGTTTCTACAAGTGATATGATGACCACATCAGGCATATGTGCATGCCCCTTTTGGTACCCTCACTAATGGAATATGCAGAATATGCCAAGCATTCTCCTGGTGCAAAGAGCTATGACAGGCCTTTGAATGCATTAAAGATTTGTTCTGAATGCATTTCTTTTTCCTTCCTCTTACTCATTTTCGATTAAATGCTTCTTTTGATTAGAGGGCTTAAACAGCAACAAACATACCTCCTAGGAAGGACAGAACATCTCCAAGTTTGTAGTTTATTTTGAAACTGCACCTAGGGACCCAAAAGTCTTACTCTTCTTCCCAGCCCCACCACCACTGAGAACCACTGGCATACACTGTGTCTCTTTAACTCACTTCACACTCCCTTTTTTTAATGAGAGATAAGCAAGGCAGGTCAATTTACTCTAAAATTCACACCATTAAAATTGCTAGCTCACTATTACAGAATATTTCTAATCACCAATAATGTCCTGTGGCAGGAATGGCGACAAGAATTTACACTGTGTGAAATGACTGGCATTAGTCATCTGAAGCATGTAGATTAAGTGTCTTTTCAGATGTTACACTAAATAACAGTTTTCAAGCTACTGGCACAATTTCTGCAGTCCTGGTTCAACAACCTCTACATGTGCAATATTGGGCCAGTAACTTTTATTTTCCTGTACCTCAGTTTTCGTATTTGTAAAGTGAGGAAAGTTATACTACCTACCTCATGGTATTATGTGAGACTTAACTGAGATAATGCATATGAGCCCTTAAACCCTGCCTAGCCCATGGTAAATGCTTAAAGAGTGTTAGCCCTTAATCATCATTTCAGCACAACATACTGATCTGGTTAAAATAAAATTCTACATAATAATTCCTTGAAAGCAGCAAAAAAAGAATTTCAGCTTTTCGAGATCACAGCTCTACATGTTCCAAAAGTGGTTCTAAGTTGTAATTTCCAACGTATTGCGAATCCTAAATATATGTATTTTTGGAAGGGATTGAAAAAAAAATCACTAGACTCTTAAAATTCCTTTTTTGTTTTGATCTTAGTAGTATATAATTATTATTCGCCTCCAAAGTCTTACATGTTTCTAGACTTCAAGGCCATCTCTTAGGGAAAAAGAAAGAATAAGAGACCAGAGAGTACAGTGCCAGGTGAGAGATCTGGTTTTATAACTAGCTGTACAACTGTGGTCAGATCACTTAACCTATCTGATCAGAGCCTCCCTACCACCACCTTGGTTTATGGCACCCTCAGCTTCTTCCCACCACACTGGAGTCAACAGTCTTTTTGGTTTCCATGCAGGAAGCAAAGTGAGCACCTGAAAGCAACTGTCAGTTCTTCCTTTTCTCTTTCCCTCTGAAAATTCAACAGAACATCTCCAGTTGTAGTTTATTTTGAAACTGCACCTAGGGACCCAAAAGTCTTACTCTTCTTCCCAGCCCCACCACCACTGAGAACCACTGGCATACACTGTGTCTCTTTAACTCACTTCACACTCCCTTTTTTTAATGAGAGATAAGCAAGGCAGGTCAATTTACTCTAAAATTCACACCATTAAAATTGCTAGCTCACTATTACAGAATATTTCTAATCACCAATAATGTCCTGTGGCAGGAATGGCGACAAGAATTTACACTGTGTGAAATGACTGGCATTAGTCATCTGAAGCATGTAGATTAAGTGTCTTTTCAGATGTTACACTAAATAACAGTTTTCAAGCTACTGGCACAATTTCTGCAGTCCTGGTTCAACAACCTCTACATGTGCAATATTGGGCCAGTAACTTTTATTTTCCTGTACCTCAGTTTTCGTATTTGTAAAGTGAGGAAAGTTATACTACCTACCTCATGGTATTATGTGAGACTTAACTGAGATAATGCATATGAGCCCTTAAACCCTGCCTAGCCCATGGTAAATGCTTAAAGAGTGTTAGCCCTTAATCATCATTTCAGCACAACATACTGATCTGGTTAAAATAAAATTCTACATAATAATTCCTTGAAAGCAGCAAAAAAAGAATTTCAGCTTTTCGAGATCACAGCTCTACATGTTCCAAAAGTGGTTCTAAGTTGTAATTTCCAACGTATTGCGAATCCTAAATATATGTATTTTTGGAAGGGATTGAAAAAAAAATCACTAGACTCTTAAAATTCCTTTTTTGTTTTGATCTTAGTAGTATATAATTATTATTCGCCTCCAAAGTCTTACATGTTTCTAGACTTCAAGGCCATCTCTTAGGGAAAAAGAAAGAATAAGAGACCAGAGAGTACAGTGCCAGGTGAGAGATCTGGTTTTATAACTAGCTGTACAACTGTGGTCAGATCACTTAACCTATCTGATCAGAGCCTCCCTACCACCACCTTGGTTTATGGCACCCTCAGCTTCTTCCCACCACACTGGAGTCAACAGTCTTTTTGGTTTCCATGCAGGAAGCAAAGTGAGCACCTGAAAGCAACTGTCAGTTCTTCCTTTTCTCTTTCCCCTCTGAAAAATTCAGTTCTAAAGCTTATTTGGTAATGCAGAGTAAGGCTGGTATTCATGCTCCTGGAGGAAGGGAGGCAAAGGCATGGTGGCCCAGAAGGCATTAGCAAGATAATCAGGTCCTCCCTGCCAAGAGTGATCCAGAATGGGAAGTTAACACCCCAGTCAGGGGGAGAAGGGTGACTTTTGCCTGTGGGAAGCATGGGGTACCCTAGGCTAGCATGGAAAACAGAATCCGAGAGTGAAAAAGAGGATGCTCCCACCTTGATTTTGGTCCAGTGGGGTGAGGTGAGGAGCATCTCTCCTTAGGAAAGAAGATGACATGAGTTACGCATGATTGGTCATACACAGAGACTCAATCAAGTAAGTCAATGTGTAAGGGATAAAGGGAGTCTGTTTCTCATGGTCAGAAAAGGAACTACAAATATGAAAAGAAAACTACAACAAATTCTCTGATATTGGGTTTAAGTTGGAGGTGTTGGTATGAAATTGTTGTTTTTAATATATATATAAACAGATAACTCAGTGTAGATACAAAGCTGTGTGATTATACATAGATACGTTTTATATCTGTGTCCACTCAGATCTGAGAATAATGCTATCTAAGTAACAAGGAACATATTTGATGCCGAAATATCAGTGTTATGTTCTAAACATAATTTTTTCCACTAAAACTAACCAAGACTTGTTAGAAAAATGGCTGATTCCAGGGCTGGGGGCAAGAAAAGTGCAAGAAGAGCCTAGAATGTCTTGCTGTACCAGAGAGAAGCAAAGAAAAATGAGAACATGTCAAAATGGAATAAAAATGTTTGAAGATGGTTCTACTAGCCAAATTGGAGGCAATTTATATATATATATAATACATAGTGATAGTAATGAACTAAAACGCACTGACTAAGAAAGTCACACACACATACAAACATATCAATTTAAAGTTTAAAGTAAGATAAGGAATGTTATAATTATACAACCTCAAAGTAGCATCTCACAAAATGTTTATTAATTACAAAGGGAAAGGAGCAATTTTACAATGGAGAAGCTGAGCAGACATCACCTTAATCAAGTGGGAGTCAAAGAACATGTTGTTAATGGAAAATAAACATCATGTGCAACCTCACAGGTAGATCACAGATCACTTGAATAATATTCTTGTCAAAGATGGACAATTAAATCACAAGGAAGTATCAAACAAGTTTCTATAACTGGCCCGCAACCTTCAGTATACTGATCACAAAAATCAAGAGAAGATGAAAAACTATTCTAGAGTGATGGAGACTAAACACAATCAAGGACATTACAGAACACAGGCAAAATCATTCAAGGCTCTGAGTATTAGATAAAAGCATTGTTTCAATGATAACTGACTGATATTGATGGTTGTATTATAGTTACATGGGAGAATGCTTTTGTTTGTAGGAATATGCACCATCTAAGAAGGCGTGGGCTTACCAGGTGGCTCAGTGGTTACGAACTCGCTAGCAATGCAAGAGGTGGAGGAGGTATGGTTCTACCCTTGGGTCAGGAAGATCGCTGAAGGAGGGCACAGCAACTCGCCCTGGTATTCTTGCCTGGAGAATCCCATGGACTGAGGAACCTGGCAGGCTACAGTCTGTGTGGTTCCAAAGAGTCAGGCACGCCTGAAGCGACTTAGCACGCATGCAAGAGGTCATGAGCATGAGGCTTGCACTTAACTTTCCAAAGGTTTAAGGAAAAAAAAAATATATTTTTGAACTGCACTTGCAACTTTTCTATGGCTTCATCACAGTTTAAAACATTTTTTTTTAAAGCATGTAACATACCAAAGCATAATTCTTCCCTGCTTGAACTCTTCAGTGACTCCCCACAGCAAGTAGGATGGAATCACGGTCTATATGTTCTCATCCTGATGACTCATCCTCAGGCCCCAGCTGTTACCCCTGCATTCCCTATACTCTGGATAAGCCAGATATAACTAGGCTCCTTGAACACGAGAAGCTAATTCCATTTCAGAGCTTTGCATAGGTTCATAGAACACTTGTGCCAAATCTTAGAATGGTTGCTGCTCATCAACACTCAGCTCTCCTCACAATGTCACCTCGTCAGAAGTGACACCTCTCTTCCCTCCTGGTGTTCTCAAACACATTACTGTTTTTTCTTCATTGCACTAACCACTATCTAAAATTATCATTCTTTTTTTTTTCCTTTAACTTTAATCCCCTCTCCCCAACTGCATCATAATTTCCATGGGGAGAGGGACTTTGTCAGCCTTGGTCATGGCAGTTTTCCCACCACGAAGTGCTGAGACAGGGAGGGAACTCACAACTCTCAGCTGATTTTCTCATCTACAAAAATGGGACTCAAGTACGCCTACCTTATAGTATTACTCATTGGATGTGTGCGTGCGTGCTAAATCACTACAGTACTGTCCGACTCTGCAACTCCATGGATAGACTCCTCTATAGGATTATCTAGGCAAGAATACTGGAGTGGGTTGCCATTTCCTCCTCCAGAGGATAGTAAAGGTAAATTACTGGCAACAATGCCTTGCATACAGTAGGTACGAAACAGATGCTAAGTATGTTTCAGAAAGGAAAGCACTAGCTTGACTCTAAAAGTTGAAAGCTGAAACTCTGAAAGTTGAAGGGAACTTTGGGGCATTTCCCCCTAAGTTTTCTCCCCTATTGACTAAGATTCAGTACAAAGAAAAAATTTACTCTCCAAAACCTAGAAATATAACCAATCAAAATGCGGTTAGTCATATGGCACTGTTTTAGAAGAGAAACTACTAGTTTTGTTCTTTATAGAAATATATATAGTTCTTATTTTTAGAAGTACTACTTAAAAATGATAATGTTTTATAATACCACTACATATTTTCTAGTATATTAGGCTTTTATACTTTCTTCTTCTAGCTTACCAAAATTTTTACTGACACAGCTCTAGATGTATAAACATTAATTCATCTTCAAAAAAAGTTTCTTCAAAGTAAGCATTATTTCTGCATGTTCGTGGATAAAGAATACTAAATGCCTGACTAAATTCACAAGCTCAGTACATGTGAATCAAAGCCCTCTCTAGGCTTCAGACTCCCAGCGTGTTCCTGCTCTAAGCATTCTCAAATATTTACTGAGTGCCCAGGCAGTGCCGAGAGTAAAAGAGATATGTAAGACAGACCCTTAGGACACACTTCTTATTAACAAAAAGTCTGAAAGTCTAAATTAAAAGGAAATTGAAACTATTTTGCATTTCTATATGGGACAGCTGTTTAAACCATTATATCTACAGTAGGCAGAACTCCACAAACCAAACCACAAATCCACAAGGGCACTATAAGTAGAATTTCTTAAATCCTGAGATGAAATGACTGGAATTTTAAACTATCCCTTTTACTTATCCATCTGTTACTTTTTCTGTTGCAGTCAAGACAGTGGGGGAGGTGGGGACGTCCCTTGAGAAAAACAGAGCTTACAATCTTTCCTTAGAAAATCATTTACCACGGTATTCCACTGCCTGTCTTCTTATACAGTATTTCATTTTCTCCCCCAGACCCTATCCACCCTCACCCACTGCAAAGGTACACAGTCCTTATTCATCAAGGCTATAAGGTTATATGTTTCTTGCTCAAACCAGTAAACCTTAATAATGCCTTGCATACAGTAGGTACGAAACAGATGCTAAGTATGTTTCAGAAAGGAAAGCACTAGCTTGACTCTAAAAGTTGAAAGCTGAAACTCTGAAAGTTGAAGGGAACTTTGGGGCATTTCCCCCTAAGTTTTCTCCCCTATTGACTAAGATTCAGTACAAAGAAAAAATTTACTCTCCAAAACCTAGAAATATAACCAATCAAAATGCGGTTAGTCATATGGCACTGTTTTAGAAGAGAAACTACTAGTTTTGTTCTTTATAGAAATATATATAGTTCTTATTTTTAGAAGTACTACTTAAAAATGATAATGTTTTATAATACCACTACATATTTTCTAGTATATTAGGCTTTTATACTTTCTTCTTCTAGCTTACCAAAATTTTTACTGACACAGCTCTAGATGTATAAACATTAATTCATCTTCAAAAAAAGTTTCTTCAAAGTAAGCATTATTTCTGCATGTTCGTGGATAAAGAATACTAAATGCCTGACTAAATTCACAAGCTCAGTACATGTGAATCAAAGCCCTCTCTAGGCTTCAGACTCCCAGCGTGTTCCTGCTCTAAGCATTCTCAAATATTTACTGAGTGCCCAGGCAGTGCCGAGAGTAAAAGAGATATGTAAGACAGACCCTTAGGACACACTTCTTATTAACAAAAAGTCTGAAAGTCTAAATTAAAAGGAAATTGAAACTATTTTGCATTTCTATATGGGACAGCTGTTTAAACCATTATATCTACAGTAGGCAGAACTCCACAAACCAAACCACAAATCCACAAGGGCACTATAAGTAGAATTTCTTAAATCCTGAGATGAAATGACTGGAATTTTAAACTATCCCTTTTACTTATCCATCTGTTACTTTTTCTGTTGCAGTCAAGACAGTGGGGGAGGTGGGGACGTCCCTTGAGAAAAACAGAGCTTACAATCTTTCCTTAGAAAATCATTTACCACGGTATTCCACTGCCTGTCTTCTTATACAGTATTTCATTTTCTCCCCCAGACCCTATCCACCCTCACCCACTGCAAAGGTACACAGTCCTTATTCATCAAGGCTATAAGGTTATATGTTTCTTGCTCAAACCAGTAAACCTTAATAATGCAATAATTTCCCTAAGCAAATTTCATGGATAAAAACTTAAGAGGTAGTACAGTTTTTTTATTTCGCCATCAGACGCCCACCTCCGCCCCCTCGACTAATTTTTTGGGTAAAAATTAACAAAAGTAATTTGATGTTTAAGTTTGTGTTCATATCAGATATGCTAGCATTGGGGGATTCCTAAAAAAAAAACTAAAAACATACTCTGTGGGGCGGGGGGCATCAAAAATACATCATAAAAATGTGATCTTGGGGGCTTCCCTGGTGGTCCAGTGGGTAAGGACACCACCTTGCAGTGCAAGGGGCGCCGGTTCGATCCCTGGCTTGGGAAGATCCCACGTGCCGTGGAGTGGCTGGACTGATGTGTCCAATTACCAAGCCAGAGCTCTGGAGAGCATACGCCCAGAGCCGGTGCTCTGGGATAACAGAGGCCACCGCAATGGGAGGCCTGCAGGAGCCAAAGAACAAAGACGGATGAAAATAGAGAAATGAAAGACCAATAGAAGTGGCCCGCCCATCCTCCCCCAAAAGATAAATAAATAAAATAATAAATGTTAAAAAAAAAAAAAAAAGAATTAAAAAAAAACAATGTGATCTTGGAAAATATCCAGAATATTTTATTTCTAGTCTTATTTATTAATTTCTTTCTTGTTCCATATTATATTTAAGATGGCTTCCAAAATTATACTCTACAACTAGTTTAAAGGCATTAAGTAGATAAAGATATTAGCACAAAGGAAAAATAAGAGTAGGGGGAAATCCAGCTAAAGCCAGGGGTGAGTGTGACACACAAAACCCATTGGCCTGGTAGAAGTGATTCAGAATTGGGGTTTTCAACAGTCTACAAACTAAGGTAAACAGTGGGATAAAAGTGGGCTAGGAATAGGCATAAAACCCAAGATGTGCACATACTGAAAATAAGTTAACAGCTCAGGAGAAATTAGATTCTATTGCTGCTGCTGAGACACAAAGTAAACTTTTCTCAGGAGTCTTCATAAAGGAAAACTTAAGAGCAGTCAGTGCTGCTGATGCTTATAATAAATGGATTTATGGTTCTCTTCTTTAAAATATCCTTTATTACAAATCAACAGTATAGTACCAAGTGCTGTGTAGTAAAATAATTGCTTGGAGTCAAAGTCACAACTTCTTAAGGGGAAGTATAAATCCATATACATTTTACATTATATATTCAACTGCCTAGAGACAAGATGGGGCAAGTGGGAGTGGTCACTATTTAACTCAAGACAATTACTGCATTTTATTTTTTAAGGCGATGTGAAGGTAAAACAAGCAGCATTACAGTTATCATTTTCCAAACTTTGATCTAGAAGAACGAGACATCCAATATATATTTCAAAGACAAAATATTTACAACCTACCTGGTTAGGTACTACACATGAGAGTTTTCAGAGGCTGATTTAACAACACTCTAAGGAAGATATTACTCACAACTTTGATAGCTGAGGAAACTAAAGCAAGGAGAATATAAGCAACTTGCCCCAAACTACAAAGGTACATGATGCTATGGCTGAAGTTTCATGCAACTCTGCAATTGGGTTCTTGCTCTACTTTCAATGCCATGAGATAAATAAAAGAGAAAAAATAACCAGGTAAAATTCCAAATAAAGATCCCAGGCTCAACAGACTTTTATTCATACAGTAGATATGAGTCTTTGCTATTTAATCAAAACTTATTATTATCCTTTACAAGTTTATATCAATAGCAGAACATGGATTTCTCTTTCCAACCATTTGGACCAATGATGTGCTGAATGAGAGACCTGAGAGAGAGACGAACTCTAGGCACTGCCTGGTACTTTGTTCTGGGAGGAGAGGCACTCATTTATTTACCCAGATTCCTACCCAGCTGTGAGTCTGCAACTCCAATAGACAGCTATGCTGTGCATGTAAAGCACATAGTTATTAACTACTTACTTCAAATTCATTTCCCATTTTCCCTCTTACTACATGTAAGAGCCCCAGTTTTGTTTGTTTGGTTTTTTTTATGTATCTGCATCAGAGGACAGCTTGGAGCTGGTCTAATACAACTTTGATGGTCACATTTCCACTCCAAGCTACTGGTTTGATCATGGACTCACCATGAGATGTGAGAAAATGTCTGCTGGATACCCCTAGGAAAAACTGATAAAAAGATACAAAAAGAAAAAAGTCCCTTTTCCTTCCACTGGATAGCATCATGTCCTTCATTGCTGTGTGAATGTGTATGTATGAACACATGTGTATCTATTTCCGTGAGAAACACATGTAGATACAAACAGGCCCAAAAGAAGCAGAGATCAAAAAATAGATACTAGAAAATGAGGCATATAGAAAGGACTAAATGTGTTAAAAAGTCAGGGGAGAGAGATGAGACAACAAATATCTGAGAAAAGGTACAGCCAACCTCTGCCATCACTACCACACAAAAAAAGCTATGTCAGTGTTACTTCTTTAAAACTTAAAAAGAAGGCAATCCTGCTCAATACAGCATTTAATACAGTATCAAGAATATTTCCAGATTAATAACCACACACACACACAAATGATTAATAACCACAATCTGAGGATGGAAGTTAAAAAACTGGTTCAAAAATAGCAACTCATACAGAGCAAGGACCAGATTATATACATTCGGTGTCTGTTTGTATCTTCTAAATGGGGCTATATGCAAATCCAGACTACAACGATCTTATGAAAATGCATTTTTTAAATTTTTGTTCACATAAATATACTGCTAAACAGCCATGGCATTATATCTAGATCCAACTCTCAGATTCCATGCACATATTGCTAAATGTCAAATGTATTCATATTCATTTATATTTGAATGCTGCTTTGAGTGGCAAACTATAAGTCATCCATTCAAAAATAAAAATAAAAATAAAATGGATATGCAGCATTATTTAGCACCACAGATGAACCTTATCTATCTTACAGTTAAACAGTGAAGTGAATAAGCATTTTCCAACAGAAGTTCTGACTCTGAAAACTTATAACTAAACTGCAAAAAACACAAGTTTCTCCAAATATCTGAATTTTCCTCAAAATCTCAATTATTGTTATACCTTCCTTTTCACAAGCAGAAATGCCCTTATTTGATTGACTATTTTATTGAATATCTTCTTCATCAAAGAACATAACTCTCAGTCTCTCTTAAAATATTTTATTATCTATACTTACCTTAATTATTCTGTATCTATTTGTTTTACAAATACCTCAAGGAGAAGTGGTTAAAAAAGTTGAATGATCCTAAGTAAAGCTGTTTAGTTCATCTTATTGATTCAATTATCTACACCTACCAAAGCTATATAACTTCTCTTTTCTTCCTCTCGCTAGCCATCTCTTCTCTGATTTTCAATGTTGGAATATGCCAAGGCTCAATCCCATTAAGTTCTGGGATCTCTTTTTCATCCTATAGTGACCTCAACAAATGTCATGGCTATAACGACGATTTACCTGCTAATAATTCCCAGCTGGGTCCCTTCCCGACCTCTGGATTTATATATATGCATGTATATATGTACTTTTGGACAGGGTTTTGTTGTTTACTGCCACACATCAACTTGAATTTGTCATAGGTATACACAGGACCCCTCCAGGTCGCCACAGTGCCCCTGTTTGAGATCCCCTAGTCCCACAACGTATTCCCCATCCTCACACCAATATCCATGACTGTTCTCCATGTGCGTCTCTCCATTGCTGCTCTGCATATTCATTTATCAGCACCATCTTTCTAGATTCCATATACATGTGTCAGTATACAGTATTTATCTTCCTCTCTCAGACATATCTCACTCTGTATAATAGGTTCTAGATTCATTCACCTCATTAGAACTGATTCAAATGCATTTCATTTTATGGCTGAGTAATATTCCATTGTATATACATACAATAGCTTCTTTATCCATTCATCTGTCAATGGACATCAAGGTTGTTTCCATGTTCTAGCTATTGTAAACAGTGCTGTAATGAATAATGGGGTACAGGTATCTCTTTCCATTTTGATTTCCTCAGGGTATATGCCTAGTAGTGGGATTGCTGGGTCATATGGTGGCTCTATTTCTAGTTTTTTGAGGAATCTCCATACTGTCTTCCATAGTGGCTGTATCAGTTTACATTCCCACCAACAGTGCAAGACGGTTCCCTTTTCTCCACACCCTCTCCAGCATTTATTGTTTGTAGACATTTTGATGATGGCCATTCTGATGGGTGTGAGGTGATATCTCATTGTAGTTTTGATTTGCATTTCTCTAATGATGAGCAATGCTGAGCACATTTTTATGTGTTTGTTGGCCTTCTGTATTTCTTTGGAGAGATGTCTGTTTAGGTCTCTTTCCCATTTTTTGATTTAACTTCTGGATTTTTATATGGATTTCCATATATAAAACTCTATTCAACATATCACTTGGGTATCTCTAGGCACATCAACTTTATATACTCAGATCTGGTTTACTCACCTTCCCTATGTTCTTCTCAAAGTCTCTGCCATTTCAATGGCAACACTTAACTTGCTTGGTTTGAAAACACTGGTATAATCCTTGTTCACACATAATTCATAGTCCACCAAGTAGCAACAGTTCTATCTTCAAAGTATCCTCAGATTCTGACCACTCCATACCACTTCTGCCCTGGGCTAAGCCTGGACATGTCACTGGGATTGTGAGAGCTAGTTTCCAGCCATGGGCTTCTCCCATTCCATGCACATGCCACAGATGTATTATCTTTTGTCTTTCCCAAGCACAGGAATCATTTTAGAGTAAGTCTGACCATGTCCTTCCTCTGTTCCAATGTCATCTTCCTAACTGGCTGAGACCAAATCTTATGGTCTTGTATGACCTGAACCTGCTTACCTCTCTGACCTCATTTCTCACAGCTCTTTTGCTTCCTCATTCCACCCCAGCAACACTGGTCTCCTTGCTTTGTAGGAAACATACAGACGTAATTGCATTTTGCATGTACTGTCTCCACTGCCTGAAATGTTCTTCTGCCAGGTATTCATAGAGCTCAAGACCTCACCTTTTTGGGGTTTCACATAAGACCTGTCTTGATTGCTAATTTTAAAACACACTGCTCCCAACACTCCCTTTCTCCACACGTATCACTATGTGAAAATACACTATAAATTTTTTGTGTTGCTTATTGTCTCTATCTCTAAAGTATAAAATTCATGAAGGTCTTTTTTTTTTTTTAATGAGGGTCTTTCTTGACCACTGTCTCCCCAGTGCTTCGAATAGTGTCTCTTCTATGTTAGGTACACAACAACATTCTTTAAAAGGTTTCATTAAATACTTCTGCTGTAAATGTTATCTCATCATGACATAAAGTTGCACATCTCCAATTTTCTTCTTCTCCCCTTTACATGTTACAGTCTGGTTTGTAGAGCCATGGTCCGCTTTGCTTACAAGCTAGAAGTGTCAGGGGCACTACGGATTTGAAACAAGGGCTACCCTCATTTTTTAAGCACTTCAGATTCTATCTTTCACCTACATCTCTCTCAAATTTCACAGTAATTCCACGACCACTTTTTCTGTTCAGGCACTCGCTGGATTCACACAGGTCAAAGCAGAACACCTATATGCTTCATCCTGACAAATAAGGTTCTTTTCTGATCTGACTGCAACCCACCATCAGAGCCACATCCTGCAAACAGGATTTTCCTGTACTCTGCTCTCTACATATCAACTAGGGTTCCACAGTTTAGCATAACTTTTTAAGCCACTTATTGGTCTTCAAGGAACAATTCCTTACTCGTTTTACAGGTCTCATCTCAAGTATTACTTCTATAAGGCTATCAAAAACACAACAGCTAAAAACCATCAGTTGAGACTGGTTTCTCTCATGTTACTTAGTCTTGTACAACTTTTTGCGACCTCATGGATGAGCCATAGAATTCTCCAGGTATGAATACTGGAGTGGGTTGACATGTCTTCACCCAAGGTATCTTCCCAGCCCAGGAACCGAACCAATGTCTCCTGCACTGTAGGAGGATTCTTTACCAGCTGAGCTAAAAGGCCTTCCCTGGGAAAGAATCCACCTGCAATGTGGGAGGCATGGGTTCGATCCCTGGGTTGAGAAGATCCCCTGGAGAAGGGCATGGAAACCCACCCCAACATTCTTGCCTGGAGAATACCATGGCCCATCCATGGGGTCATGGGGTCACAAAGGGCCGGACACGACTGTGTGACTTTCACACCAACCACTGAGTGTTTTCTATTAATATGATCCAAATAATTGACTTGCATTTTATCAATGAATCCTTAAACAAGCCTATTGGAGAAATACTCATTTTATCACTGAATATTTAGACAAGCCTATTAGAAAAGTAGTAATCATCTCTCCCTTTATACACAATAAAATGAGACTTTAAAATGTTAGGAAATGTGTCTTAAGACTTAATAAGCAGAACTGGGGCCGCAGGGCCTGGCGGCTGCGGGAGTTGCTCAGAGAGCTGCATCCTTTCTCTCCTTGCTGGTGGGCAGCCGGCGCACTCAGGCCGCCAGTTTATTCTGCATGTGTAGGTTTTTAGGATTTCAGCTATCAAAATCGGCAGGATTTGCCTTGATCATATTGGTGGTACCCGTCTGTTTTCCTGTGCAAACTGCGATACGATTCTGGCCAATCGATCAGAACTCATCTCCACCCGATTCACGGGTGCCACTGGCAAAGCGTTTCTTTTTAACAAGGTAGTTAATCTGCAGTACATTGAAGTTCAAGATCGGGTCATGCTCACTGGCCGCCACATCGTTCGAGATGTAAGCTGCAAAAACTGCAATAGCAAACTGGGATGGATCTATGAGTTTGCCACTGAAGACAGCCAGCGTTATAAGGAAGGTTGTGTGATCTGGAACACGCTCTAGTTTGAGAAAGTGAGGGCTTTGAGGAGCATGTACCATCTGATAACTCTTGAAGAAAAAGAGAGAAATCTATCTTTTCCCTGGTCTCCTTCACTGAAAACAAAAATCTACTTACATACATTGTCACCTTAGCATCAGAGTTGGATTCATAAACTGTGGAACAAGAGGTTGTGAGAATCTACAATGGAACCTTCCTTTCTTTCCCATTTTTTTGTTGTTGTTGTTAATTTTCTATTTTCCATCCAACAGCAGTGTTTAGAGAGAATATTATGCAGATGTCGGGGTTTTTTTCCCCTCCCTGTGTTTACATCTTGAGGCAGACTAGTCTATCTGCAGCTACATGATGGGCTATGTGAGGAAAAAATCTGAACTATTAGAGTGAAAAGGTATTTTATATACATTGTGGAAGGAAAATGTGTCAAGAGCATGGTTTTTAAATATATTTGGGCTTCATTTTAAAACTTTTCTTTTAACCCAGTTATTTCACTTGATTTGCTAGCTTCACAGGAGAGATCCGAATTTGTGACCCACACTAAAGGTTCAGTGTTAGTATGGCTTGTGCTGGCCGTTGTGCCATATTCTTGTTGGAGATGAACCATAGCATCAGAGTCCATTCTTCCTTGTCAGTCTTGACCCAAAGATGTCACCATTCCTAGCTATTTGTCACCACATAATTGGTGTTGATTGGAAACTTTTCCTTATATGGGGCAGAACCCTTTCTTAGTGTATAAGTCGGCCGCCAGTTTATTCTGCATGGATTTTTCATCTATCAAAATCGGCAGGATTTGCCTTGATCATATTGGTGGTACCCGTCTGTTTTCCTGTGCAAACTGCGATACGATTCTGGCCAATCGATCAGAACTCATCTCCACCCGATTCACGGGTGCCACTGGCAAAGCGTTTCTTTTTAACAAGGTAGTTAATCTGCAGTACATTGAAGTTCAAGATCGGGTCATGCTCACTGGCCGCCACATCGTTCGAGATGTAAGCTGCAAAAACTGCAATAGCAAACTGGGATGGATCTATGAGTTTGCCACTGAAGACAGCCAGCGTTATAAGGAAGGTTGTGTGATCTGGAACACGCTCTAGTTTGAGAAAGTGAGGGCTTTGAGGAGCATGTACCATCTGATAACTCTTGAAGAAAAAGAGAGAAATCTATCTTTTCCCTGGTCTCCTTCACTGAAAACAAAAATCTACTTACATACATTGTCACCTTAGCATCAGAGTTGGATTCATAAACTGTGGAACAAGAGGTTGTGAGAATCTACAATGGAACCTTCCTTTCTTTCCCATTTTTTTGTTGTTGTTGTTAATTTTCTATTTTCCATCCAACAGCAGTGTTTAGAGAGAATATTATGCAGATGTCGGGGTTTTTTTCCCCTCCCTGTGTTTACATCTTGAGGCAGACTAGTCTATCTGCAGCTACATGATGGGCTATGTGAGGAAAAAAATCTGAACTATTAGAGTGAAAAGGTATTTTATATACATTGTGGAAGGAAAATGTGTCAAGAGCATGGTTTTTAAATATATTTGGGCTTCATTTTAAAACTTTTCTTTTAACCCAGTTATTTCACTTGATTTGCTAGCTTCACAGGAGAGATCCGAATTTGTGACCCACACTAAAGGTTCAGTGTTAGTATGGCTTGTGCTGGCCGTTGTGCCATATTCTTGTTGGAGATGAACCATAGCATCAGAGTCCATTCTTCCTTGTCAGTCTTGACCCAAAGATGTCACCATTCCTAGCTATTTGTCACCACATAATTGGTGTTGATTGGAAACTTTTCCTTATATGGGGCAGAACTGCTTGGTTGTCTTTTTCCATGTGACTTAAGCATAGTAATATAAATAAAGTAACAGTTGGAAGGAAAAAAAAAGAATAAGCAAATAGCATAGAATTTGATCCTAGGTCTATCTAACCCCAAAGTCTAAATGACAAAACTTTAAATGAACAGCTGAACTGACCTTCAAATGAGAATTCTAAAGTCTTTACTGAGTTGAGGTCACTTCAAAGCCATTAATTTTATTGTTGTGAGATAAGAAGTACAAGTCACAACTCTTAAGAAGCAGCCACTTCACAGCTACCCAGGTAATAAATCAAGGAATTCACTCGAACATATTATTGTGGTTTGCAGGAAAACACATAATTTTTACGGGTAGATTTACATGATTAGAAAAAATAATAATAATGCCATGATTGCCAGTTTACAGCATATACAAAGTTACAGGCAAGATCAAAGACAAGAGCCTTGTATTTGCATATCATGTAGCCCACAAAAACATCACCTGATATGTCTAACATGACCTCTGGAATGTTAGTTACATTACTGATCTATTTCTATCCAATAATTATAACTCCCCTAGTCTTTGCCCTCCTTGGTAGAGCTTCATTTCACTGACATTTGCTGGGTTTGCATATTACTTCATTTCACTGACATTTGCTGGGTTTGCATATTATATTCTACCCAAAGGTGACTTTGATGGAAGGCATCATCTGAAGGCAGTAGGTCTCCACAGAAATGGCCCCAGGGCTGTCTCCAAAGTGGCCCTGTTTGAGTTGCCATGGTAAACACCCAGACTAGAGTGCTCTATTCAGTTCTCTGCCAGGGTCGCCATGGTGACTACAAAGGAGGGCTTCTTAGAAGGACCTCACAAGGGCACGTTTCCATGGTGACCCTATCCTGCATATTTCTAAGCAACTTCCCTTCAGTTGCTCTGTGACCAATCATAGCAGGTTCATTTTGAGAGTAACCCTGGAAGGTTGCTCCCAAAGGTATCATCAAAACCCACAGGTATTTCAAAGTGAGGTCTGTAAACAAATAAACTACATGTTGTGCCAAAATTCTTGTGGGGGGAGATGAACCATAGCATCAGAGGCCATTCTTCCTTGTCAGTCTTGACCCAAAGATGTCACCATTCCTAGCTATTTGTCACCACATAATTGGTGTTGATTGGAAACTTTTCCTTATATGGGGCAGAACTGCTTGGTTGTCTTTTTCCATGTGACTTAAGCATAGTAATATAAATAAAGTAACAGTTGGAAGGAAAAAAAGAATAAGCAAATAGCATAGAATTTGATCCTAGGTCTATCTAACCCCAAAGTCTAAATGACAAAACTTTAAATGAACAGCTGAACTGACCTTCAAATGAGAATTCTAAAGTCTTTACTGAGTTGAGGTCACTTCAAAGCCATTAATTTTATTGTTGTGAGATAAGAAGTACAAGTCACAACTCTTAAGAAGCAGCCACTTCACAGCTACCCAGGTAATAAATCAAGGAATTCACTCGAACATATTATTGTGGTTTGCAGGAAAACACATAATTTTTATGGGTATATTTATATGATTAGAAAAACTAATAATAATGCCATGATTGCCAGTTTACAGCATATACAAAGTTACAGGCAAGATCAAAGACAAGAGCCTTGTATTTGCATATCATGTAGCCCACAAAAACATCACCTGATATGTCTAACATGACCTCTGGAATGTTAGTTACATTACTGATCTATTTCTATCCAATAATTATAACTCCCCTAGTCTTTGCCCTCCTTGGTAGAGCTTCATTTCACTGACATTTGCTGGGTTTGCATATTACTTCATTTCACTGACATTTGCTGGGTTTGCATATTATATTCTACCCAAAGGTGACTTTGATGGAAGGCATCATCTGAAGGCAGTAGGTCTCCACAGAAATGGCCCCAGGGCTGTCTCCAAAGTGGCCCTGTTTGAGTTGCCATGGTAAACACCCAGACTAGAGTGCTCTATTCAGTTCTCTGCCAGGGTCGCCATGGTGACTACAAAGGAGGGCTTCTTAGAAGGACCTCACAAGGGCACGTTTCCATGGTGACCCTATCCTGCATATTTCTAAGCAACTTCCCTTCAGTTGCTCTGTGACCAATCATAGCAGGTTCATTTTGAGAGTAACCCTGGAAGGTTGCTCCCAAAGGTATCATCAAAACCCACAGGTATTTCAAAGTGAGGTCTGTAAACAAATAAACTACATGAAAATGTAGATGGAACCATTCACAAATCATTAAATTAGTCCCTGTGCATTTTAGGATATGTTTTTGATGGATAACAAAAAAAAATACTTGCAATGTCTTTGTTAAATGTCTCTGTTTCAAATCTTAACAAAAACTATCTTAAAGAAAGTAATGCAGATAATTAAAGTTCCAAATTTCTCCAATCTAACAACATAGAAGCTAAATAGGCAGAAAAAATATAGTGGACATGTCAGTCTCACACACACACACACACACACACACACATATGAAAGCCAAAATACAGATGGCTCATCAGGTTATAATGAGATATCAAGGAAATTTTTATAGAGCAAAAAGACAAAATATTTGCAAGTCAAATGAAATGAAAAAATGTGTTTTTTAGTTGAGTTGGGAAAGCCTAGCCATATTTGGGCCTAAGCTATTTTTTCCTGTGTTTCTGTGGTTGGAACAATCCCAACTACTCTTCCTTTCAATTTAAAGTACGAATATAAGCCATTCTGAACAGATGCTTGGTTTTTAAACCATTTTACTATTCTCTTGACACTTTAAAATGCTGTACTTTTTTCCAGTATTTAATGAAGGGCAAATTTTTATTTAATCATAAATTGCAACATTTCATGAATTTAAATATCTTGAAAAATTATTTAATGAGTAAAAAAAGTCTACAGTTCCAAATATACAATTATAATTTTTGTACATGTGCTCACATTTGGTTTTTTTGTTCCTTTCAGTTGCACCTTTTAATTAAAAAATATATATGTATACATATACATATATATATATTCCTTACTGTAGGGCTCCCAAGGTAGTGAGTGCAGTGGTAAAGACTCCACCTGCCAATGCAGGACAGGCAAGAGATGCAGGTTCAATTCCTGGATAAGAAAGATACTCTGGAGTAGGACATGGCAACTTGTTCCAGTATTCTTGCCTGGAAAATTCCATGGATAGAGAAGCCTGGTAGGCTACAGTCCATGGGGTGGCAAAGAGTCGGACATGACTGAGCACAATATTACTGTATTGAAAAGGTTAATCTTGGATTTCCTCTTTGAGGTCAAAGCAAGTGATTTTCCCCTCAAGTACAGGTTCCATTTGTTCTACATTTTCTGTTTTTCTCTCTCAACACAGATTCCATTCTCCTGCTCTTTCCACAGTAGCCCACCACTCCCCACTCACATTCCATTCAGGAGAATAAACCTGAGTTTGAAAAATAAACATAGTCAAGAAAAATGAGGATATTTCATAATCACTACTTGGTGAAACGTCAATATTTAACACAAATCTGATTTTGTAGAGACATTGTTTCAAGACTTCAGTATGTTTTTATGTATCAGTGCAGTCACTGCAATTCTCATTCATTCACAGTATTTACTCAATGTCCACAATGTACCAGGCAGTGTTCTTTGCTGAGAACGCTTCAGGAAACAATTAAAAAATTCCCGCCCTTAAAAGTGTTTACATTATGGACAGGGAAAGAGAGAAAGAAAGACACAATAAAAAGAAAATCAGTGAGACACTCATCTTTTGTGTTAGAAAATTATTAAAGCTAGAGAGAAAATCAGAGCAGGAAAGAGACAGGTTAAGCCCCAAGCCAAGTTGGGATGGGCAGTAATAGTAATAATAATACATAGTAATAATACTACGGATTAACAGGGGGATTTTAAATGGCGCCCCATTTGCATGGCATGCACATACTCTACATCCTTAAATTAACACTAAGGAAATCTCTTCCATAGAGAATTCAATCAAAGTTAACAGGGTAATGAACACGTTTTCATACTTGCTTGTTTCATATTTGCTCTCTGAGAAGTAGCAAGCTCTGAGGCAGGCAAGTGACCCCATCACCTCGAGTCCAACCTCTGTTTCAAGAACTGTACAAATTTTGGCAAATTACTCCACCTCAAGCCTCCTCAATTTTAAAATGATAACAATTCTGATTGGATAGCATTACTTTGAAAATAGATTTTTTTCCAACCTTTGTAGGGCTCCCAAGGTAGTGAGTGCAGTGGGAAAGGCTCCACCTGCCAATGCAGGACAGGAAAGAGATGCAGGTGCAATTCCTGGATAAGAAAGATACTCTGGAGTAGGACATGGCAACTTGTTCCAGTATTCTTGCCTGGAAAATCCCATGGATGGAGAAGCCTGGTAGGCTACAGTCCATGGGGTGGCAAAGAGTCGGACATGACTGAGCACAATATTACTGTATTGAAAAGGTTAATCTTGGATTTCCTCTTTGAGGTCAAAGCAAGTGATTTTCCCCTCAAGTACAGGTTCCATTTGTTCTACATTTTCTGTTTTTCTCTCTCAACACAGATTCCATTCTCCTGCTCTTTCCACAGTAGCCCACCACTCCCCACTCACATTCCATTCAGGAGAATAAACCTGAGTTTGAAAAATAAACATAGTCAAGAAAAATGAGGATATTTCATAATCACTACTTGGTGAAACGTCAATATTTAACACAAATCTGATTTTGTAGAGACATTGTTTCAAGACTTCAGTATGTTTTTATGTATCAGTGCAGTCACTGCAATTCTCATTCATTCACAGTATTTACTCAATGTCCACAATGTACCAGGCAGTGTTCTTTGCTGAGAACGCTTCAGGAAACAATTAAAAAATTCCCGCCCTTAAAAGTGTTTACATTATGGACAGGGAAAGAGAGAAAGAAAGACACAATAAAAGAAAATCAGTGAGACACTCATCTTTTGTGTTAGAAAATTATTAAAGCTAGAGAGAAAATCAGAGCAGGAAAGAGACAGGTTAAGCCCCAAGCCAAGTTGGGATGGGCAGTAATAGTAATAATAATACATAGTAATAATACTACGGATTAACAGGGGGATTTTAAATGGCGCCCCATTTGCATGGCATGCACATACTCTACATCCTTAAATTAACACTAAGGAAATCTCTTCCATAGAGAATTCAATCAAAGTTAACAGGGTAATGAACACGTTTTCATACTTGCTTGTTTCATATTTGCTCTCTGAGAAGTAGCAAGCTCTGAGGCAGGCAAGTGACCCCATCACCTCGAGTCCAACCTCTGTTTCAAGAACTGTACAAATTTTGGCAAATTACTCCACCTCAAGCCTCCTCAATTTTAAAATGATAACAATTCTGATTGGATAGCATTACTTTGAAAATATTCAAAGATAATAAAATATAAATACTAGCCTATCGTGGGTGAAAATACAATGTCTGAAAACTGCTTTTGAATATATCAGAAAAAAAATGAGCAAAGAGGTGAAATAAAAAAGAAAAAACTGTGCAACATTCTGGGAATTAATGAAGCTCAGTGACAAGTATATTAGTTTATTAGATCTTTCATTATGTTTAAAAATTTCCATACAACTGTATTTTATAGAAAGGATTAAACTTAAAAACAAAGATATTCCCTTTGTAAAGATGTTTAAAATAACTAGAAAAAATTGTGTAGTAACACCAATTTAGCTTATACAAACTCCTTATAAAACTAGTAAAAAATAGGTTTATTTACTGAGTACTTACTAACCATCTAGAATGATGTCAGTACTTTTTCCAATACCTCCTTCAATCACTCTAATTTCAAAAAAAAAATTAACTTCATGCTTTAACTTTCATTGTAAGGAAAAAGAAACAAACATACAGAAAGGCATAAAAGCATCGTAAGTTTACAGACTCACTTGGTACTCAATGTATAATCGATTTGGGGAAGAAATTTTAGCATCAATTATTGAATGCTTAAAAACAAGCATGCAATGGAGCTAATAAAAATTATTGACAATGAGCTCTACATGATTATAACAAAAGAATTAAACACATACCAGATCAGTGTCTGCCTTTTTGGAGGTCAATGCTTCAACTTTGGAATCCAGTTCTGCCTGTATTTGGTCTCTTCTTTTCATAACGCCCTTCATATTAAAACACAGGGATGAAATAGGTTACACTTCATTTTAATAACTTTTGTATAATAAAACTATACATTCGAGAATACAAGCAGTTTCTCTTTCCCAGGCCAACAGTCATCTGGGGGCATAATGCCTTAAAATATTTTTTTTTAATCTCCAAAACCCAAACTGATAGCAAGGATTTAAAATAAACTTGTTGATAGATCTTTTATTAGTTTTCCCGATGCACATCTTACCTTATTGTGTTCTATATACAAAATACAAATGTTTTGGTGGTGCACTTTAGGCACATACAGTTCTTCAAAAACAGCAAAGAACAAAAAGCATTAGTCGACTACTAAAAGTACATGTTCTAGTGTAAACTAGTTGCATTTGTGAGGGCATATGGGCCACACATCTGGAAGTATCTACAGTCAGCCCTCTTATTAGACTCCAAAAGCATAGGTAATGAAAGCCAATGACAGTGGGAATCAAAGTGGAAGTGTGAGTTCACATCTTAAGATTTTATTTTAGCTTAGAGTTTATGAGCAGTAATTAATTAGTCAAGCTTTAGAGCAAAAAGTATGGCTTCTACTCTGACAGGAATTCCATTGTGTTTTCTTGAATAACCATGATTTTGTGTTTCACTTAAAACACCCTTGTGAAGGAATTTGAGTGCAGAATTCATCTACAACTTTTACATTTTCCAGTTTTTCCTGTCTTTCCTTTGATGACTCACTTTCTTCTATACAGTCTATCTGGGCTTTGCAGATGCAAAGACTATTTGTATTCATCTCTCCTGGTTTTCATAGTATTAATTAAATAGTGAAATTGTAATACAAACTAGAATGATGTCAGTACTTTTCCAATACCTCCTTCAATCACTCTAATTTCAAAAAATTAACTTCATGCTTTAACTTTCATTGTAAGGAAAAAGAAACAAACATACAGAAAGGCATAAAAGCATCGTAAGTTTACAGACTCACTTGGTACTCAATGTATAATCGATTTGGGGAAGAAATTTTAGCATCAATTATTGAATGCTTAAAAACAAGCATGCAATGGAGCTAATAAAAATTATTGACAATGAGCTCTACATGATTATAACAAAAGAATTAAACACATACCAGATCAGTGTCTGCCTTTTTGGAGGTCAATGCTTCAACTTTGGAATCCAGTTCTGCCTGTATTTGGTCTCTTCTTTTCATAACGCCCTTCATATTAAAACACAGGGATGAAATAGGTTACACTTCATTTTAATAACTTTTGTATAATAAAACTATACATTCGAGAATACAAGCAGTTTCTCTTTCCCAGGCCAACAGTCATCTGGGGGCATAATGCCTTAAAATATTTTTTTTTAATCTCCAAAACCCAAACTGATAGCAAGGATTTAAAATAAACTTGTTGATAGATCTTTTATTAGTTTTCCCGATGCACATCTTACCTTATTGTGTTCTATATACAAAATACAAATGTTTTGGTGGTGCACTTTAGGCACATACAGTTCTTCAAAAACAGCAAAGAACAAAAAGCATTAGTCGACTACTAAAAGTACATGTTCTAGTGTAAACTAGTTGCATTTGTGAGGGCATATGGGCCACACATCTGGAAGTATCTACAGTCAGCCCTCTTATTAGACTCCAAAAGCATAGGTAATGAAAGCCAATGACAGTGGGAATCAAAGTGGAAGTGTGAGTTCACATCTTAAGATTTTATTTTAGCTTAGAGTTTATGAGCAGTAATTAATTAGTCAAGCTTTAGAGCAAAAAGTATGGCTTCTACTCTGACAGGAATTCCATTGTGTTTTCTTGAATAACCATGATTTTGTGTTTCACTTAAAACACCCTTGTGAAGGAATTTGAGTGCAGAATTCATCTACAACTTTTACATTTTCCAGTTTTTCCTGTCTTTCCTTTGATGACTCACTTTCTTCTATACAGTCTATCTGGGCTTTGCAGATGCAAAGACTATTTGTATTCATCTCTCCCTGGTTTTCATAGTATTAATTAAATAGTGAAATTGTAATAACAAACTTAAATGGCTTAAACAATTCAAGGCAAAAATAATACTAACTCTGGGTAAGCAAAGAGTTCAACCAGGAAGAGCTAAGTTGCAGGACATACAAGAGAAGAAACTTCATGTGGTACAAGTCTTTTGAGTGTTTTTAGAGGAAAAGAACCTAAACCACAAATCCATTATATGGAACCAGACAAGCTGGCTCTGTAGCATTTGAGTGAAAATTGAGGGGCACTAAGGATAAAAGCTGGCTTTTCAGGTGGTGCAAGTGATAAAGAACCCACCTGCCAATGTAGGAGATGTAAAGAGACATGAGTTTGATCCCTGGATCAAGAAGATCCCGTTAAGGAGGGCATAGCAACCCACTCCAGCATTCTTGCCTGGAGAATTTCATGGACAAAGGAGCCTGGCAGGCTACAGTTCATAGGGCTACACAGAGTCTGGACACAACTGAAGCAAGTGAGCACAGCACAGCACACAAAGATAAAAAGAATCCTGAGAACTACTCACCCTAGTTTTGTACCTGGTTGGTTGAATCACTTTTTTTTTTTTTTTAAGATTTATTTATTTATTTATTTTGGGCGGGGGTCGGGTTGGGGAGGGAGGGGAGCGGGCGGGCCACTTCTATTGATCTTTCATTTAGCTATTTTCATCCGTCTTTGTTCTTTGGCTCCTGCGGGCCTCCCATCACGGTGGCGTCTGTTGCAGAGCGCAGGCTCTGGGCGCATGCGCTCCAGAGCTCCGGCTCGGTGATTGGACACATCAGTCCAGCCGCTCCGCGGCACGTGGGATCTTCCCAGGCCAGGGATGGAACTGGCGCCCCTTGCACAGCAAGGCGGTGTCCTTATCCACTGGACCACCAGGGGAAGCCCTGAATCACTCTTAAAATGTTCAAAAGAGATTAACATCTCTCTTTTGTAGACAATTCAACTAACTGTCACAAATTCTTTTATTTTATTTCAATGTTTAATTGCCATGAATGTCATAAACTCCTTCTTTCCTCTAACCCAAATAGCACATACAATAATTTAGCCCCATTAATTTAAGATCTGTTTCCACAAATATGAAACATTATGCTTCGTATATGTAGGAATATTTTAAGTAAGAGTTGGCTACAGAAGACAACTAGTAAAAACTGTAAAAATTTAATCATTTTATCAAAGCATATACCTTTTATTATTTTAGCTCACACTGAAGAAAATATTCCAAACATAAAACAGAACCAGAACTGCAATATAAGAGCTATTGATTATACTCTGGAAACCTACAAAATAATACAATCAAATGAAAACCTACAAAACAGTTCAATTTTGGTTACTATTATAATTTTCCACACCTTTAATGATACACGATCTAAACTGCATAATTTCTGTCTTGACATAATAAAGGGCAAAACATATCTAATTAGTGGAAAAGAATATATTTTTAATGATAAAAATCAGATCTCTTTGAGGGAGATCAATAATTAAGTAAACCAATGGAATGAAGCCAAGGTAAACTGATGGAGGCAAAGAGGAGGCGCCTCAGCAGTGAAATCCTAGAGGACTTCAAGAGGCAGGGAGGCTGTGTTTACAGAAGGACCCCAACAAAGTCAAATCACAGCAGAAACCTGAAGTAGTTATTAAACATGATAATATACGTGAAAGAGGCAGATATTGTGCTAAAAGGCTGAGTTTTCCTCACCAAGATAGAAGCAAAGAAATGTTTAAATCCTCCCAAATCAAGGGTAGAGGAAAACTGAAACCAGATATGCATTTAAGTATAAATGGCAGAAAAAAATGGTCTGTCAGTGAAGGCAGGCTGACTCCTTCCACCACTGTTGCCTACGACACCAAAAAGCTGAGGGTGTCAGCTCAACTATGTGAGGTACTGTGAGCAAAGAATAATAGAGGATGAAAAACATTACCATTGAAGATAGCATCACAACATCCCAAGTATCTGGAGACCTTAACTTGAACTGAGGAGGTTACATGCAAAATTTTGATATAAAAGCCTTTTCAAGTCATGAAAGAAAACCATGGTGATTTGGAGGGTTTCTTTTTAGAAGCATCAGAAGACAGAACAAACATAAAATCCTACTCAAGTACATTCTACATAATGATACATACAAGTACCTAAATCAAAGGTACTTAGAAGCAAGAAAGCAACTCTTCCATGAAAAGAAATGTCTAAAGTGCTGAAAATTCTAAAAGTAAAATTTTAAAAGGTTGGAAAAACAAATTATATTCTCTGTGTAAGTCCTGACTGAGGATGCTTTAAATCTATATTACAAACTGTTGTTGCTACTGTTGAGAATGTCTGTGCTTTATTTACATATTCTTCCACTCATTCATTCATTCATGCAGTAAGCAAATACTTACGAGCATCTTCATGCAAAGCATCTTTCTAGGCTAGGAAGAGAGTTGTGAAAAAACAGAAATAGAAATTGCTGTTACAAAGCTCATAAGCAGGTCAGGAATTTGGGTAGAAGTATAGTTAGGGGTCCTTACCATCAACATTTCACTATAAAGCACATACTCATGTACAACAGGAAGTAGGGCCTCTGAAAGTCCAGACATCCGTTTTTCGGTGGCCTGACAGCATTTGTCAACGCAGCTGGCAACACCTTTTAGAGTATCAACCAGATCGTCTTCTGCTGCCGACCACAGAATATGAATTGGGCCATATTCTTTCACTTCATCAATATATTCTAAAAAAATAATAAATTCATCAATTTCTGCAAGTTTTCAAAATCCTTATCTTATAGATCATAAGGACCTTATTTTTCTCATTGTGCACATGTTCTTGTACACGAACATTAAGAATATGGATCATCTTTCATGAAATTGACCTGTCATCCCAGTCTGCTCAGACCAGTCCTTCAATAAAAGCTTTCCAGGTAAAATCAATAAAGACATGCTTTCTCATTGTCAAAAGTATTCTGGCTTCAGAGATAAAATGTATACTCACTTATACATATTGTATCACAGAGTTCAGCCTACCAAGCAAATTACTCCTAAATGTCTCATAGGCAACATGACCTAAGCAAACGTGTCCTCTTTTTCCTCTTCCCCTGTTTATATATCCTACCTGCTGGCAATTGCTCCCAAAGATGGAAATAAAAAACATAGGGTTATCCTAGACCCTAGACCTACACCTGCAAAGAGCCAATCACTAATTCCAATATTTCTAAATCTGTATCTAATTATCTGTGTATCCATCCATCCATCCATCTACCACCTATCCTCACTCATACTCTCACCAGCATCTCTAACCTGCACTGCTGCAAGGGACTTCTAACAATTTTCCCTCTTTCAATTTTTGTCACAGTGCATGAACACTAAAGTCTCTTAGCTAAATTAGAAAGTCCTTTATGGTCAGCCCCGACCTTCCCTTACAGAGTCTAACTCTTGAGAAACTCCCTCAAAGATATTTTAACTCAGCCCAAATCACTGCTAATTCATGAATATCTTATTTCTCCTAATTTAAACACTGCAGACATTTTTTAGTTGCCCTGTACAGTTTCTGTTTTCTGACAAACTACTTCTAACCTTTTAAGTCCTAACACAAATAAATCTCTTCTGTTTCTGCTCCAAAGAATTCTTAGATGATTTGTCCTAAAGGAGTCTGTCATGACTTTATACTTCCATTAAAACCTATCATAATTTAATACTATTATCTCACTCTATTATAACTGCTTGCATAACTCTGAGGCCACTGCTCATTACAATAGGGCAGAGTCTTATTCTTTTTTTAATCTCAAAGTCTAATACATAATGTATTAAATAAACATTTTCATATCAATGAAAGTATGAACAACAAAAGACTATTCAATGCTTGATAAGCCATTTATCCAAAACTTTGGATTTCATTTTAAAATCTGAATGTTTTTATATGTTTGCTTTCACACTATCAATGTTTAATGACAGACAGCTTTTTATGGTAGAGGATGCATGAATAGTGAGCATTTTTGTTCTAATATCCATACAAATATAATTAAATTCTCTATATTTAATCATCTTACGAGTCATTGGGGTTAGTTGAAATATGTCATATTGCTCTAAATTAAACTTTTTTTACTAAACTATTAAATTTTTCAAAAGTTTATATAACCAAGTAAACTAAAAAAAAAAAAAAAAAAGACTTTAAAGATTGAAAAACAACAGAAATATATTAGGTTTGATGACCACTAGGGTCCTTTCAAATCCCATCCTCCTAATCTAGGCCTATCTTTTATTTTAAACAATGGCCATATGAAAACTAATCCCTTTTCCAGGGGAATCTTTCTGATCCAGGGATCAAACTCAGGTCTCCTGCATTGAAGGCAGATTCTTGACCATCTAAGCTACCAGGGAAGCCCAAATATTTCTAGAAAAGAAAACATTCTCCTTTATTTCTTTTTACAATTGGTGCATATATCAAAGTGTGTTATTAACCCTGTGAAGTATTTATTTTTATATAGAGGGCTTCCCTGAAATTCTAAACTGTGCTTATGTAGCACTTAAACCACATGTGTATGCAAACACAATATGCTGCACCGCAATTTGTTAATGTATCTGTTTCTCTAACTAGAGTGAACTCACAGACGGTACTATTTTAACCTGCCTTAAATCCTTAGCACCAAACACTAGCATATGTGGTCAATACAAATTTGCCCAGTTAATTAGGGAACACAAAACAAAGTGACAGGAAAAAAAACTGAATAAAATTTGTCCTACAGGAGTCTGTCATGACTTTATACTTCCATTAAAACCTATCATAATTTAATACTATTATCTCACTCTATTATAACTGCTTGCATAACTCTGAGGCCACTGCTCATTACAATAGGGCAGAGTCTTATTCTTTTTTTAATCTCAAAGTCTAATACATAATGTATTAAATAAACATTTTCATATCAATGAAAGTATGAACAACAAAAGACTATTCAATGCTTGATAAGCCATTTATCCAAAACTTTGGATTTCATTTTAAAATCTGAATGTTTTTATATGTTTGCTTTCACACTATCAATGTTTAATGACAGACAGCTTTTTATGGTAGAGGATGCATGAATAGTGAGCATTTTTGTTCTAATATCCATACAAATATAATTAAATTCTCTATATTTAATCATCTTACGAGTCATTGGGGTTAGTTGAAATATGTCATATTGCTCTAAATTAAACTTTTTTTACTAAACTATTAAATTTTTCAAAAGTTTATATAACCAAGTAAACTAAAAAAAAAAAAAAAGACTTTAAAGATTGAAAAACAACAGAAATATATTAGGTTTGATGACCACTAGGGTCCTTTCAAATCCCATCCTCCTAATCTAGGCCTATCTTTTATTTTAAACAATGGCCATATGAAAACTAATCCCTTTTCCAGGGGAATCTTTCTGATCCAGGGATCAAACTCAGGTCTCCTGCATTGAAGGCAGATTCTTGACCATCTAAGCTACCAGGGAAGCCCAAATATTTCTAGAAAAGAAAACATTCTCCTTTATTTCTTTTTACAATTGGTGCATATATCAAAGTGTGTTATTAACCCTGTGAAGTATTTATTTTTATATAGAGGGCTTCCCTGAAATTCTAAACTGTGCTTATGTAGCACTTAAACCACATGTGTATGCAAACACAATATGCTGCACCGCAATTTGTTAATGTATCTGTTTCTCTAACTAGAGTGAACTCACAGACGGTACTATTTTAACCTGCCTTAAATCCTTAGCACCAAACACTAGCATATGTGGTCAATACAAATTTGCCCAGTTAATTAGGGAACACAAAACAAAGTGACAGGAAAAAAAACTGAATAAAAGTCAATAGAGGGCTCCCCCTGGTGGTCCAGTGGGTAAGGACACCGCCTTGCAGTGCAAGGGGCGCCAGTTCGATCCCTGGCCTGGGAAGATCCCACGTGCTGTGGAGCGGCTGGACCGATGTGTCCAATCACCGAGCTGGAGTTCTGGAGCGCATGCGCCCAGAGCTGGTGCTCTGCGACAACAGAGGCCGCTGCGATGGGAGGCCCATACGGGTCAAAGAACAAAGATGGATGAAAATAGCTAAATGAAAGACCAATAGAAGTGGCCCTCCCGCTCCCCTCCCTCCCCAACCCGTCCCCTGCCCAAAATAAATAATAATAATAATAATAATAATAATAAAAAGTCAATAGAGAAACAACTCATCAAGATTACCAAGTTCTTCATGATTTAAATATGAATGAAATGCCCTAGATAGCTTAGACTCCCAGAACTACAAAAAATTCCCATCATTTTAAATGAAATCTTGATAAATGGGCTTTACCTTTAAAAGACCAAGAAATCCCTCAAGTTTGTGCCAGTGTGCATCCACTCCTTGAAAATGAGACCTCAAACTTATAAAGTCCACCACAAAAACCCAGTTTTCCTTTTGAGGATTTCACAAATACTAGAGCAGATCAAAGATTTTAAAACTAGTCCCTGTACCAGAAAATATAAAGCATTCCGCTGATATTCTACAGGACTCTTGAGCGCCAAGAGTTTCCAGTGCCCTCTTTGAATTGCCATGCCACGTAACTATGCATGGAGAATCCACTTAATAGAACTGCAATCACAGAACCTTCAATAGCTTCTTGAACCATCTAAGCTACCAGGAAGCCCAAATATTTCTAGAAAAGAAAACATTCTCCTTTATTTCTTTTTACAATTGGTGCATATATCAAAGTGTGTTATTAACCCTGTGAAGTATTTATTTTTATATAGAGGGCTTCCCTGAAATTCTAAACTGTGCTTATGTAGCACTTAAACCACATGTGTATGCAAACACAATATGCTGCACCGCAATTTGTTAATGTATCTGTTTCTCTAACTAGAGTGAACTCACAGACGGTACTATTTTAACCTGCCTTAAATCCTTAGCACCAAACACTAGCATATGTGGTCAATACAAATTTGCCCAGTTAATTAGGGAACACAAAACAAAGTGACAGGAAAAAAAACTGAATAAAAGTCAATAGAGGGCTCCCCCTGGTGGTCCAGTGGGTAAGGACACCGCCTTGCAGTGCAAGGGGCGCCAGTTCGATCCCTGGCCTGGGAAGATCCCACGTGCTGTGGAGCGGCTGGACCGATGTGTCCAATCACCGAGCTGGAGTTCTGGAGCGCATGCGCCCAGAGCTGGTGCTCTGCGACAACAGAGGCCGCTGCGATGGGAGGCCCATACGGGTCAAAGAACAAAGATGGATGAAAATAGCTAAATGAAAGACCAATAGAAGTGGCCCTCCCGCTCCCCTCCCTCCCCAACCCGTCCCCTGCCCAAAATAAATAATAATAATAATAATAATAATAATAAAAAGTCAATAGAGAAACAACTCATCAAGATTACCAAGTTCTTCATGATTTAAATATGAATGAAATGCCCTAGATAGCTTAGACTCCCAGAACTACAAAAAATTCCCATCATTTTAAATGAAATCTTGATAAATGGGCTTTACCTTTAAAAGACCAAGAAATCCCTCAAGTTTGTGCCAGTGTGCATCCACTCCTTGAAAATGAGACCTCAAACTTATAAAGTCCACCACAAAAACCCAGTTTTCCTTTTGAGGATTTCACAAATACTAGAGCAGATCAAAGATTTTAAAACTAGTCCCTGTACCAGAAAATATAAAGCATTCCGCTGATATTCTACAGGACTCTTGAGCGTCAAGAGTTTCCAGTGCCCTCTTTGAATTGCCATGCCACGTAACTATGCATGGAGAATCCACTTAATAGAACTGCAATCACAGAACCTAGTTAAAACAATTAGCTTCTTGATATATATAGTTTTTTAAACTGACAAATGGTAAATACAAAGGCAAACCAAGAAGGCATATATCAAATTATTATTGAACTTAGCCATCTATTTTAAATGTGGATGAATGCAATTTAAAAGAAAAGACTAAGAAAAAAATCATGGAATAAATTCTAACTCAAAAATAGGAAAGGGACCTATTCTCCAATATAAAAATCTCTCTGCCATCGTTTGTTTGGAGAGGCCTAATATAGAGTTCTTGGGTCCCACATACTGACCCCTCCACCTGCACCCCCAGCAAAATCACTAGAAAATGTGGAAATACTATTTCTTGAAACTTCACTTCTTTGATTAAAATTATGGTCCATGTTGAACATTTGAAGGCAACTCCATCCAAAATATTAAGCTCTTTATCACTATTATTTATAAATGGGAATAAGAACGTGTGTGTGTGTGCTCAGTCATGTCCAAGTCTCTGTGACCCTATGTACTGTAGCCTTCCAGGTTCCTCTGTCTATCCGATTCTCCAGGCAAGAATACTGGAGTGGGTTGCTATTTCCTCCTCCAGGGAATCTTCTTGATTCTGGGATCGAACCTGTGTTACTTCTCTGATGTCTCCTGCATTGGCAGGTGATTCTTTACCACTAGTACCACCTGGGAAGCCCCAATACACCAATAAAAATTTCATGAATAAAAAAATCAAAAAAAAAAAAAAAAGAGGGAACAAACCACTTCTGCAACCAATGCCCAGGCTGGAAAATTGAAACTGTCAATGATGAATTACCAGAGGCTCAGTGTGGACAAATCAAGTAGCTAAAATACTCCAGAGGGACCCAGTCATTGGGGAAATCCCACAATATTATGACATTTAGCTCCAAAAACCTGCACAGCATCCTTGAAATCCAAAAAAATTTCCTTTTGAGGATTTCACAAATACTAGAGCAGATCAAAGATTTTAAAACTAGTCCCTGTACCAGAAAATATAAAGCATTCCGCTGATATTCTACAGGACTCTTGAGCGTCAAGAGTTTCCAGTGCCCTCTTTGAATTGCCATGCCACGTAACTATGCATGGAGAATCCACTTAATAGAACTGCAATCACAGAACCTAGTTAAAACAATTAGCTTCTTGATATATATAGTTTTTTAAACTGACAAATGGTAAATACAAAGGCAAACCAAGAAGGCATATATCAAATTATTATTGAACTTAGCCATCTATTTTAAATGTGGATGAATGCAATTTAAAAGAAAAGACTAAGAAAAAAATCATGGAATAAATTCTAACTCAAAAATAGGAAAGGGACCTATTCTCCAATATAAAAATCTCTCTGCCATCGTTTGTTTGGAGAGGCCTAATATAGAGTTCTTGGGTCCCACATACTGACCCCTCCACCTGCACCCCCAGCAAAATCACTAGAAAATGTGGAAATACTATTTCTTGAAACTTCACTTCTTTGATTAAAATTATGGTCCATGTTGAACATTTGAAGGCAACTCCATCCAAAATATTAAGCTCTTTATCACTATTATTTATAAATGGGAATAAGAACGTGTGTGTGTGTGCTCAGTCATGTCCAAGTCTCTGTGACCCTATGTACTGTAGCCTTCCAGGTTCCTCTGTCTATCCGATTCTCCAGGCAAGAATACTGGAGTGGGTTGCTATTTCCTCCTCCAGGGAATCTTCTTGATTCTGGGATCGAACCTGTGTTACTTCTCTGATGTCTCCTGCATTGGCAGGTGATTCTTTACCACTAGTACCACCTGGGAAGCCCCAATACACCAATAAAAATTTCATGAATAAAAAAATCAAAAAAAAAAAAAAAAGAGGGAACAAACCACTTCTGCAACCAATGCCCAGGCTGGAAAATTGAAACTGTCAATGATGAATTACCAGAGGCTCAGTGTGGACAAATCAAGTAGCTAAAATACTCCAGAGGGACCCAGTCATTGGGGAAATCCCACAATATTATGACATTTAGCTCCAAAAACCTGCACAGCAAATATCAGGCAAAAATTACTTATGCTTTCTACAGGGGGTGGGAAAATAAGTCATTCTGTAGTAGCCAGGGTTCTCTGTTCTTCTAAATATAGCCTGCCCTCATGGGAAACTGGTTACCCAGAGCATAACCTGCTGCGGTATTATCAGAGCCTACCTGACCTAGAGGGAGGGAAATACCCAACTTGAGTCTACTCTGGTCACCTTGTCTCAAATAAGAAGGGGAAGGAAAAACACCTGAACCCCTGTTAGGTTCACGGTGGTCTGGAGGCACAGACTCCCTAAAACACGGAGACCTAACCACAGGTTCCTAGAATACTTCCCCTCCCCTACATCTCATCACCACAGTACTAAAGCCTATTTATTTTTATGAGAACACCATGTCTGGCTACCAAGAAAAAAAGTCATAAGACATACTAAAAGACAAAAAAACACACAATTTAAAGAAAGAACAAGCATCACAACCAGATATGGCGGATAGGCTGGAATTAGAGCAGGATTTTAAAACAACTATGATTAACATGTTAAGGGCCCTAATTAGATAAAGTAAACAGCATGCAATAACAGATGCAAGCAGAGACAGAAATCCTAAGAATGACCCAAAAGAAATGCTAAGTTGATGCTGCCTGACCACACCAGCAAATGGAAAGATTCATCAGAAACCGAACAACTCTGAGATCACATTTTAGCGACTCTACATACCCCTTTCTTCCTTGTAAATTCTCTGAGATATTTTATCTATCAAATTTATTTTCTGGCTAAACATTTCAATGAAGTTATTCATTTCCATGAACTCCTCAGGCGGCTTTTAACTCCTCTCATTGATAATGCAACTGCTCTGACTGTCTGTCCCATCTTGCTGAGGAATCCAGGCCCTTGCTTCTTGTGAGAAGAGAGTTCCTAGAAACAGAAAAATAAAATATTGATGATGAAACAAACATGGATGTTTTAAGACTCAAGAAGAGCAAAAAAGAAATCTAATTAGAAGAATAAAGACCATAAAAATGTTTATGTTAAAGACCATAAAAATATGGGTCTTTTTACTTCATGTCAATTTGAAGCAGATGAGCTACAGTTCTTTCTCTTAAGTCTCAGTCTCTTTGATAATATTCCTTTTCAAAGTACTCATGTAAAACATGTAATCGAGTTTCCCCAGAGCATGGATCCTTCAAGGAACAAGGAATAATAGAGGCAACTGCACTTAGGGAGATTTCGAAGAAGATAAGAAGGCTGATAGGAGATGAAACCTATACTGTATTAACGGGAATTTTATAGAAAAATTGCTTCAGAAATGTATTTCTCAGGGTGTAAGCTTCTTCTTGGAAAAAAAAAAAATTAGAAAACTTCATTAATCCTTTAGTTATAAAAATAGCTAGTATTTATTAAGAGCTTAATATAAGCACTAAATTGCATTTTTATATACATCACTCGCAATAATACTATGAAGCAGGTTCTATCATTATGGTCACCGTACAGAAGAAAACAGCAGCAAGGGAAGGTTAAGGAGTCTGCACAAGGTCCAAGAGCAATGAAAGTCATAAGACATACTAAAAGACAAAAAAACACACAATTTAAAGAAAGAACAAGCATCACAACCAGATATGGCGGATAGGCTGGAATTAGAGCAGGATTTTAAAACAACTATGATTAACATGTTAAGGGCCCTAATTAGATAAAGTAAACAGCATGCAATAACAGATGCAAGCAGAGACAGAAATCCTAAGAATGACCCAAAAGAAATGCTAAGTTGATGCTGCCTGACCACACCAGCAAATGGAAAGATTCATCAGAAACCGAACAACTCTGAGATCACATTTTAGCGACTCTACATACCCCTTTCTTCCTTGTAAATTCTCTGAGATATTTTATCTATCAAATTTATTTTCTGGCTAAACATTTCAATGAAGTTATTCATTTCCATGAACTCCTCAGGGCGGCTTTTAACTCCTCTCATTGATAATGCAACTGCTCTGACTGTCTGTCCCATCTTGCTGAGGAATCCAGGCCCTTGCTTCTTGTGAGAAGAGAGTTCCTAGAAACAGAAAAATAAAATATTGATGATGAAACAAACATGGATGTTTTAAGACTCAAGAAGAGCAAAAAAGAAATCTAATTAGAAGAATAAAGACCATAAAAATGTTTATGTTAAAGACCATAAAAATATGGGTCTTTTTACTTCATGTCAATTTGAAGCAGATGAGCTACAGTTCTTTCTCTTAAGTCTCAGTCTCTTTGATAATATTCCTTTTCAAAGTACTCATGTAAAACATGTAATCGAGTTTCCCCAGAGCATGGATCCTTCAAGGAACAAGGAATAATAGAGGCAACTGCACTTAGGGAGATTTCGAAGAAGATAAGAAGGCTGATAGGAGATGAAACCTATACTGTATTAACGGGAATTTTATAGAAAAATTGCTTCAGAAATGTATTTCTCAGGGTGTAAGCTACTCCTTGGAAAAAAAAAAAATTAGAAAACTTCATTAATCCTTTAGTTATAAAAATAGCTAGTATTTATTAAGAGCTTAATATAAGCACTAAATTGCATTTTTATATACATCACTCGCAATAATACTATGAAGCAGGTTCTATCATTATGGTCACCGTACAGAAGAAAACAGCAGCAAGGGAAGGTTAAGGAGTCTGCACAAGGTCCAAGAGCAATGAACTGGTGAATAGGGACTAAAGCCCCGGAAGTCTGACCCCAGAGGCGTAACAGCTAAGCACCAACTGGCTGTTCCTTCTTAAAGTCACTGAAGTCGTTGGTGACTTTACATACTCCCTAACCATAGGGATAAACAGTGACACCTTCTCCGCTGACTGGCTATCTTTAATACAATATGTAACTAGCTGGTTCACAGTTAACGGAGGAGAGTTAGCTATAGATTTTCAAAGAAACAGTGTCATAAAAGGACATACTTCACAGAAGTATTCCTTCAGAAGTAAGGCATACTAAAAAAAGAACACCAAGAAGGAAGACAAGGGATTCTGACAATAGGTGCAGCACTTACACTGAAACACAGGTTGAAGACGAAGATGATCTGGAGAAAGATTATATGTTATTTAACTTCGGGGTAAGTAATACATAACAATGCTTTTATCTGTGGATTTGGTAGTCCGCATTGTTACTGAAGAGTTACAATGGTGAAGAGTAACATTTACACACACACACACATGCACAAACCTATAAATAACAATGCGGACTACCAAATCCATAGATAAAAGCATTATTATGTATAAATTTACCCAAATATTAAACATATTATTTTTCTATAGATCTTCTTTCCTGAAGGCCTTACAGAAAATAACATATAAACGTGTTAATTTCCATGTCAGCATGACTCTGTGTGCAAAGACTACAGTAACAGATGCCTCCCTTGACGCGGCAGTGCATTGATTCAGAAGGGCTACCACATCATTTGATAGAGTACACATTACCAGAAACAACACCAGTCACAAATGGTAAGCTGTTAACTGCAACTGCTGAGTGTAGAGAATGTTCCTAAGATTCTAAGGGTCTGGAGTCAGGCCACAAACTCATCTCACATAAGTCACACAGGGCTTCCAGACAGCAAGTACTGTCAAATCTGAGATGAATCACTTTTTTAGCCTCGATCACTCTGGCAACAACTGAGAGACAGAAAACTTAACACTGGTCAGTAAGTATTTGATACTGAACATTTGTCCTACCTATCATCTTTCTTGGTGCATTATATCTTCATAGAAGAAAAGAAAATAAATATAAAAGGTTTCTGTATTAGAAATTAGACCCCCTTCAATTAGGTAAATGAAAGAAAAGTAAGGAAATCATATTATTTACCTATCCATCCCTTCATCCACCTATCTAATAATAAAAACTTTTATCCTAATTTGAAAAGTCCTGACCCATTACTACTCAAAATAGTGTCAATTTTAAAATGTTTATATATTTTTAGAATTAGAATATGTAAGGCATACCCAGGCATTGATAAAAATAGATCAGCTACCAAGAGAAATATGAGGATGTATATGCAAGAAAGGTACAAGATTTTCATAACGTTCATATGTATACCTGACACAGGGTTACATACATGAAGGATATTTCTTCATTGTTTAAAACTCCATCTTAATTCAAGGCTACAGGTTCCTAATTTATAAAAGTAAATAAGAAGAAGCATGCAGCCTACAACATGGATAAATACTGAAAGATTATATGAGTATAAATCAAAATTTTTTACCCAGGCTTGCGCAGTAAGAAAAACTTTAAAGTCCTCATTAAATGTTAGAGTTGGATGATCAGCAATTCGGTTCAAAAATTTGTGCAACGCCTTCCTACGTGTCTCAACGAAGTCATCATTAAAGCGTTCCACCATTCCTTTCACTATAAACTTTTCCGGCAATGGCTGGGCAAAAAAAATACAAAAGGGTATCTGAGCATTATGTGGCACAGGATTATAAGGAATTCTATACTTTTTCTTTCTGGGAGACCATTTGAATATGTGATCATTTCTTACAAAAATAATCTTTCAAAATTCACAATGCTAGAGCCAAACACTGTAAAATCTTAACACATTACAACAGTTTAAAAAAAACATATCTGTACATAGATGAAAAAGTTTAAAAACATATGTTTCCAAGATAAATGAATTGCAAAACTGAAAAAATTTTTTAACATTCATCTCACATAAGTCACACAGGGCTTCCAGACAGCAAGTACTGTCAAATCTGAGATGAATCACTTTTTTAGCCTCGATCACTCTGGCAACAACTGAGAGACAGAAAACTTAACACTGGTCAGTAAGTATTTGATACTGAACATTTGTCCTACCTATCATCTTTCTTGGTGCATTATATCTTCATAGAAGAAAAGAAAATAAATATAAAAGGTTTCTGTATTAGAAATTAGACCCCCTTCAATTAGGTAAATGAAAGAAAAGTAAGGAAATCATATTATTTACCTATCCATCCCTTCATCCACCTATCTAATAATAAAAACTTTTATCCTAATTTGAAAAGTCCTGACCCATTACTACTCAAAATAGTGTCAATTTTAAAATGTTTATATATTTTAGAATTAGAATATGTAAGGCATACCCAGGCATTGATAAAAATAGATCAGCTACCAAGAGAAATATGAGGATGTATATGCAAGAAAGGTACAAGATTTTCATAACGTTCATATGTATACCTGACACAGGGTTACATACATGAAGGATATTTCTTCATTGTTTAAAACTCCATCTTAATTCAAGGCTACAGGTTCCTAATTTATAAAAGTAAATAAGAAGAAGCATGCAGCCTACAACATGGATAAATACTGAAAGATTATATGAGTATAAATCAAAATTTTTTACCCAGGCTTGCGCAGTAAGAAAAACTTTAAAGTCCTCATTAAATGTTAGAGTTGGATGATCAGCAATTCGGTTCAAAAATTTGTGCAACGCCTTCCTACGTGTCTCAACGAAGTCATCATTAAAGCGTTCCACCATTCCTTTCACTATAAACTTTTCCGGCAATGGCTGGGCAAAAAAAATACAAAAGGGTATCTGAGCATTATGTGGCACAGGATTATAAGGAATTCTATACTTTTTCTTTCTGGGAGACCATTTGAATATGTGATCATTTCTTACAAAAATAATCTTTCAAAATTCACAATGCTAGAGCCAAACACTGTAAAATCTTAACACATTACAACAGTTTAAAAAAAACATATCTGTACATAGATGAAAAAGTTTAAAAACATATGTTTCCAAGATAAATGAATTGCACTGAATTAAAGGTCTGAAATTGGGTGTTAAGGCATTCTAACAATTCACATGACAAAATGGAAGCTATTCTGTGAAAAAAAAAAAAACAAAAACGTAAACTTACTGGAATAATCAGAGTGGGGTGTGCTTCTTCAAGTTTTTCTTTCAACCAAAGGAAATCTTGATAACGTCTCCTAACTTCAAATTCACTAGAGTCAAATTCCCCACGAGATGTCTGAAAAAAGTAGGAAAAAATAACTGCACATGTAATATAAGACAGAAGACATTTGCCTAAAGTTATTTTAGACATTCTGAAATAAATGGGTCTCTAAGAAAAACTAACAAATTCTAATTATTCAGTGTTTGTCAGCCTGTACTTTCTCTCTTTTTTTTTTTTTGCAGTCATCAATTCGTGTAGCAGATGAAACAAAGCAAACTTCCCAGTATTCCCAGAAAGAAAGCAAACATCATGCTCAAATTTAAAATCCAAACTGAAAAATCTGTCTTAGAGCAACCATCTGTCTTCCACAAGATTTTAACTACTATTATCTTTGGCATGAGTTTCTTGCTAACAAGAAAGTGAGTTCTGACTTTAGGTTTCAAATATATTTCATTTTTCAAGATGATCAAAATTCAGAATTTGAGGAAAGTCCTATTTTTGCAACTTGGAAAATAACCTGAACATAACTGAGAAAAAAAAAAAAAAAAACGTTTTCCTGGAATTTGCTCAAATGAATTGCTTTGCTAAAGTTTGCTTTTAGTATTTGAAAATTCTAACATTAACCAGAGTGATTTTAGCACTGTTTTAAAATGTTATTAATGGAAATTTAATGTGAAAAGCAAAGCTTTCTGTCATTTCTCAAGGAATTTTGAACTATATGCCTAAAGTTGTAAAAATTAAGCAAATACATTAAAATATCTGTTCTCAACAAACTAGAATCTATTCCAACACATAATACAAGAAGAACATTGATGCAGTATCAGCCTCAACTCTACTACTTACACTCCAAGCCCAACACAAAAACAGCCTATACAGTGCTCACTCACCTCTCATAAGAAAAAACATCACATATATATTTTTAAGAAAATTATACACAGAAATATTATTTGAAATTTTCCTAGAGGAGTAAATATGGAATAAGTAACACATTACTTATTTCACACTCACCAGAAATATCAGTCGCCCACACAGATGAACACCATTGTAAAATTAAGCAGTTTAAGTCAAAATAAGATGCAATCTTAATTGTCATAAAACAAGACTCACAAAAGCTATACTTGCCAAGGTTTATTCACTTAAAGTGAATGTTTAGAATATCATAAAGTATATCTTCTCAAAACATTCCCTTTTTAGTGGGAAAAAGTGGAGGTAAATGAGATGCAGAAGTCTAAGGAACTACATGTTCAAAAACACTACAAAATCTATTATGCAAAATGGTACAAATTGTGGAAGTAGTAAAAATAGGCAAACTAAATCTAGTGGAAACACAGTCTAACAATATATATATACAAGTTGGTATGTGTACACATATATGCAAACACACACACATACATACATACATATATGCACAAAACATGTTAGAGTCACTCAGTAAAAAATGCTCACAGACACCTCCTTCTACCAGATACACGTGTACAGATTTACTACCTATTTCCAAGAAAAGACAAATTGGCATAACTAACAATAAAAACACTCAAACACTGTGAAGTTGATTGAACTCTACATGTCCTTAAGAATTCCCAAAACTTCACCAGACACAAAAGAAAGCTGCATAAATTCCAGCAACAGTAAGATACAAAATCAAGTCAAATAATTGGTTGCTTCTGTCCTCATCACCCTGCCAGTGACTTTAAAGAATTCTCTAACATACTACAAATAAACAGAAGAAAGCAGAGAGTAAGTACAAATCTTAAGGCTAATGTATTCTTTTGTCCTAAGACTTCATGGTATTTCTAAAGGATTATAAATTACATATTATTTGTGCTCCAAAATATGTTGTTTAGAACACAAGTACTTTCTAAGTTGGAAATTTGTCCAAATTCTGTTATGCCTACTGTTTGGAAGCTTTATCTTTTTTCTAGTCTAGAATACAGCTTCCCGTGGAAGATAAATTGTAAATGCTTTTTAAGTTTTCATCTCTGATCATAAGAACTTGGGTACTTGAAGCTTGGACTAACAGACTCACATGCTCTATACCTCAAAATGTATTTATTTAGCAAATACCGACTTTCAGTCAAAGGCAAATAGTTACTCTAAAATCTAAGGTTTTTTTATTTAGCAAAAATATCAGTCGCCCACACAGATGAACACCATTGTAAAATTAAGCAGTTTAAGTCAAAATAAGATGCAATCTTAATTGTCATAAAACAAGACTCACAAAAGCTATACTTGCCAAGGTTTATTCACTTAAAGTGAATGTTTAGAATATCATAAAGTATATCTTCTCAAAACATTCCCTTTTTAGTGGGAAAAAGTGGAGGTAAATGAGATGCAGAAGTCTAAGGAACTACATGTTCAAAAACACTACAAAATCTATTATGCAAAATGGTACAAATTGTGGAAGTAGAAAAAATAGGCAAACTAAATCTAGTGGAAACACAGTCTAACAATATATATATACAAGTTGGTATGTGTACACATATATGCAAACACACACACATACATACATACATATATGCACAAAACATGTTAGAGTCACTCAGTAAAAAATGCTCACAGACACCTCCTTCTACCAGATACACGTGTACAGATTTACTACCTATTTCCAAGAAAAGACAAATTGGCATAACTAACAATAAAAACACTCAAACACTGTGAAGTTGATTGAACTCTACATGTCCTTAAGAATTCCCAAAACTTCACCAGACACAAAAGAAAGCTGCATAAATTCCAGCAACAGTAAGATACAAAATCAAGTCAAATAATTGGTTGCTTCTGTCCTCATCACCCTGCCAGTGACTTTAAAGAATTCTCTAACATACTACAAATAAACAGAAGAAAGCAGAGAGTAAGTACAAATCTTAAGGCTAATGTATTCTTTTGTCCTAAGACTTCATGGTATTTCTAAAGGATTATAAATTACATATTATTTGTGCTCCAAAATATGTTGTTTAGAACACAAGTACTTTCTAAGTTGGAAATTTGTCCAAATTCTGTTATGCCTACTGTTTGGAAGCTTTATCTTTTTTCTAGTCTAGAATACAGCTTCCCGTGGAAGATAAATTGTAAATGCTTTTTAAGTTTTCATCTCTGATCATAAGAACTTGGGTACTTGAAGCTTGGACTAACAGACTCACATGCTCTATACCTCAAAATGTATTTATTTAGCAAATACCGACTTTCAGTCAAAGGCAAATAGTTACTCTAAAATCTAAGGATTTACAAAACTAAATATTTATGAGGGAAAGTGAATTTAGAATCAAGAATAAAGTTTAAATCCCAACGACTGATACACACTAGCAGGCACTGATGAGCCTATCTTCATGATGAGGATGTGAGAGGATACCCCTTTATTAAACCTCTGAGTTCTTACTCCTACATGTCCTAAGGCACAGCACATCTCTAGGTCTCTGAAACCAAAAGCATTTCTTCAGAGCAGTTACTGCTGATATTCTAACCTAGAGAATAATTTCCCACAAGGGGAACAGATGTCAGGAACATGGGCTTCCTGATGCAATTATTTACAGTCATGGATTCTTAGATATTCCTAGGTACGAATTGCCAGTGTACGTGTAGGCACAAGAGTATGTGCATTTATCCTTATAATCTTATATCTATGAATATAAATTTTTATAAAACTAAAACTTTCCCAAGGTAGCCATATATATATCTCCTAATTAGATGGAGTACACATGCTCATAAAATTCTGCACTTTTCTGTTGCAATATTTATAACTATAATTAACTAACTAGACATACGATTGTTAAACATCCATCATCACCCCACCCCCATACTGAAAACTCCATGAAGGCAGAGACTGTGTTTTCTTGTTTGCTGCCATAGTCGCAACATGCAAGCAGAGTTCCTCTAGGACATAACAGGCACTCAACAGAATTTTATTCAATATATTAGTAAATAGGTGATACTAAGTAAATAACAAAGAAAAGATTTATGTCTGATTATACAATATTCATCCAACAGAAGCTTTTATTTTTTATCTGCAAAGCTATTTTAGTATGTATAGATATAGTCTATAGTCAATATACTAGGGTACAGTAAAAGTAATCAAATGTAGAACAAAGGGACATTGTTTATAATGGTTAAGCTGAAAGAGTTTGTCATAATCATATACAGATAACAAAAGTATAATGAAAATTATAGTTTTATTGTTGTTGAGTCAATAAGTCGTGTCCAGCTCTTTGTGACCCCATGGACTGGGTGGCCCGCCAGGCTCCTCGGTCCACAGGATTTTCCAGGCAGAAGTTCTAGAGTGGGTTGTCATTTCCTTCTTCAGGGGATCTTCCTGCCCCAGGGTGCAAACTCCACATCCTGCACTGCAGGCAGGTTTTTTACTACTGAGCCACTGGGGAAGTTCTCTATATAGTATAAAAGTAAACTGTCTAGATTTAAATCTTAGCTAATGACTATGTTGTATAACCTTTGGCAAGTTTTGAGTTTCAGTATCCTTACCCACAAAAAGGGGTAAATCATAAGATATAGGATTACTGTAAAAACTTCAACTGAGTTAATACTAATATATATGAAGTGATAAGAACACTGCCTGTCCCGAAGTAGTCCCACAAGTTCATTTAACACACTATACTATTGGCACTATCACGACTACTATAAGAGCAGCACATTTAAAGCATGATGTACAGACAACTCATAATAACTATCTGTCTATGATCAGAATGAAATCCATAGTGTGGCTTATAAAGTGTGTCTCTGAAAGAAATAAATTAAGAGAGAATAATTCAGTTTCACAAAATCTTTGCAAGAAGGATAATGAAAATGGATGACTATGATTATAATAGCAGTAGCAGAAAACACATGGCTGCACGCTTAGCAGTGCCTCCTGTATTAACACACTAAATATTCACAAAGACCCTATGAGGCTAGCACTGTTACCTTATTTACAAATGAGCAAACTAAGCACAGAGAGGTTAATTAAATAGTAAGGAAAGGGAGCAATGAAGATTCCACTCCATGCTGTCTTGCTCTGAAGCTCTTGATAGGACTATGATACTATACATGTCTTTACTCATCCACTCACCCAAAGATTAAAATGCTTAGTGGCTATATTCCAAGGACTGTGTTCAGAATCACAGATAACTTAAGATACAATCACCTACCTTGAGAAGCTCATAGAAAAAAGTATTTTAGTATGTTGTTCAGTAAAAGGTAATTCAAATGTAGAACAAAGGGACATTGTTTATAATGGTTAAGCTGAAAGAGTTTGTCATAATCATATACAGATAACAAAAGTATAATGAAAATTATAGTTTTATTGTTGTTGAGTCAATAAGTCGTGTCCAGCTCTTTGTGACCCCATGGACTGGGTGGCCCGCCAGGCTCCTCGGTCCACAGGATTTTCCAGGCAGAAGTTCTAGAGTGGGTTGTCATTTCCTTCTTCAGGGGATCTTCCTGCCCCAGGGTGCAAACTCCACATCCTGCACTGCAGGCAGGTTTTTTACTACTGAGCCACTGGGGAAGTTCTCTATATAGTATAAAAGTAAACTGTCTAGATTTAAATCTTAGCTAATGACTATGTTGTATAACCTTTGGCAAGTTTTGAGTTTCAGTATCCTTACCCACAAAAAGGGGTAAATCATAAGATATAGGATTACTGTAAAAACTTCAACTGAGTTAATACTAATATATATGAAGTGATAAGAACACTGCCTGTCCCGAAGTAGTCCCACAAGTTCATTTAACACACTATACTATTGGCACTATCACGACTACTATAAGAGCAGCACATTTAAAGCATGATGTACAGACAACTCATAATAACTATCTGTCTATGATCAGAATGAAATCCATAGTGTGGCTTATAAAGTGTGTCTCTGAAAGAAATAAATTAAGAGAGAATAATTCAGTTTCACAAAATCTTTGCAAGAAGGATAATGAAAATGGATGACTATGATTATAATAGCAGTAGCAGAAAACACATGGCTGCACGCTTAGCAGTGCCTCCTGTATTAACACACTAAATATTCACAAAGACCCTATGAGGCTAGCACTGTTACCTTATTTACAAATGAGCAAACTAAGCACAGAGAGGTTAATTAAATAGTAAGGAAAGGGAGCAATGAAGATTCCACTCCATGCTGTCTTGCTCTGAAGCTCTTGATAGGACTATGATACTATACATGTCTTTACTCATCCACTCACCCAAAGATTAAAATGCTTAGTGGCTATATTCCAAGGACTGTGTTCAGAATCACAGATAACTTAAGATACAATCACCTACCTTGAGAAGCTCACAGACTCATTGGGAATAAATACAGATACACGGTTATTGACCTACACACAGGTAGGTGGCAATTACTGAATACTTATTATGTGTCAGGCACTTTGTTAAGTGTTTTACATTGATTACCCATCGTAAATTAATTCTTACAGCAACTCTACAAAACCAGGTTCTATGATCAGGTCAGTTTTAAAGATTTAAAAAAACCCTGAGGCTTAGAAGGATTAAAATATAAGCTTTTAATTTCTTTGCTACACTGACTGTGACATCTTATATTCTCTAAGAGTTCATTTAGAACAGTGTGAGCCAACAGAAGAAAGAGGATTCTTAGCTTGTGGGGCAGCGCAGGCGGGCATCATTTTGAATTGTATCTTGAAAAATAAACAGTAGTTCTTCTGTCTGAAAGTGGGAAGGGCATACCAGACAGAAAAAGCAGCATATGGAAAGTTATGAGAGCAAGAAATACCCTAGAATATCCAGATAAAAGAGGTGATCCTATGCATGTGGAGAGAAGGGACTTTAAAAGTGGGCAGTAAGAGGCAAGTCCTGTATGGTAGGCTGGCCCCAGACTGAGAGGTTCTCTGTATGTCATACAAAGGAGTCTGCACTGTGTTCCATAGGAAATGAGGAGTCAAGGGAGGGTTTTAAAGATCTGAGTGATGAGATGAGGCATCTACATCTCATGGGTTCAGAAGGTTTACAGCTGCAAAAGAGACTCACTACAAGAGAAAGACACTGAGGGTTCACAAACAAAATAATGCATAAGCAGAATTCTTAAAGGCTACTACTACACAAAAATTATAATCCTAAAAAAAGATTATATTATCGGTTGCTTTGTTTTGTTAGAGTAAACTGTCTTTTTTACAAAGTCTTGAAGATTAAGGAGCCTTGGGTTCCAGGTCTATTCTGCCCTTGCATCATTAAACAACTAAAAGTATCTTATATATAAGACAAAGAGATAAAGTATAACCACTTGCTCTTTCTTTTTTTTCTTTTCTTTTTGCCTGCACTGGGTCTTCACTTTGGTGCACAGGCTCCTAAGATGTGGAGCATGGGCCTAGCTGCCCCACAGCTTGTGGGACCTTAGTTACCCAACCAGAGATCAAACCCACATCCCCCTGCACTGGGAGATACATTCTCAACTGCTGGGCCACCAGGAAAGTCCCGGCAAGTGCTCTTATTTGGAAAACAAATGAAAAATGTTTTGTCATCTTTAAAAGAAATGTGAATACAAAATATTGTATTATATTTTTAACAAGTTGGGTTTTTTTGTTAGCAGAACCTCCTTCCCAAATATATTTCTTTATAATTTTTAAACTAGAAACTTAAAACGTTCCTATTTTAAGAAGCACAACTGCTAAAATACAAGCAACTGTTACTCGGGTTGATCTGAATTGAAACAGAACAAGACAAGAATAGATAAGATGCAATGACTTATTCAAAATCGCTGAAAGACCAGAAGTCAATTCTGCTAAGATTCTCTAACTTGAGTGTCAAAGTGAACAAGAGCAGTTTGAAAAGTTCAAAGAAGCAACTGTAGCCAAAAAAATATCCATTACATACTTACTTTAGTAATGATCCTATAAGTAATAAAAGTTTCAATTGTAGTAACATGGCTTTCAGGTTCATCAACAGTAATGAAAAGATCTTTCAAATCTGGTTCATCTTCAAACTTGACTTGGTTTATCATTGATAAAGGGGATGTTGGCATCATAGGACTGAAGGAATTCATGTCCATCAATGAGGCATCCTAGGAACAACACATTCAAAAATTAACATATAGGGAGGGAAAAAAAAGTTGAAATTCTCTTTTTCTTTGACACCACAAATACTAATCAAGTATGTCAAGAACAAAAAAGGATAACTAGATTCTTGCTTAAATAAAGTATGTGGAAATGTGTTTTCCTGTGTTTCCTCTTAAAATTCCACTTTAGAAATGATAGCAAAGAAACAAACAGGGCTTCCCTGGTGGTCCAGTGGGTAAGGACACCGCCTTGCAGTGCAAGGGGCGCCGGTTCGATCCCTGGCCTGGGAAGATCCCACGTGCTGTGGAGCGGCTGGACTGATGTGTCCAATTACCGAGCCGGAGCTCTGGAGCGCATGCGCCCAGAGCTGGTGCTCTGGAACAACAGAGGCCGCTGCGATGGGAGGCCCACACGGGCCAAAGAACAAAGATGGATGAAAATGGACAAATGAAAGACCAATAGAAGTGGCCCGCCTGCTCCCCTCCCTCCCCACCCTACCGTCCTCAAATAAATAAATAAATACATTAATCTTAAAAAAAAAAAAATAAAAAAAAAAGAAACATACAAAACAAGACAAAAAGTAATAAAAAGGTACAAACCCTCAAGGTAAAAAGAACAGACTGAGTATTGAGCTAACTACCCTTTGGAAACTGAAAATCTGATGGTTGAGAGGTAACTGAAAAGCAGTGCAGAAAAAGCTAAAGTAAACCCAGGAGAGGATGGTTAACCAAGAAGAAGGCACACTGATGACAGAGGATCTCATAGAGACTTGAGAAGTAGAGGCACCAGAAACCCGGAAGAGTTAAACCGGAGAATTGGTTGAAAAGCTCATAAAACAAAAGGGAGGTGGTACTGAGATGCCCTCACCTACCCCATACAATCAGTTTTGCAGAAAACAGGAAATGTACTGGAGTGTCTCTGCACACAAGGCCACCAGGCAGGAGGGAGCAATCATTCCAAGAAAAACCTGATGGCTACAATCCCCTGGGGAATCAGCCAAGCCTCAGCCTACTAGCCCTACAGGGAAGCCCCTTCCAGATATTCCGCTGTCTATAATCAGGCTTTCATTACTTGGTGCAGGAACTATTAAACATCTCAACTTGCGGAAAGGCTCTCATGTGAAAGATTCACAAGCAAAGAGAATATAAGATGCAGAGAACAGAATGTTTTACCAACAGATGAAACAAATTCATAAATGAAAACAGGTGTCACATTTTATATATATTTTGGCCTCTTTTATTGGTTATTTATTTATGTATTTTCATCCATCTTGATTCTTGGCCTGTGTGGGTTTCCCATTGCAGTGGCCTCTCTCAATGCAGAGCACCCTCTGGGCACATGCGCTCCAGAGTGCTGGCTCATGATTGGACACACTGGTCCAGCTGCTCCGCAGCATGTGGGATCTTCCTGGGCCAGGGATGGAACTGGTGCCCCTTGCACTGCAAGGCAGAATCTTTATCCACTGGACCGCCAGGGAAGCCCAAGTGTCATATTTTTAAAAATTCAGAAAACAGCAGGGAAACCAATAAAAAGAAAGCTCATGAAAGCTAAAGTATGTCAAAAGGATTAAAAACTTAACAGAAAATTCAAAAGATAGAACTTCAAGAACACAGCTAGACCAAAAGAACATGAGATAGAAAATGATAAAGTGTTTTTCAAAATGAAAGGATCCAGGTAGACAGAATTCTGAAAAATTAAAGGATCCAGACAGACAAGAATGCAAAGAATTCTTGAAAATGAAGAAGGAAAATCATAACTGAAGTATTTCCAGGCTGATAGAGCCTCTCAGGCCTATCAGTAGTGGCGAAGGAAGTGCTCCTATAAACTTCCATCGCCAATGACACTTCATAATTGTAGGGGTTTTTTAAATTACTAAAAGTTTCCAGAGAAAATATAAACAGGCAAAATATAACAGGAAATCTACTAAAAGTTTCAGAAATTTAAACCGGAGAAGTGGTTGAAAAGCTCATAAAACAAAAGGGAGGTGGTACTGAGATGCCCTCACCTACCCCATACAATCAGTTTTGCAGAAAACAGGAAATGTACTGGAGTGTCTCTGCACACAAGGCCACCAGGCAGGAGGGAGCAATCATTCCAAGAAAAACCTGATGGCTACAATCCCCTGGGGAATCAGCCAAGCCTCAGCCTACTAGCCCTACAGGGAAGCCCCTTCCAGATATTCCGCTGTCTATAATCAGGCTTTCATTACTTGGTGCAGGAACTATTAAACATCTCAACTTGCGGAAAGGCTCTCATGTGAAAGATTCACAAGCAAAGAGAATATAAGATGCAGAGAACAGAATGTTTTACCAACAGATGAAACAAATTCATAAATGAAAACAGGTGTCACATTTTATATATATTTTGGCCTCTTTTATTGGTTATTTATTTATGTATTTTCATCCATCTTGATTCTTGGCCTGTGTGGGTTTCCCATTGCAGTGGCCTCTCTCAATGCAGAGCACCCTCTGGGCACATGCGCTCCAGAGTGCTGGCTCATGATTGGACACACTGGTCCAGCTGCTCCGCAGCATGTGGGATCTTCCTGGGCCAGGGATGGAACTGGTGCCCCTTGCACTGCAAGGCAGAATCTTTATCCACTGGACCGCCAGGGAAGCCCAAGTGTCATATTTTTAAAAATTCAGAAAACAGCAGGGAAACCAATAAAAAGAAAGCTCATGAAAGCTAAAGTATGTCAAAAGGATTAAAAACTTAACAGAAAATTCAAAAGATAGAACTTCAAGAACACAGCTAGACCAAAAGAACATGAGATAGAAAATGATAAAGTGTTTTTCAAAATGAAAGGATCCAGGTAGACAGTATTTTTCAAAATTAAAGGATCCAGACAGACAAGAATGCAAAGAATTCTTGAAAATGAAGAAGGAAAATCATAACTGAAGTATTTCCAGGCTGATAGAGCCTCTCAGGCCTATCAGTAGTGGCGAAGGAAGTGCTCCTATAAACTTCCATCGCCAATGACACTTCATAATTGTAGGGGTTTTTTAAATTACTAAAAGTTTCCAGAGAAAATATAAACAGGCAAAATATAACAGGAATATCACAAATCAGAATGCCTTCAGAATTGTCAGAAAATAAAATAGCATCTTCAAAATTTTTAGAGGAAAATATTTTCTACCTAGAATTATTTACAGTCAGTCATTCAAGTATACAGGTAGAATAAAGTCATTTCAAGTATGAAAGATTTCATAATCTGACTCCCCATGCATCCATTCTTTGGAAGACTTCACTTTTCCAAAATAAGGGCATATACCAAGAAAGAAGAAATAGTTTCTAAAACCTGGAGATTCAACAGAGAAGAAAATCCAAGAAAATACCTTGGATGACAGTGGAAGAATATTCCAAGTTGACAGGTTCACAGCAGACTTAGAGAACAATCTAGAACACTGGAGGTGAAAGACTCCAGGGAGGTAAACAGATGGAGAGAGAAAGAATAAAGGAAAAAAGGGTGGAGAGGAAAGAGGAAGAGCAGAAACAAAGAAGGGAAAGAGAATGAAGAAAAGAAGGAAGGAAGGAAGGAGGCTGACAGAATACCTGATACATTCAAGCACAATGAAAGGAAACAAGTTATGTTAGATTTTGTAGATGAATTACGATTGGTGAAAAAAGGCCAAAAGAATGAGAATACAACAGGGAGAAAGGAAGGGTCTTAAAAAATGAATGAATGAATGATGAACTTGAAGGAAAACAAAGGGTATAAGAATGAAAATGAAATCATAGCTCATTATATGGCTTGGCTGTGAATAAAAATAAATTGTTGCTATTCCTGAATTTAACTAAAAATGATGATATAGTTATATTAAGATAATGGGAATAAAAACATTTGTTATGTTTGAGGGGAGAAAACATCCTAATACCATGATGGAAAACAAAGAGGACAAACTGTTCCAGATGGCTGAAGATCATCTAAGAGAAAACCAAAGAAACACATGCTCTTATATTGGACTCTGTACCAAAGAAGGAAAACCTTTGTTTTTTCCTTTCTAAAGGATATCACTGTGAAAACTGGAAAATTTTGAAAGGGTCTGTGGATTAGAATATATTAATAGAATTATGTCAATGTTAATTTCCTGATTTAGACACTTATACAGTGATTATGTAGGACGAGTGTTCTTGTTTTCAAAAAACACACAGATTTAATTATGAGAAATTAAATATGTCTCCAATTTACTCAATTTATTCAGAAAGACAGAAAGCAAATGCTGTGAAACAGTAATAACTGAGAGACCTAGATTCTACGTGGTATTCTTGCAACTCTTCTTTGCGTTTGAAATTATTTCAAAATAAACAGTATTTTCATAGCTTTCAAAAGTCTAATTATTCAACAAGGCTTAGAATAAAATGAAACAAATGAAAACACAGCATCCTATGTTCTAGTACTGCTATTACCAGTTCATACTCCCTAAAAGTAAATTCAGAACTCTTAGCTGTATTTCCTCGTTACATTCCTTATTTCAAAATAACATTTTTACTCTATTTGTCAATTTTTCAACTTTAACATTATCAGTAGATTTCCTCCTATGGAGAATAAACAGTATTTATCCAATTAGTTACAAGAATATAGATTCAGAGACCTATTTTACTCAATTGTTCATAATTCACTAGTATAATTTATTTTGATGTTCTAAGTATCTAAAACTTGCCTAGTAGGAGTCCCTTAAAGATGGCATCTGTGTGTTTTTGATATCTTCATTATTCCTTGAGCACTTTATTTTCAAGCATATCAAGATGTTTCAGATTTACCTTATACTTATTTTCCCTGCCCTAGTCATGAAACAGACATCAGTCCAAGGAGTTCTGGTTCCTTTTAGAGGAGAATAGTATTTAAAACAATAAATGTAAGTGCTAGAAAATATATGCATGTTAGGCATGACTTAGGCCAAGGAATAGAAAACATATCACCATTGGGTTGATCAGACACACAAAAACACGGAGATAATGTCTTACAACAAAAGTTTAGTAAGATAATTACAGTATATTCCTAGGACAGAATACAATAAAGTCTATCCATATGGTAGTATTGTAGCCTTTCCAGGAAACAGACCCACAGAGGAACAAAAGTGGAGGCAGAAATCTATTATGCCTTTCTAAAGGAATACTTGGAAAATTTTGAAAGGGTCTGTGGATTAGAATATATTAATAGAATTATGTCAATGTTAATTTCCTGATTTAGACACTTATACAGTGATTATGTAGGACGAGTGTTCTTGTTTTCAAAAAACACACAGATTTAATTATGAGAAATTAAATATGTCTCCAATTTACTCAATTTATTCAGAAAGACAGAAAGCAAATGCTGTGAAACAGTAATAACTGAGAGACCTAGATTCTACGTGGTATTCTTGCAACTCTTCTTTGCGTTTGAAATTATTTCAAAATAAACAGTATTTTCATAGCTTTCAAAAGTCTAATTATTCAACAAGGCTTAGAATAAAATGAAACAAATGAAAACACAGCATCCTATGTTCTAGTACTGCTATTACCAGTTCATACTCCCTAAAAGTAAATTCAGAACTCTTAGCTGTATTTCCTCGTTACATTCCTTATTTCAAAATAACATTTTTACTCTATTTGTCAATTTTTCAACTTTAACATTATCAGTAGATTTCCTCCTATGGAGAATAAACAGTATTTATCCAATTAGTTACAAGAATATAGATTCAGAGACCTATTTTACTCAATTGTTCATAATTCACTAGTATAATTTATTTTGATGTTCTAAGTATCTAAAACTTGCCTAGTAGGAGTCCCTTAAAGATGGCATCTGTGTGTTTTTGATATCTTCATTATTCCTTGAGCACTTTATTTTCAAGCATATCAAGATGTTTCAGATTTACCTTATACTTATTTTCCCTGCCCTAGTCATGAAACAGACATCAGTCCAAGGAGTTCTGGTTCCTTTTAGAGGAGAATAGTATTTAAAACAATAAATGTAAGTGCTAGAAAATATATGCATGTTAGGCATGACTTAGGCCAAGGAATAGAAAACATATCACCATTGGGTTGATCAGACACACAAAAACACGGAGATAATGTCTTACAACAAAAGTTTAGTAAGATAATTACAGTATATTCCTAGGACAGAATACAATAAAGTCTATCCATATGGTAGTATTGTAGCCTTTCCAGGAAACAGACCCACAGAGGAACAGAGTTGATAGTGGAGGGCAGAAATCTATTATGCTGGCGGGCCCCAGTGGCAGAGTCTCCTCTTAGCCAAGGACCCCGACTGAATTTTTTTTTTTTTTTAAGATTTATTTATTTATTTATTTTGGGCGGGGGACGGTTGGGAAGGGAGGGGAGCGGGCGGGCCACTTCTATTGGTCTTTCATTTCTCTATTTTCATCCGTCTTTGTTCTTTGGCTCCTGCAGGCCTCCCATCGCGGTGGTGTCTGTTGTCGCAGAGCGCCAGCTCTGGGCACATGCGCTCCAGAGCTCCGGCTCGGCAATTGGACACATCAGTCCAGCCGCTCCGCGGCACGTGGGATCTTCCCAGGCCAGGGATCGAACTGGCGCCCCTTGCACTGCAAGGCGGTGTCCTTATCCACTGGACCACCAGGGGAAGCCCCCGACTGAATTTTGTGACAACCATTTATACCCAAAGTATACGTGCCCAAACCCACCTCCCCAAATCCCCCAAATTTTCACATAAACATTGTCATAAAGAACATGATCACAGGTTATATTCCAACATGAAGTCTAGTTTCAATTGGCATAGATTGATTAGATACATTTACAAATGATGATCCATCTTTAAATGACAATGCGTTTTTCTTAGCCCTGGGAGGCTCAAATATGGAATCACCCTCTGGCTTAGATGCCAGACCTGTTTCCTTATCATGCACAGGTCTGGTGGGTTATTAGTTCTTTACCTCCGGGACTATGGCTTCTGTCCCTAAGGTTACATAGTTTTAGGCACAGCTCAAAGTTCACCATTGTCACAGGGAAAGTTCTCTTACAAGGTGAACTTGTAAGGTGAATTTGTAAGTTCCCCTATACCTCTTAAGAGAAGGAGTTTGTTCTTTCCCTCCTTCAGTAGAAGACAACTAAGTGATTAATGTATTGGAAGAATATATAGTAACTTGGAAAAAGGTTCACAGCATGTTATTAAGAGAAAAGAGCAGCTCATAAAATTTGTATTCAGCTAGATTCAAAAGCATATATTTGTGTCTGTGTGTATACGACAGAGGGAGGCCAGAGGGTAGGAGAGAAAAAGTAACAAAACATGTATGTGATCATGAACTTAGAAGCTATATCAAAAAGTTAACAGAAATTATTCCAAGGGTCGGGATACTCTTTAGTTTAATATTTTCCTGTCTGAGTTTCCATATTTCCAAATATTCTACAGCAAATGTATATTATTTTGCAGAAAGATTTTCAAATTAGAGTCAACACTGTATCTAATGTGCTCAGGAACAGAACCAATTGTAATAAATTAAGAGCATCTAGGGTCATTTGGGCCAAAGAGTTTGGATTACACGTTTCATTATTTGACTTTTTTTCTTAACTCATCAAAGTTATATAGGTAAAAATGAAATTTAAAAATACATCCAGAATCACATGAAAATGGGATTGTTAAAATTATGAGATGCTAACACAATGGAATACTAAGCAGCTATTAAAAGAGAATTTAGAAGTTCCAAATAAATGTGCAATCAGCATGTACAAAAATCTCTCTCAATTACCATTTCATATAAATAGTAGATTTTTAAGCTGACAAATTTTAAGTTGATGGGCAAATGTGATTTAAATTTCACTGACAGAGCATACAACCATGTGCTCTGGCATTCTTTGTAGTCACCCTCTTAACTCACCACAACCCACTTCTTTTACCTACTACATAATTTAGCATTCTATTTCGTCTACTTAAAATGCATCCTTTTGTACAGTGAGAAAGATCTGCATGAATTTACAAAGGCTCACAATTCGAATGAGTGTAGTGTGGCGTCATAAAATATGCTTCAATATCCAGCAAAGGAAGAAAATTACAGGCTGAAATTTAGCAACCTCCGGACTAGGCTTCTGTCCCTAAGGTTACATAGTTTTAGGCACAGCTCAAAGTTCACCATTGTCACAGGGAAAGTTCTCTTACAAGGTGAACTTGTAAGGTGAATTTGTAAGTTCCCCTATACCTCTTAAGAGAAGGAGTTTGTTCTTTCCCTCCTTCAGTAGAAGACAACTAAGTGATTAATGTATTGGAAGAATATATAGTAACTTGGAAAAGGTTCACAGCATGTTATTAAGAGAAAAGAGCAGCTCATAAAATTTGTATTCAGCTAGATTCAAAAGCATATATTTGTGTCTGTGTGTATCGACAGAGGGAGGCCAGAGGGTAGGAGAGAAAAAGTAACAAAACATGTATGTGATCATGAACTTAGAAGCTATATCAAAAAGTTAACAGAAATTATTCCAAGGGTCGGGATACTCTTTAGTTTAATATTTTCCTGTCTGAGTTTCCATATTTCCAAATATTCTACAGCAAATGTATATTATTTTGCAGAAAGATTTTCAAATTAGAGTCAACACTGTATCTAATGTGCTCAGGAACAGAACCAATTGTAATAAATTAAGAGCATCTAGGGTCATTTGGGCCAAAGAGTTTGGATTACACGTTTCATTATTTGACTTTTTTTCTTAACTCATCAAAGTTATATAGGTAAAAATGAAATTTAAAAATACATCCAGAATCACATGAAAATGGGATTGTTAAAATTATGAGATGCTAACACAATGGAATACTAAGCAGCTATTAAAAGAGAATTTAGAAGTTCCAAATAAATGTGCAATCAGCATGTACAAAAATCTCTCTCAATTACCATTTCATATAAATAGTAGATTTTTAAGCTGACAAATTTTAAGTTGATGGGCAAATGTGATTTAAATTTCACTGACAGAGCATACAACCATGTGCTCTGGCATTCTTTGTAGTCACCCTCTTAACTCACCACAACCCACTTCTTTTACCTACTACATAATTTAGCATTCTATTTCGTCTACTTAAAATGCATCCTTTTGTACAGTGAGAAAGATCTGCATGAATTTACAAAGGCTCACAATTCGAATGAGTGTAGTGTGGCGTCATAAAAATATGCTTCAATATCCAGCAAAGGAAGAAAATTACAGGCTGAAATTTAGCAATCTCCAAGATTTCAGTAGAAAGATTTAAATTACTATGAATCACTCAAAAACATTCTGAAAACCTCAATAAAATTGACTACCCAAAGAGTTTTATACTCTCCTCAAAGAAAAGGGAAAGAAAATATACTGGCAATACTTAAAAGATTTACACTGGGAGATGAATAAGTGAAGAAAATAAGTGTTTGAGAAGATCCAAAGAAGTCATTAACCAAAAAGAACTCCATTTAACCTTTTGTGGTTGCTGCTTTTCAGGAGAAATGGATCGTTAAAATTTGTTCTTTCCAAACAAAGGTCTTGCCTCCACAATAATGCATGCCCCTTTCTCCTGCTGGTTCTCGCTTCCTTTCCCTGCCCTCAACTTCATTTATACATCTGTTCATTCTTCCTATTTGGTTGTATGTCCATTATCTTATATTTCAGACAATGAAAAAAATTCTTTTCATTTTTTTCTTCCTTAAGAGATTAAAGCAGAGAAGAAATTATTCCATGGTAAATCTGTGCTTCTTAAATAACATTGAATACTTTTCTTATAGCTAGCATAGTGAAAATACACACACAGGCAAGCACGAAAAAATCTTGGGAAGGTTTCAGGGTGAAATCTGAATATGTGTAATAGGGACATAAGCTGCGTTGTTGCAGGAAGTCATTGCCTTCTCTCTCTCTCTCTCTCTCTCTCGATAGGTCAGGTTTTTTTTTTTTTTTTTTTTTTTTTTTAAATTGGAGGATAACTACTTTACAATATTGCATTGGCCTCTTCCATAAGTCATCATGAACCCACCACAGGTATGTCTCCTCCCTCATGAAGCCCTCCCACCTCCCACCTCTCTAGGCTGTCACAGAGCTCAAAAAATGGGTGGAAGACCTAAACAGACAGTACTCCAAAGAAGACATAGAGGTGGCCTACGAACACATGAAAAGAAGCTCAGCATTGCTTGTTATTAGAGAAATGCAAATCAAGACTACAATGAGGTATCGCCTCATACCAGTCTGAATGCCCATCATTAAAAAAATCTACAAACATAAATGCTGGAGAGGATATGGAGAAAAGGGAACCCTCTTCCACTGCTGGTAGAAATGTAAATATAGTCACTAAGGAGGACAATACGGAAATTCCTTTAAAAACTAGGCACCGGATTCCCATATGATCCAACAATCCCACTAGTTGACATATACCCTGAGAAAACCATGACTGAAAGAGACACACCATGGTTGTGACAGCCCTTTCTACAAGAGCTAGGATATGGAAACAACCTAGATGTCATTGCCTTTTATCCTTATGCCAGATCAGCACATTCACTGTAAGAGAAGCCATGTGAGTGACTTTCTTGAAATAAACGGACATTAGCACTGTGCTAGCATAATACTGTAGTTTATTGAGAAAGTCACTTATGAAATAAGGGTTGTTTTTCTTGTCGTGACTTTTGGTTCATTATAAACATCAGTTGTGGGTTGAACCGTGTCCTCCCAAAATGTTGAATTCCCAATGCTACCAACTCAGAATGTCACTTTATTTGGTGTTAGGGACTTCACAGAGGTAACTGAGTTAAAATGAGGCCATTGGAGTGATGTAATATAACTGGCATCTTTATAAAAAGGGGGAAATTTGGACCAAGACATGCATAGATGGAAAACAGGTTATGAGACACAGAGGGAAGACAGCCATCTACAAGCCAAGTGGAGAGGCTGGGAACAGAGCCTTCCCTCACACCCTCAGAAGGAACACAATCTGACACCTCAATTTCAGACTTCTAGCTTCCAGAACTGTGAGAAAATAACTTTCCAATTGTTTCAGACACCTAGTCTGTGGTGCTTCATTATGGCAGCACTAGCAAATGAACAGCACATCTATCCACAGAGCGGCGCACAAGAAATATTAAAGGAAGGACGCAAGGATAGAAAGGAAGGAAGGATTCATAATTAACCAGTTAACAATCAACTTCAATAATTTCTGAGAAACATTTTTGTCCCTCTCCTTTAACGCTATTTGATGGTTCTAAAGTCCTATTACTGAAATAAATAAAATACAGACCTGAAATTCAAAACAAACAATGACTTGCCAATATCTGAGTGGTCAGGAGATAAACTCCAAAAGTAACAGGTTGAAAGGTGAGATATGACCTCTCTAAAGAGGGGTCCGTCCTTAATACGCAGACCCATGCTGGTAGAAATGTAAATATAGTCACTAAGGAGGACAATACGGAAATTCCTTTAAAAACTAGGCACGGATTCCCATATGATCCAACAATCCCACTAGTTGACATATACCCTGAGAAAACCATGACTGAAAGAGACACACCATGGTTGTGACAGCCCTTTCTACAAGAGCTAGGATATGGAAACAACCTAGATGTCATTGCCTTTTATCCTTATGCCAGATCAGCACATTCACTGTAAGAGAAGCCATGTGAGTGACTTTCTTGAAATAAACGGACATTAGCACTGTGCTAGCATAATACTGTAGTTTATTGAGAAAGTCACTTATGAAATAAGGGTTGTTTTTCTTGTCGTGACTTTTGGTTCATTATAAACATCAGTTGTGGGTTGAACCGTGTCCTCCCAAAATGTTGAATTCCCAATGCTACCAACTCAGAATGTCACTTTATTTGGTGTTAGGGACTTCACAGAGGTAACTGAGTTAAAATGAGGCCATTGGAGTGATGTAATATAACTGGCATCTTTATAAAAAGGGGGAAATTTGGACCAAGACATGCATAGATGGAAAACAGGTTATGAGACACAGAGGGAAGACAGCCATCTACAAGCCAAGTGGAGAGGCTGGGAACAGAGCCTTCCCTCACACCCTCAGAAGGAACACAATCTGACACCTCAATTTCAGACTTCTAGCTTCCAGAACTGTGAGAAAATAACTTTCCAATTGTTTCAGACACCTAGTCTGTGGTGCTTCATTATGGCAGCACTAGCAAATGAACAGCACATCTATCCACAGAGCGGCGCACAAGAAATATTAAAGGAAGGACGCAAGGATAGAAAGGAAGGAAGGATTCATAATTAACCAGTTAACAATCAACTTCAATAATTTCTGAGAAACATTTTTGTCCCTCTCCTTTAACGCTATTTGATGGTTCTAAAGTCCTATTACTGAAATAAATAAAATACAGACCTGAAATTCAAAACAAACAATGACTTGCCAATATCTGAGTGGTCAGGAGATAAACTCCAAAAGTAACAGGTTGAAAGGTGAGATATGACCTCTCTAAAGAGGTGTCCTTCCTTAATACCCCTCACTAAAATGAGACTCGGGAACATCTCATAAATATAACATGAACTACTCTAATAATGCTAAATTGTATCCACCATCTGTGCACAAACAGCTATTTTCTTTTTACAAGCAGAGGGGGAAAAAAAATCAATGTGAGAAGTGTGATAAATCAGAATACTGGCATGAAAAGGCCATGCAAATAAAATTGCTGATGTACAAGAAACACGTACACCAAGAGACATCTGGTAAAAAGCAACTTAAAGTGGAAGGAGTTTGAGAAACCATGTTGTTATGAGGGACACTCATCTTGATGGGCCTAAATTTAGACTTACCAGCTGTGTTTTGGTTTACAATTCCTTCCAATCTGCCTGCTTATAATAATAATAAAAAATTAGAAAGTCCTTCTGTGGAACACTGCTGAAAATGTGATTGGGGGAAAAGCCAGCCTGTATTGGGTTCTATAAAGGGGCATACAACACTCAATAATCTTGTTTGACATAATTTCCAGTGCGATGCAGTATATATACCCTTGTATGCATATATCGTAATTTATTTATCCATTTTTTTGTTTCTATTTTCTAACAGTGCTGCCTTAAATGTACTTGGACTTTTTCAGGTTTTTTTGCAATATAAAGTTACATACTGACCACAGAAATGTCTCACATAATTTTATTTGATAAAACGTTCCCCTCTGGATAAAAAAAAAGGAGGGGTAAAATAAAAGGTTAGGCAGTGAAGGTGAAGGTGTTAGTCACTCAGCTGTGGGTCAGCCAGAAAATAACTTTCCAATTGTTTCAGACACCTAGTCTGTGGTGCTTCATTATGGCAGCACTAGCAAATGAACAGCACATCTATCCACAGAGCGCACAAGAAATATTAAAGGAAGGACGCAAGGATAGAAAGGAAGGAAGGATTCATAATTAACCAGTTAACAATCAACTTCAATAATTTCTGAGAAACATTTTTGTCCCTCTCCTTTAACGCTATTTGATGGTTCTAAAGTCCTATTACTGAAATAAATAAAATACAGACCTGAAATTCAAAACAAACAATGACTTGCCAATATCTGAGTGGTCAGGAGATAAACTCCAAAAGTAACAGGTTGAAAGGTGAGATATGACCTCTCTAAAGAGGTGTCCTTCCTTAATACCCCTCACTAAAATGAGACTCGGGAACATCTCATAAATATAACATGAACTACTCTAATAATGCTAAATTGTATCCACCATCTGTGCACAAACAGCTATTTTCTTTTTACAAGCAGAGGGGGAAAAAAAAACAATGTGAGAAGTGTGATAAATCAGAATACTGGCATGAAAAGGCCATGCAAATAAAATTGCTGATGTACAAGAAACACGTACACCAAGAGACATCTGGTAAAAAGCAACTTAAAGTGGAAGGAGTTTGAGAAACCATGTTGTTATGAGGGACACTCATCTTGATGGGCCTAAATTTAGACTTACCAGCTGTGTTTTGGTTTACAATTCCTTCCAATCTGCCTGCTTATAATAATAATAAAAAATTAGAAAGTCCTTCTGTGGAACACTGCTGAAAATGTGATTGGGGGAAAAGCCAGCCTGTATTGGGTTCTATAAAGGGGCATACAACACTCAATAATCTTGTTTGACATAATTTCCAGTGCGATGCAGTATATATACCCTTGTATGCATATATCGTAATTTATTTATCCATTTTTTTGTTTCTATTTTCTAACAGTGCTGCCTTAAATGTACTTGGACTTTTTCAGGTTTTTTTGCAATATAAAGTTACATACTGACCACAGAAATGTCTCACATAATTTTATTTGATAAAACGTTCCCCTCTGGATAAAAAAAAAAAGGAGGGGGGTAAAATAAAAAGGTTAGGCAGTGAAGGTGAAGGTGTTAGTCACTCAGCTGTGTCCAACTCTTTGTGACCCCATGGACTGTAGCCTGCTAGGCTCCTCTGTCTACGGAATTCTCTAGGCAGATACTGGAGTGAATAGCCATTCCCTTCACCAAGGGATCTTCTTGACTCAGGGATCAAACCAGAGTCTCCCATATTGCAGGCAGATTCTTTACTGTCTGAGCCACCAGGGAAGCCAGAGTTAAATTTAACTCAAATTTAGACATATACTAATTCAAATTTAGACATTTAGCTGTGTGAACCTGGTCAAGTCATGTTACTTTTCTGAGATATAGTTTTCTCCTTTGTAACCTCAGAGAGGTCATATCTCACCTTGGATCTCAGAGGATTAAGAACAGAATAGAAAGAGACAAATGTGATGTATATAACCACTATCTGCTTGAAGGTTTTATGTGAACTATGTAATGCTTACCATTACCCTGTCGAGTATGTTCTCATTTCTTCCCCTTTTTTAAAAACCAGGTAGCAGTACTACTGAGTAGTTGCTATTTTACCTCTTGTTCTCAAATGAAGAAATAGGTTAAATCACTTGTTCAAACTCTAACTGCTATTATAATAACTAGAGGAACCAGCATTTGACCATGACCTAAATGCCAGTAAGTCAAATGTACTAGGCATTATCACTGAATTCAGTTTTTCAGTTTCCCATGAAATTAAATAGAAATCTAAAACAAGAACTCATCAATTTCTATGGTTAAAACATAGTCATATAGTGCACACAACCTAAGGCAGGACAAAAACACTCACGGCTGCCCAGAAGAATGGAACTGTGGTACATAGGCACAAGGTTACATATACTACAACAATGAAAATCAATTACAGGGATTCCCTGGTGATCCAGCATTAAGAATCTTAGCTTGGGTTCAAAACTCAATAATCTTGTTTGACATAATTTCCAGTGCGATGCAGTATATATACCCTTGTATGCATATATCGTAATTTATTTATCCATTTTTTTGTTTCTATTTTCTAACAGTGCTGCCTTAAATGTACTTGGACTTTTTCAGGTTTTTTTGCAATATAAAGTTACATACTGACCACAGAAATGTCTCACATAATTTTATTTGATAAAACGTTCCCCTCTGGATAAAAAAAAAAAGGAGGGGGGTAAAATAAAAAGGTTAGGCAGTGAAGGTGAAGGTGTTAGTCACTCAGCTGTGTCCAACTCTTTGTGACCCCATGGACTGTAGCCTGCTAGGCTCCTCTGTCTACGGAATTCTCTAGGCAGATACTGGAGTGAATAGCCATTCCCTTCACCAAGGGATCTTCTTGACTCAGGGATCAAACCAGAGTCTCCCATATTGCAGGCAGATTCTTTACTGTCTGAGCCACCAGGGAAGCCAGAGTTAAATTTAACTCAAATTTAGACATATACTAATTCAAATTTAGACATTTAGCTGTGTGAACCTGGTCAAGTCATGTTACTTTTCTGAGATATAGTCTTCTCCTTTGTAACCTCAGAGGGGTCATATCTCACCTTGGATCTCAGAGGATTAAGAACAGAATAGAAAGAGACAAATGTGATGTATATAACCACTATCTGCTTGAAGGTTTTATGTGAACTATGTAATGCTTACCATTACCCTGTCGAGTATGTTCTCATTTCTTCCCCTTTTTTAAAAACCAGGTAGCAGTACTACTGAGTAGTTGCTATTTTACCTCTTGTTCTCAAATGAAGAAATAGGTTAAATCACTTGTTCAAACTCTAACTGCTATTATAATAACTAGAGGAACCAGCATTTGACCATGACCTAAATGCCAGTAAGTCAAATGTACTAGGCATTATCACTGAATTCAGTTTTTCAGTTTCCCATGAAATTAAATAGAAATCTAAAACAAGAACTCATCAATTTCTATGGTTAAAACATAGTCATATAGTGCACACAACCTAAGGCAGGACAAAAACACTCACGGCTGCCCAGAAGAATGGAACTGTGGTACATAGGCACAAGGTTACATATACTACACAACAATGAAAATCAATTACAGGGATTCCCCTGGTGATCCAGCATTAAGAATCTGCCTTGCAATGCAGAGGATGTGGCTTCAATCCCTGGTCAGGGAACTAAGATCTCACAAACTGTGGAGCAACTAAGACCACATACTGCAACTTCTGGAGCCTGACACCATAATCAGAGAATCCTCGCAGCACACTGAAAGATTCTGCACAATGTAACAAAGATTCCACATGCCACAACTAAAACCCAATGCAGCCACCTAAATAAAATAATTTAAAAATCAAGTAAAACTTCATATAAAGTCATTGATAGATATTACAAGCTAAATTAGAAGCTAAATATTAGAGGGAAAAAAGCAAATCAGAGAAGAATTCACACAGGACAATACTATTTTTCAAAGTCCTGAAACAATGAAGGTTTCACAATTCACAATTCACAAAAGTCTTTAAAATGATTGCTTCAAGATATGCAGTGCACTTCCTCAACTTACACAGTTACATCTCAATAAACCCATTGTAAATTGAAAATATTGCAAATCAAAAATATATGTAATAAACCTAACCTCCTGAACATGACAGCTTATTCTAGCCTTAAATGTAATCAGAACACTTACATTAGCCTCCATTGAACAAAATCATCAGATACAACACCAGTGTTATCATATAGTATTGTGTATCTCATGTACTTTATTGAATATAACCTAAAAGTGAAAAACAGAATGGCTTTACGGAGACATGATGGTTGTTAAGTATATGGTTGCTTCCCCCTCATGCCGGTGTGGCTAACCCAGAGCTCTGGCTCACTGCTACTGCCCAAGAAAGCTTCTCTCTCACTACCCAAGAACAGATGAAAATTCAAAGTATGGTTTCTACTGAAGGGATATATCACTTCTACTCTGTGAAGTCTAAACACCATAAATCAAACCATTTTAAGTTTAGGACCATCACTTTTATAAAAATCAAATCAATGATAAAATCCAAATCATTATTTTCTATTAAGAAGGAGAGAGAATCTTGGGAGGGCCACATGGAGAATGCAGGCATAACTCATTTTATCCTGCTTCATTTTACTGCACTTCACATATAGTGTGTATTTTACAAATTAAAGATTTTTGGCAACTCAGCATTGATCAAGTCTACAGATGCCATTTTTCTGACAGCATTTGCTCATTTCACGCCTCTGTGTCACATTTGGATAATTCTTACAATACTACTTCAAATGTTTTCATTCTTCCTACATGCATTATGGTGATCAGTGATCTCTTACGTTACACTGTAACTGCTGTGGGACACCATGAACCATGCTCAGGTAAGATAGTGAACCTGATGAAAGTTTGTGTTCTGACTGTTCCATTCACTGGTTGTCTACCCAACTCTCCCCTCTCCCTGAGCTTCCATATTCCTTGAGATACAATACTGAAACAGGTCAAGCAATAATGCTACCATGGCTCAGAGGTAAAGAATCTGCCTGCAGTGTAGGAAATATTGGTTCAATACCACACCCAATCCCAGGGTCGGGAATATTTCCTGGAGAAGAAATGGCATCCCACTCCATTGAGGGCTACAGTCCATGGGGTCACAAAGAGTCAGACACAACTTAGTGAGTAAACAACAGCAATATTTAACAATATTCCTACCACAGCCATTAAGTGTTCAAGTGAAAGGAAGAGTCGCAAGATTCTCACTTTAAATCAAAAACTAGGAAGGAATGATCAAGCTTAGCGATGAAAGTCAGATGAGCTAAAAGCTAGGTTCTTGTGTTGATTAGCTGTTAGCCAAGCTGGGTATGCAAAGGAAAGGTTCTTAAAGAAAATTTAAGTGTTACTCTAGTGAATACACAAATGATCAGAATGTGAAACAGTTTTACTGCTGATATGGAAAAAGTATTAGTCGTCTGGATAGAAGATCAAACCAGTCACAACATTCCCTTTAACCAAAAACTATTCCAAAAAAAGCCTTGGCTCTGTTTAATTCCAAGAAGTCTGAGAGAGATGAGGAAGCTGCAGAAGGAAAGTCTGCAGTTAGGAGAGGCTGGTTTATGAGCTTTGAGAAGGCATCTCTATAACATCAAAGTGCAAGGAAAAGAAGCAAACGCTAACGCAGAAGCTGCTGCTAACTACTCAGGTCTAGCTAAAATCATTAATGAAGTTGGCAATCCTAAGCAACAGGGTTTCAATGAAGATGAAACAGCGTTATATTAGAAGAAGATGCCATCTAAGACTGTCATAGCTAGAGTGTAAAAGTCAATATCTGGCTTCAAAACTCTTCTTAATGGCTAATGCCGATGATGACTTTAAGCTGAGGTCAATGCCCATTTTCCTATTTTGAAAATCTCAGGGCCCTTAAGAGTTATGCTGAATTGATTCTGCCAGTGCTCTATAAAAAGAGCCTCTCCAGTGGATCAGTGGCAAAGAATCTGCATACAACACAGGAAACAGATTTGATTCCTGGGTCAGGAAGATCTCCTGGAGAAGGGCATGGCAATCCACTCCAGTATTCTTGCCTGGAGAATCCTATTAAGAGAGGAGCCAGGCAGGCTATAGCCCATGGAGTTGCAAAGAGTTGAACACGACAAGTAGTTGAGTATGTGGTCTATAAATGGAATCATGAAGCTTGGATGACAGTCCATCTGTTTATACCATGGTTTACTGAATATTTTAAGCTGTCAGGACCTACTGCTCAGAAAAAAAAAAAGAAAATCATTCCAAAATAATACTGCTCATTGACAATGCACCTGGCCATCCATGAGCTCTGATGGAGAAGTACAATGAGATTAATGTTTTCATGCATACCAATATAACATCCATACGATCATGGATTAAAGGCTTGAAAGACTTTTTAGACTTATTACTGAAGGAATGCATTTAACACGGCTGCCATAGACACTGATCTCTCCGATTTTTCGCAAAGGAAATAGAAAACCCTCTGGAAGGATTTCACCACTATAGATGCCACTAAAAACATCAATAATTCATAAGAAGGTGAAGACATAAACATTCACAGGAATTTGAAACAAGTTGATACCAACCCTAAAGGATGACTTTGAGAGATCCAAGACTCTGGTGGAGGATGTAACTGCAAATGTGGTGGACAGAGCAAGAAAGTTGGAATTAACAATTGAGCCTGAAGTTGTAACTAAATTGCTACAACCTCGTGATAAAACATGAGTGGATGAAAAGCTGTTTCTTATGGATAAGCAAAGAAGTGGCTTCCTGAGGTGGAATCTACTCCTGGTGAAACGATTGCTAAAATGACAACAAAGGATCTAGAATATTACATAAACTGGTACACTTAGTTGATAAACCAGAGGCAGGGTTTGAAAGGACTGCTTCCAACTTTGAAAGAAGTTCCTCTGTGGGTAAACTGCTACCAAACAGGAGTTTACGCTACAGAGAAATCATATGTGAGAGGAAGAGTCAATCGACGCAGCCAACCTCATTTGGCTGTCTTATTTTAAGAAACTGCCACAGGCTTTATTACCATGTTCAGCAGCCACCACCCTGATGGGTTAGCAGGCACCAACACTGAGGCAGGCCCCTTGACCAGTCAAAGGACTATGGCTCACTGAAAGCTTAGATCACAATTAGCATATTTTTTTAGTCATAAAGTATATTTAAAGTAAGGTCTGTATATTTTTGCATACTTAAGACTACAGCATAAACATAACTTCATATGCACTGAAAAAGACATGGGTAACTCACTTTATCGCAATATTGGCTTTAATGGTCTGAAACTAAACCTGCAGTATCTCTTAGGCATACTTGTACCATATGTGAAGTTATGTTTAATTTCTTAAGCTGAGTGGTGGGTACATAAATGCACTATTATTATTCTATTCCTTAGAGTCTGCAAACATTTTCCATAAAGGGCCAGACAAAAATGAACACTTGACATCCCCAATGAGCTCTGATGGAGAAGTACAATGAGATTAATGTTTTCATGCATACCAATATAACATCCATACGATCATGGATTAAAGGCTTGAAAGACTTTTTAGACTTATTACTGAAGGAATGCATTTAACACGGCTGCCATAGACACTGATCTCTCCGATTTTTCGCAAAGGAAATAGAAAACCCTCTGGAAGGATTTCACCACTATAGATGCCACTAAAAACATCAATAATTCATAAGAAGGTGAAGACATAAACATTCACAGGAATTTGAAACAAGTTGATACCAACCCTAAAGGATGACTTTGAGAGATCCAAGACTCTGGTGGAGGATGTAACTGCAAATGTGGTGGACAGAGCAAGAAAGTTGGAATTAACAATTGAGCCTGAAGTTGTAACTAAATTGCTACAACCTCGTGATAAAACATGAGTGGATGAAAAGCTGTTTCTTATGGATAAGCAAAGAAGTGGCTTCCTGAGGTGGAATCTACTCCTGGTGAAACGATTGCTAAAATGACAACAAAGGATCTAGAATATTACATAAACTGGTACACTTAGTTGATAAACCAGAGGCAGGGTTTGAAAGGACTGCTTCCAACTTTGAAAGAAGTTCCTCTGTGGGTAAACTGCTACCAAACAGGAGTTTACGCTACAGAGAAATCATATGTGAGAGGAAGAGTCAATCGACGCAGCCAACCTCATTTGGCTGTCTTATTTTAAGAAACTGCCACAGGCTTTATTACCATGTTCAGCAGCCACCACCCTGATGGGTTAGCAGGCACCAACACTGAGGCAGGCCCCTTGACCAGTCAAAGGACTATGGCTCACTGAAAGCTTAGATCACAATTAGCATATTTTTTTAGTCATAAAGTATATTTAAAGTAAGGTCTGTATATTTTTGCATACTTAAGACTACAGCATAAACATAACTTCATATGCACTGAAAAAGACATGGGTAACTCACTTTATCGCAATATTGGCTTTAATGGTCTGAAACTAAACCTGCAGTATCTCTTAGGCATACTTGTACCATATGTGAAGTTATGTTTAATTTCTTAAGCTGAGTGGTGGGTACATAAATGCACTATTATTATTCTATTCCTTAGAGTCTGCAAACATTTTCCATAAAGGGCCAGACAATAAATTGGGGCCTGGCAGCCCATCCAGTCTCTGTTACAATTACTTACCTTGACCACTGTAGTGTGAAATAGTCATAGACAATACATAAATGAATGGGTGTGGTTGTATGCCAATAAAACTTCATTTTCACAATTATCTCATCAAACTTAGAAATAAAAATTATACCTTTCACCTTTGGTAGGTATGCTAAGTCACTTCAATTGTGTCTGATTCTTTGCAACCCTGTGGACTGTAGCCTGCCAGGCTCCTCTGTCCATGGAATTCTCCAGGCAAGAATACTAGAGTGGGTTGCCACGCCCTCCTCCAAGAGATCTTCCCAACCTGGGGACTGAAGCCTTGTCTCTTACATCTCCTGCACTGGTAAGCAGGTTCTTTACCAAAAGTGCCACCTGGAAAGCTCTTTGGTAGGTAGGTAGAAAGCAAAATAAGTTTCAGATTTTTAACATCTACATATCTTCTAGGGATTTTTTAAAATACTTGGATACGTATACAAATATACTCACAAAATGTTTTTTAATCACCTCAGTAAGGATTACTATATATGTAACAAGGACAAGTAAAACATTAGGACTGAAAGGCGGTTGAGAATCTGTCACTGTGTCCATCAAATCATTGATGAATTTAGATATATGCCTCAGAGATACATCACATCATTGTGTGTAAGACATTTAAAGCCATGAAAAACACTGTCAAAAACTGTGTCCATCACATGATGATGCTTTATTACCATGTTCAGCAGCCACCACCCTGATGGGTTAGCAGGCACCAACACTGAGGCAGGCCCTTGACCAGTCAAAGGACTATGGCTCACTGAAAGCTTAGATCACAATTAGCATATTTTTAGTCATAAAGTATATTTAAAGTATAGGTCTGTATATTTTTGCATACTTAAGACTACAGCATAAACATAACTTCATATGCACTGAAAAAGACATGGGTAACTCACTTTATCGCAATATTGGCTTTAATGGTCTGAAACTAAACCTGCAGTATCTCTTAGGCATACTTGTACCATATGTGAAGTTATGTTTAATTTCTTAAGCTGAGTGGTGGGTACATAAATGCACTATTATTATTCTATTCCTTAGAGTCTGCAAACATTTTCCATAAAGGGCCAGACAATAAATTGGGGCCTGGCAGCCCATCCAGTCTCTGTTACAATTACTTACCTTGACCACTGTAGTGTGAAATAGTCATAGACAATACATAAATGAATGGGTGTGGTTGTATGCCAATAAAACTTCATTTTCACAATTATCTCATCAAACTTAGAAATAAAAATTATACCTTTCACCTTTGGTAGGTATGCTAAGTCACTTCAATTGTGTCTGATTCTTTGCAACCCTGTGGACTGTAGCCTGCCAGGCTCCTCTGTCCATGGAATTCTCCAGGCAAGAATACTAGAGTGGGTTGCCACGCCCTCCTCCAAGAGATCTTCCCAACCTGGGGACTGAAGCCTTGTCTCTTACATCTCCTGCACTGGTAAGCAGGTTCTTTACCAAAAGTGCCACCTGGAAAGCTCTTTGGTAGGTAGGTAGAAAGCAAAATAAGTTTCAGATTTTTAACATCTACATATCTTCTAGGGATTTTTTAAAATACTTGGATACGTATACAAATATACTCACAAAATGTTTTTTAATCACCTCAGTAAGGATTACTATATATGTAACAAGGACAAGTAAAACATTAGGACTGAAAGGCGGTTGAGAATCTGTCACTGTGTCCATCAAATCATTGATGAATTTAGATATATGCCTCAGAGATACATCACATCATTGTGTGTAAGACATTTAAAGCCATGAACACTCAATCCACAAATGATAAGAGTCTACTAAACTTGCTTTAAAATAAGTTTGAGGTACTGGATACATATATGAAACACAATATCAGCCAACTACCACTGTTACTAATCTACTACTGTTCCACTATTGCAGATTCAGTGATAACTAACCAGAAGCAGAGCAAACTAAGAAAAACCAATTACACTAATCAGAACCTCTAAGGGGTTGAAAATATGTCCTATTGGGAAATAACACTGCAGACCCAACTCAGAGATATAATAAAAAATGGTTCATATTCCTTTTTAAAAAATAACCAGGATTTCTTTTTAACTTTTTTTTTTTTTTTCATCCATCTGTATTGTTTGGCCTGTGTGGGCCTCCCATTGCAGTGACCTCTCTTGTTGCCGTGCACCGGCTCTGGGCACATGTGCTCCAGAGCACTAGCTCATGACTGGACACACCAGCCCAGCTGCTTCATGACATGTGGGATCTTCCCGGGCCAGGGATTGAACCAGTGCCCCTTGCACTGCAAGGCAGACTCTTTATCCACTGGACCACCAGGGAAGCCTGGTTCATATACTTTTATAGGTGGCTGTACATTTAACAGTCTTGGCTAAAATGGATGTTGTGTGCTAATTCACTTCAGCTGGGTCTGACTCTGTGTGATCCTATGGACTGTACCCCACCAGGTTCCTCTATTCATGGGATTCTCCAGGCAAGAATACTAAAGTAGGTCGCCATGCCCTCCTCCAGGGGATCTTTCCAACCAAGGGATCAAACCAGACTCTTGTAGGTCTCCTGTATCAACTGGTGGGTTCTTTACCATGAGCGCCACCTGGGAAGCCCAGATTGTAAAATGGGATAATAATCATCATCCCCAAATAACTTATTTCTTAATCGGAAGAGCCAAGACTCAGCTGTCACTACCATCACCGCCACCCATATGCACACACAAAATTACCTAGCATAGTAGTTTAATTTTATTTAACAGAGGTTCACTGAATGTCAACACTGTGTCAAGAATTGCGCTGGGGAGTCAACAGTGGTCAAGATTGGCTGGCATAATGCCCTCATCAACAGGAAGGGTAACAGACATTAAACAAATAAAAATACAGAAAAATAAGGTAAGTCTAAATATAAATAAAAAGTAAATTCCACAGAAAGTGGAGTGACTTGCTGAAGTGTTTAAGGCAAGGAGCGAGAGGAATGCTTTTCAGAAAGCTGTCAGGGAAGGTGTCTTTAAGGAGGTGATATGAGAAGGAGCCCGTGAAAGACACTGACGAAGGTGGATTCTAGTCCAGGGAACCAATCGTGCCATGGTAGGAAAGCACTTAGGATGCTGAGGGACCAGAAAGGAGGCAAACAGGTAGAGCAGAGGGTTTTATGAAGGTATAATCAACAAAGCTTATAATCACATTCACTGTGGCAGAATTTGAAATATTCAGATTTTCATCTTATAGGTCTTGAAAAAAAGGAATGGAAAACTCCATGATAAATGAACCCTGCACCTGAAATCCAACATAAGACATCTGTGGCACAGCTAGAGGTTTTTAAGGATCCACATGATCTTCCTCAGATTATTCATGAGCATTAGCCAATTGCAGGTTATTAATCACAACTAATGCCCTTTCCAATTTTTATTTTTTTTTCAATTAAAAAGCTTGGAGTAATTTCTTTTCATGTAACCAAAGTCTTGGCTAAAATGGATGTTGTGTGCTAATTCACTTCAGCTGGGTCTGACTCTGTGTGATCCTATGGACTGTACCCCACCAGGTTCCTCTATTCATGGGATTCTCCAGGCAAGAATACTAAAGTAGGTCGCCATGCCCTCCTCCAGGGGATCTTTCCAACCAAGGGATCAAACCAGACTCTTGTAGGTCTCCTGTATCAACTGGTGGGTTCTTTACCATGAGCGCCACCTGGGAAGCCCAGATTGTAAAATGGGATAATAATCATCATCCCCAAATAACTTATTTCTTAATCGGAAGAGCCAAGACTCAGCTGTCACTACCATCACCGCCACCCATATGCACACACAAAATTACCTAGCATAGTAGTTTAATTTTATTTAACAGAGGTTCACTGAATGTCAACACTGTGTCAAGAATTGCGCTGGGGAGTCAACAGTGGTCAAGATTGGCTGGCATAATGCCCTCATCAACAGGAAGGGTAACAGACATTAAACAAATAAAAATACAGAAAAATAAGGTAAGTCTAAATATAAATAAAAAGTAAATTCCACAGAAAGTGGAGTGACTTGCTGAAGTGTTTAAGGCAAGGAGCGAGAGGAATGCTTTTCAGAAAGCTGTCAGGGAAGGTGTCTTTAAGGAGGTGATATGAGAAGGAGCCCGTGAAAGACACTGACGAAGGTGGATTCTAGTCCAGGGAACCAATCGTGCCATGGTAGGAAAGCACTTAGGATGCTGAGGGACCAGAAAGGAGGCAAACAGGTAGAGCAGAGGGTTTTATGAAGGTATAATCAACAAAGCTTATAATCACATTCACTGTGGCAGAATTTGAAATATTCAGATTTTCATCTTATAGGTCTTGAAAAAAAGGAATGGAAAACTCCATGATAAATGAACCCTGCACCTGAAATCCAACATAAGACATCTGTGGCACAGCTAGAGGTTTTTAAGGATCCACATGATCTTCCTCAGATTATTCATGAGCATTAGCCAATTGCAGGTTATTAATCACAACTAATGCCTTTCCATTTATCTCAATTATGCTTGAGTAATTTCTTGTCTAGTGGCAATTTTTCTTGTTTGTATTTAACACACTATAGAAAAAAATTAGTCTTCCTTATTCAGAAAGGTTCCACGTGCCATTTACATATGTTATTGCCATAAAACTTTTGTGGGAGATGCTAGGATTGTTCCCAATGACCCTCTGTCTTTCTACAAAAGAAATATTCCTCCTGGTCAACTGCCAGGTAACTTTCAGTGGCTCCTTTATGGAAGGAGAACTGTTCCCCACACCAATGAATCTGATTAGTGCCTTGCTGTGGATGGACAGATACGGAAGCCATGGTCTGCTACCAGCAGTGCTCATATTCTTTTTCCTCTGCCACAGAAATGACATGTCCTAATTAGTATCACTTCTTCAGTCTAGATCCCCAAATGAAGAAGACACATGAAGCAGACCCAAAGCCTGGACCAGACTTACAGTCAGTCACAGACACACAGGAAGAAAGAAGTCTTTAATTGCAGGTAAGCCACTGAGATCTTGAGGCTGTTTATACTATATCAACATCTAGTGAAACCTGACCAAATATACGTTCAGTCTTCAATCATGTTAATTATGTATATTTGTATATACGTATTATGTATGTATGCACACAGAAACACACACTTAACCTTCTCAAGAGTTAATACAAAAGAATGAATGAGGGATTTTTTTCCCCTGTTTTGAAAATTTGTATAATAAGAGTTTACATTTTAGTTTTGGTCATACATAATAATTCCATTTTAATTCTAAACAGAATTTGTATTCTTAATGTTTCATTTTAAATGAGCAAGCTCTGATTTTATTTTAGAATGAAACTTTTATTTCTTATATCAAATAATGTAAAACAATGATAAAAAAGTAAAATATTATGCTAAATAAGAAACTAGACACAAAAACATGTAAGATTCCCTGTATATGAAATGTCCTGAAAAGGTAGATTTATAGGGACAGAAAATACTAGATTAGTGCTTGTCTGGCTGCGAATAAAAATGGATATTAGGAGAAGGGGCCACGATGGCAGAGGAATGAGGGGAAGATTTCACCAGCTCCCTAACAGAATCGCCCCAGATCTCCAATTATGCTTGAGTATTCTTGTCTAGTGGCAATTTTTCTTGTTTGTATTTAACACACTATAGAAAAAAATTAGTCTTCCTTATTCAGAAAGGTTCCACGTGCCATTTACATATGTTATTGCCATAAAACTTTTGTGGGAGATGCTAGGATTGTTCCCAATGACCCTCTGTCTTTCTACAAAAGAAATATTCCTCCTGGTCAACTGCCAGGTAACTTTCAGTGGCTCCTTTATGGAAGGAGAACTGTTCCCCACACCAATGAATCTGATTAGTGCCTTGCTGTGGATGGACAGATACGGAAGCCATGGTCTGCTACCAGCAGTGCTCATATTCTTTTTCCTCTGCCACAGAAATGACATGTCCTAATTAGTATCACTTCTTCAGTCTAGATCCCCAAATGAAGAAGACACATGAAGCAGACCCAAAGCCTGGACCAGACTTACAGTCAGTCACAGACACACAGGAAGAAAGAAGTCTTTAATTGCAGGTAAGCCACTGAGATCTTGAGGCTGTTTATACTATATCAACATCTAGTGAAACCTGACCAAATATACGTTCAGTCTTCAATCATGTTAATTATGTATATTTGTATATACGTATTATGTATGTATGCACACAGAAACACACACTTAACCTTCTCAAGAGTTAATACAAAAGAATGAATGAGGGATTTTTTTCCCCTGTTTTGAAAATTTGTATAATAAGAGTTTACATTTTAGTTTTGGTCATACATAATAATTCCATTTTAATTCTAAACAGAATTTGTATTCTTAATGTTTCATTTTAAATGAGCAAGCTCTGATTTTATTTTAGAATGAAACTTTTATTTCTTATATCAAATAATGTAAAACAATGATAAAAAAGTAAAATATTATGCTAAATAAGAAACTAGACACAAAAACATGTAAGATTCCCTGTATATGAAATGTCCTGAAAAGGTAGATTTATAGGGACAGAAAATACTAGATTAGTGCTTGTCTGGCTGCGAATAAAAATGGATATTAGGAGAAGGGGCCACGATGGCAGAGGAATGAGGGGAAGATTTCACCAGCTCCCTAACAGAATCGCCAGAACTGATCAAGAAATGAAGCACCACCAACAAACCAGCCACTAAACGACTGAAGAACTCCTTAGAAATGAAAATCGCGACTTTCTGCCGGACAAAAGCCACGCTGCGCCACTGGACGAAAGCCGTGCTGCTCCGCCTGGCGCTGGGTAAGTGCAAGCACTCCTAGCGGAGGGCTCGCGGAACGGAGAGGGGCAGTCGCCCACGGGCTGCTGAACAGGCACGGGGCTCAAGCTGGACGGGAGAGATCGCAGCTGCCTTTGGGACATGGACGCATAACCGGCCGTGCGCATGTGCCAGCGGCGGAGGAGCTCGCGCGCCCCTGTAGACACAGTGGCAGCGGAGGAAGCCGGGAGAAGAGCAGGGACTGGAGGCTACCGGCGGGCGCCCGGTCAAGCCGGGGCGCCCCCCTCCAACACCGGACTGCGCGCTGCGGCCTCCGCCCACGGACTGGGATCACACCGCCGCACCAGCCAGCACCTGAGCCTGCAGCAAAGCCTTCGTTTGGCTGAAACAAAAACAGAAACGATAGCAACCGACGCTATAAGGGAAAGACTACTCCATCAAAACACCACCATCTAGAGCAGATGGGTTTCCAACAGGCAGAGAAGAAGATAAAAACCAGGGACAGTATTTAGCTTTTTTTGCTTGTTTATTTGTTCTATTTAGTTCATTCGATTGATGGGTCTGGTTTGGGAGGCAGGGGTTGTTTGTTTGTTTATTTGTTCTGTTTTTTTGTTGTTGTTGTGGCTTGTTTGTTTGTTTGGGGTTTTTTGTTTGTTTTTGGTCTCTTATTAATTTTTTCTTCACTTCTTAATATTTTTTGACTTTTATTTTATTTTTATTTTAATTCTTGGAAACTTCTAATTCATTTTCCTCTTTGCCACTGCTTTCTCCCTCTATGTTCTAAATGTAAAACCTTTTCCTATCTAACAATATCCTCTAGATCAATATTTCCTATCTTCCCGTCTCCGCTATTCTCTTCCAGCTGCACTAAACAATACAACACACTAATCTTTGCTACATAACCCTATAAAATCCTTCCAAGACGAATCTATTCCTTCTCATTACCCATACACTCTCCTCCTCCTCACCCTGAACACATGTCCTAGTTAAAAATTGCTCTCATTGTAATTATTCAAGTCAGGACCGTGCCCTGGGTCTATTTATCCAGGCACTATTTTAATTAATTCAGAGCTTAATGGGCAAGTATCACCTTTGATTGCGTCGTTTGCCAGAAAAATTTCCTATGCTTTATCTCTGTAAGACTGGTCAGTTGCAGGTATTGCTGTGTATATATGTATACCTTACGATTATGTTGGAAAACATCTACGTGCTTTTGTGACTGTCACCCATCAGGGATGCACCTCTTGTGCCTCAGATGCTAGTATTTGAACTAATATCACGGAACACCATAGCAAACCAGACATACAGCCTGCAACCCCTGACCAACCATCAAACCAAGGATCCCCGGAGTGGAAGCTCTGATTCCAAGACACCACACTATGAAAGAATATACAACACTAGAGATTATTCACCTGTAAACAAGACCTAACACCACCCAAGACACAAACCATTGAACCCTTCTAGGACAGAAACCCAAAGGAAGGGAGAATTCAACCAAGAAGCCTGGTGGGGAAAAGAACTCCACACATACAGACACCCACAAACAAACAAAAACTAACCTAATAATGAAACGACAGAGAAACACTGCACAAATGAAGGATCAAGCTAGAGAATCACAGCTTCAAATAACAGAGAAGGAGATAGACAAATTATCTGAAAGAGAATTCAGAAAAACTATACTAATGAGGATGCAAAACACCAAAAAACAGAATATTAGAGGAAATTAGTGCACTGAGAAGAGACATGCAAGAAATGAAAAATAAGCAAACAGAGACTACCAACTCATTGCTGAACTCAAAAGTACCATAGAAGGTTTCAACAGTAGAGTATCGGAGGCAGAAGAACAGATAAGTGAGCTGGAAGACAGAATGCTGGAAATAAGTGCTGAGGAACAGAACAAAGTCGAAAGAATGAAAAGAACTGAGGATAGCAGCAGAGACCTATGGGACAATATCAAATGCACCAACATTAGAATTATAGGAGTTCCAAGAAAGGCTAATCTTTGCTACATAACCCTATAAAATCCTTCCAAGACGAATCTATTCCTTCTCATTACCCATACACTCTCCTCCTCCTCACCCTGAACACATGTCCTAGTTAAAAATTGCTCTCATTGTAATTATTCAAGTCAGGACCGTGCCCTGGGTCTATTTATCCAGGCACTATTTTAATTAATTCAGAGCTTAATGGGCAAGTATCACCTTTGATTGCGTCGTTTGCCAGAAAAATTTCCTATGCTTTATCTCTGTAAGACTGGTCAGTTGCAGGTATTGCTGTGTATATATGTATACCTTACGATTATGTTGGAAAACATCTACGTGCTTTTGTGACTGTCACCCATCAGGGATGCACCTCTTGTGCCTCAGATGCTAGTATTTGAACTAATATCACGGAACACCATAGCAAACCAGACATACAGCCTGCAACCCCTGACCAACCATCAAACCAAGGATCCCCGGAGTGGAAGCTCTGATTCCAAGACACCACACTATGAAAGAATATACAACACTAGAGATTATTCACCTGTAAACAAGACCTAACACCACCCAAGACACAAACCATTGAACCCTTCTAGGACAGAAACCCAAAGGAAGGGAGAATTCAACCAAGAAGCCTGGTGGGGAAAAGAACTCCACACATACAGACACCCACAAACAAACAAAAACTAACCTAATAATGAAACGACAGAGAAACACTGCACAAATGAAGGATCAAGCTAGAGAATCACAGCTTCAAATAACAGAGAAGGAGATAGACAAATTATCTGAAAGAGAATTCAGAAAAACTATACTAATGAGGATGCAAAACACCAAAAAACAGAATATTAGAGGAAATTAGTGCACTGAGAAGAGACATGCAAGAAATGAAAAATAAGCAAACAGAGACTACCAACTCATTGCTGAACTCAAAAGTACCATAGAAGGTTTCAACAGTAGAGTATCGGAGGCAGAAGAACAGATAAGTGAGCTGGAAGACAGAATGCTGGAAATAAGTGCTGAGGAACAGAACAAAGTCGAAAGAATGAAAAGAACTGAGGATAGCAGCAGAGACCTATGGGACAATATCAAATGCACCAACATTAGAATTATAGGAGTTCCAGAGGAAGAAGAGGGAAAGAAAGGTTACGAAAAAATTCTTGAAGAGGTTATAGTGGAAAACTTCCCCAGCATGGGAAAGGAAATAGTCAACCAAGTCCAAGAAGCACAAAAAGTTCCATACTTTTTGATAAAAGTAAAAGGATAAACCCCAGAAGAAACACACCAAGGCACATTCTAATCAAACTAACGCAGACTAAATATAAAGACAGATTACTAAAAGCAGCTAGGAGCAAACAACAAATAACATATAAAGGAAACCCCATACGTTTAACTGTGGATCTTTCAACAGAAACCCTGCAGGCCAGAAGAGAATGGCAAGACACATTTAAATGGCAAAAAGAGAATAACCTCCAACCAAGAATTCTCTACCCAGCAAGAATCTCATTCAGAATTGATGGTGAAGTCAAAATCTTCACAGACAAGCAAAAACTAAAAGAATTCTGTACCAAAAAACCAGCCCTGCAACAAGTGTTAAAGGGCCTGATATAGCCAATAAATAGAGTAGGAGAAGCCTTACAAATCAGACCCCAAATTTCTAAGAAGATGACAATAGGAACATTCGTATCAATAATTACTTTGAATGTAAATGGACTAAATGCTCCACCAAAAAACACAGGCTGGCTGAATGGATCCAGAAGCAAGACCCATATATATGCTGTTTACAAGAGACCCACTTCAGACCTATGGACACTCATAGACTGAAAGTGAGAGGCTGGAAAAGATATTCCATGCAAATGGAAATCAGAAGAAAGCTGGGGTAGGAATCCTTGTATCAGACAAAATAGACTTTAAAGTAAAGAAGATTCTAAGAGACAAGGCAGGTCACTACATCATGATTAAGGGATCCATCCAAGGGGAAGACATAACAGTCACGAATATCTACGCACCCAACACAGGGCACCTCAGTACATAAGACAATAAAAGAAGAAATCAAAAATAACACAATAATAGTAGGAGACTTTAACGATCCTCTCACACCAATGGACAGATCATTCTAAAAACTGAGATAGCAGCAGAGACCTATGGGACAATATCAAATGCACCAACATTAGAATTATAGGAGTTCCAGAGGAAGAAGAGGGAAAGAAAGGTTACGAAAAAATTCTTGAAGAGGTTATAGTGGAAAACTTCCCCAGCATGGGAAAGGAAATAGTCAACCAAGTCCAAGAAGCACAAAAAGTTCCATACTTTTTGATAAAAGTAAAAGGATAAACCCCAGAAGAAACACACCAAGGCACATTCTAATCAAACTAACGCAGACTAAATATAAAGACAGATTACTAAAAGCAGCTAGGAGCAAACAACAAATAACATATAAAGGAAACCCCATACGTTTAACTGTGGATCTTTCAACAGAAACCCTGCAGGCCAGAAGAGAATGGCAAGACACATTTAAATGGCAAAAAGAGAATAACCTCCAACCAAGAATTCTCTACCCAGCAAGAATCTCATTCAGAATTGATGGTGAAGTCAAAATCTTCACAGACAAGCAAAAACTAAAAGAATTCTGTACCAAAAAACCAGCCCTGCAACAAGTGTTAAAGGGCCTGATATAGCCAATAAATAGAGTAGGAGAAGCCTTACAAATCAGACCCCAAATTTCTAAGAAGATGACAATAGGAACATTCGTATCAATAATTACTTTGAATGTAAATGGACTAAATGCTCCACCAAAAAACACAGGCTGGCTGAATGGATCCAGAAGCAAGACCCATATATATGCTGTTTACAAGAGACCCACTTCAGACCTATGGACACTCATAGACTGAAAGTGAGAGGCTGGAAAAGATATTCCATGCAAATGGAAATCAGAAGAAAGCTGGGGTAGGAATCCTTGTATCAGACAAAATAGACTTTAAAGTAAAGAAGATTCTAAGAGACAAGGCAGGTCACTACATCATGATTAAGGGATCCATCCAAGGGGAAGACATAACAGTCACGAATATCTACGCACCCAACACAGGGGCACCTCAGTACATAAGACAATAAAAGAAGAAATCAATAATAACACAATAATAGTAGGAGACTTTAACGATCCTCTCACACCAATGGACAGATCATCCAAACAGAAAATCAATAAAGAAACACAAGCCTTAAATGCCACACTAGAAAAGATGGACCTCATCGATATCTTTAGGACTTTCCATCCAAAAGCAGAAGAATACACTTTCTTCTCAAGTGCTCACGGAACATTCTCCAGGATAGACCACATCTTGGGCCACAAATCTAACCTCAGTCAATTCAAGAAAACTGGAATTATATCAACCATCTTCTCGGACCACAATGCAATGAGACTAGAGATCAACTACAGGAAAAAAAACCGCTAAAAATACAAACACATGGCGATTAAACAACACATACCTAAAAAACCAACTGATTACTGAGGAAATCAAAGGAGAAATTTAAAAATTCCTAGAAGAAAATGACAACGAACACACGACTGTGCAAAACCTATGGGGTACTGCAAAAGCAGTTCTAAGAGGGAAATTTATAGCAGTACAATCCCATCTCAAGAAACTAGGAAAATATGAAGCAGGTGACCTAAAACTATGCTTAAGACAATTGGAGAAAGAAGAACAAAAACACCCCAAAGCCAACAGAAGAAGATAAATCATAAGGCTTAGAGCAGAAATAAATGAGAAAGAAATGAAAGAAACTATAGTAAAGATAAATAAAACAAAAAGCTGGTTCTTTGAAAAGGTAAACAAAATTGACAAGCCACTGGCCAGACTCATTAAGAAAAAGAGAGAGAAGACCCAGATCAAGAAAATCAAAAACGAAAAAGGAGAGATTACAACAGATAATGCAGAAATCCAGAGGATTCTAAGAGACTATTTTGAACAGCTATATGGCAACAAACTGGACAACCTGGAAGAAATGGACAGTTTCTTGGGGAAGATTAATCTCCTAAGACTGAGCCAGGAAGAAATAGAAATTATGAACTACCCAATTATAAGCTAGGAAATCGAATCCATGATCAAAAATCTACCCAAATATAAAAGCCCAGGGCCAGATGGCTTCACAGTCAAATTCTACCAAACATTTAAAGAAGAGCTAATGCCTGTCCTTCTAAAACTCTTTCCAATCATCCAGGAAGACATACATCAATAAAAAGGGAAACATAAGACAATAAAAGAAGAAATCAATAATAACACAATAATAGTAGGAGACTTTAACGATCCTCTCACACCAATGGACAGATCATCCAAACAGAAAATCAATAAAGAAACACAAGCCTTAAATGCCACACTAGAAAAGATGGACCTCATCGATATCTTTAGGACTTTCCATCCAAAAGCAGAAGAATACACTTTCTTCTCAAGTGCTCACGGAACATTCTCCAGGATAGACCACATCTTGGGCCACAAATCTAACCTCAGTCAATTCAAGAAAACTGGAATTATATCAACCATCTTCTCGGACCACAATGCAATGAGACTAGAGATCAACTACAGGAAAAAAAACCGCTAAAAATACAAACACATGGCGATTAAACAACACATACCTAAAAAACCAACTGATTACTGAGGAAATCAAAGGAGAAATTTAAAAATTCCTAGAAGAAAATGACAACGAACACACGACTGTGCAAAACCTATGGGGTACTGCAAAAGCAGTTCTAAGAGGGAAATTTATAGCAGTACAATCCCATCTCAAGAAACTAGGAAAATATGAAGCAGGTGACCTAAAACTATGCTTAAGACAATTGGAGAAAGAAGAACAAAAACACCCCAAAGCCAACAGAAGAAGATAAATCATAAGGCTTAGAGCAGAAATAAATGAGAAAGAAATGAAAGAAACTATAGTAAAGATAAATAAAACAAAAAGCTGGTTCTTTGAAAAGGTAAACAAAATTGACAAGCCACTGGCCAGACTCATTAAGAAAAAGAGAGAGAAGACCCAGATCAAGAAAATCAAAAACGAAAAAGGAGAGATTACAACAGATAATGCAGAAATCCAGAGGATTCTAAGAGACTATTTTGAACAGCTATATGGCAACAAACTGGACAACCTGGAAGAAATGGACAGTTTCTTGGGGAAGATTAATCTCCTAAGACTGAGCCAGGAAGAAATAGAAATTATGAACTACCCAATTATAAGCTAGGAAATCGAATCCATGATCAAAAATCTACCCAAATATAAAAGCCCAGGGCCAGATGGCTTCACAGTCAAATTCTACCAAACATTTAAAGAAGAGCTAATGCCTGTCCTTCTAAAACTCTTTCAAAATTTTCACAGGAAGGAAAACTTCCAAACACATTCTATGAGGCCACCATCACCGTGATACCCAAACCAGGCAAAGACAACACAAAAAAGGAAAATTACAGACCAGTTTCCCTGATGAACTTAGAGGCCAAGATCCTCAACAAAATCCTAGCAAACAGAATTCAACGACACATCAAAAACTCATGCATCATGATCAAGACAGGTTCATCCCAGGCATGCAAGGATTCTTCAATATCTGCAAATCAATCAATGTGATACACCATATCAACAAATTGAGAGACAAAAATCACATTATCATCTCAGTAGATGTAGGAAAGGTCTTCGACAAAGTACAACATCCATTTATGGTAAAAACTCTTCAGAAAATGGGCACAGAAGGAACATATCTCAACATAGTGAAAGCCATATATGAGAAGCCTACAACAAACATTATCATCAACAGTGAAAAACAGAAAGCATTCCCTCTAAGATCAGGAACAAGACAGGGGGGTCCACTTTCACCACTATTATTCAACAGAGTCCTGGAAGTTCTAGCACCAGCAATAAGAGAAGAGAAAGAAATCAAAGGAATCCAGATTGGAAAGGAAGAAGTCAAGCTCTCTCTTTTTGCAGATGACATGATATTATACACAGAAAATTCCAAAGACTCTATTACAAAGCTACTAGAGCTAATCAATGAATTCAGCAAAGTCGCAGGATACAAAATCAATACACAGAAATCCAGAGGATTCTAAGAGACTATTTTGAACAGCTATATGGCAACAAACTGGACAACCTGGAAGAAATGGACAGTTTCTTGGGGAAGATTAATCTCCTAAGACTGAGCCAGGAAGAAATAGAAATTATGAACTACCCAATTATAAGCTAGGAAATCGAATCCATGATCAAAAATCTACCCAAATATAAAAGCCCAGGGCCAGATGGCTTCACAGTCAAATTCTACCAAACATTTAAAGAAGAGCTAATGCCTGTCCTTCTAAAACTCTTTCAAAATTTTCACAGGAAGGAAAACTTCCAAACACATTCTATGAGGCCACCATCACCGTGATACCCAAACCAGGCAAAGACAACACAAAAAAGGAAAATTACAGACCAGTTTCCCTGATGAACTTAGAGGCCAAGATCCTCAACAAAATCCTAGCAAACAGAATTCAACGACACATCAAAAACTCATGCATCATGATCAAGACAGGTTCATCCCAGGCATGCAAGGATTCTTCAATATCTGCAAATCAATCAATGTGATACACCATATCAACAAATTGAGAGACAAAAATCACATTATCATCTCAGTAGATGTAGGAAAGGTCTTCGACAAAGTACAACATCCATTTATGGTAAAAACTCTTCAGAAAATGGGCACAGAAGGAACATATCTCAACATAGTGAAAGCCATATATGAGAAGCCTACAACAAACATTATCATCAACAGTGAAAAACAGAAAGCATTCCCTCTAAGATCAGGAACAAGACAGGGGGGTCCACTTTCACCACTATTATTCAACAGAGTCCTGGAAGTTCTAGCACCAGCAATAAGAGAAGAGAAAGAAATCAAAGGAATCCAGATTGGAAAGGAAGAAGTCAAGCTCTCTCTTTTTGCAGATGACATGATATTATACACAGAAAATTCCAAAGACTCTATTACAAAGCTACTAGAGCTAATCAATGAATTCAGCAAAGTCGCAGGATACAAAATCAATACACAGAAATCACTGGCATTCCTATACAGAAACAATGAAAAATCAGAAAACGAAATCAAAAAGGCAATCCCCTTCACCATTGCAACCAAAAGAATCAAATATCTAGGAATAAACCTACCCAAAGAAACAAAAGAACTGTACACAGAAAATTACAAGACACTCATGAGATAAATTAAAGAAGACTTAAACAGATGGAGAGATATTCCATGTTCCTGGGTCGGAAGAATCAATATTGTGAAAATGACCATACTACCAAATGTCATCTACAGATTCAATGCAATACCTATTCAACTACCATTGACATTTTTCACAGAACTAGACCAAAGAATAACACAGTTCATATGGAAACACAAAAGACCTCGGATAGCCAAAGCAATCCTGAGAAAGAAAAACGGAGCTGGAGGAATCAGCCTCCCTAACTTCAGACTCTACTACAAAGCAACAGTCCTCAAGACAGTATGGTACTGGCACAAAAACAGAACTATAGATCAGTGGAACAAGATCGAGAGCCCAGAGATAAACCCACACACCTATGGGTGCCTTATTTTTGACAAAGGAGGCGAAACTATAAAATGCGACAAAGACAGCCTCTTCAACAAGTGGTGCTGGGAAAATTGGACAGCTACATGCAAAAAAATGAAGTTGGAACATTCCCTGACACCATAAACTAAGATCAACTCAAAATGGATTAAAGACCTAAATGGAAGACCAGAAACCATCAAACTCTTAGAGGAGAATATAGGCACAACTCTCAAGGACATAAATCAAAGCAAGATCTTCTCTGACCCACCTACTAGAATAGCAGAATTGAAAAGAAAAATGAACACGTGGGACCTCATGAAACTTAAAAGCTTCTGTACAGCAAAAGAAATTACAAAAATGCTCAACAGACAGCCCACAGAGTGGGAGAAAATCATAGCAAATGAAACAACAGACAAAGAATTCATCTCCAAAATCTACAAGCAACTCAGCAACTTAGCACCGGAAAAATGGACAACCCAATCAAAAAATGGGAAAAAGATCTAAAGAGATGCCTCTCCAAAGAGGCCATACAGATGGCCCAGAAGCACATGAAACGATGCTCCACCTTGCTTATTATCAGAGAAATGCAAATTAAAACTACAATGAGATATCACCTCATACCCGTCAGAATGGCCATCATTTAAAAATCTGCAGACAATAAACGCTGGAGAGGGTGCGGAGAAAAGGGAACCCTCTTGCATTGCTGGTGGGAATGTCAATTGATACAGCCTCTATGGAAGACAGTCTGGAGATTCCTTAAAAACCTAAAAATAGAAGCATCATATGACCCAGCAATCCCACTATTAGGCTTATATCCTGATGAAATCAAAACTGAAAGAAGCACCTGTATCCCAATGTTTGTTGCAGCTCTCTATACAATAGCCAGAACACGGAAGCAACCTAGATGTCTATTGATGAATGAATGGATACAGAAGATCTGGTACATATATACAATGGAATACTACTCAGCTGTTAAAAGAAATGCAAAAGACTCAGTCCTAATGAGGTGGCTGGCTCTAGAACCTATCATAAAAAGTGAAGTAAGTTGAAAATAGAAAGACAAGTACAGTATACTAACTCATATATATGGAATCTAGTAAGATGGTCATGATAACACACGCAGTAAACTCATGGAAAAACAGAATAGACATAGGGACATTGTGGGGAACAAACAGTGAGGGGGAGGCATGGAGGGAGTAACATGGAAACCTATACTGTCATGTGTGGAAAAGATAGCTATTGTCATTGTGCTAAAGGAATAGGAGTGCTTACAATGGCATGAGGCAATGGTCCAGAGGGGTGGGAATGGGGGAACTGGGTGGGGGGAGGGACCAGGGATATGCATATGACTGATCTGGGAACATACATGTCTGTGAACAACAAAACTCTGTAAAATTTTTAAAATAAAGAATTAAAAATTTTTTAAAAAAATGGATATTAACTGGAGATGACATGACAGATTTGGGGTCAAAGATAAAAATATTCTAAAACTGATTGACAGTGATGGTTTTACAACTCAGTAAATGTACTTTAAAAAATCACCTACCCAGAATGGATGAATTTTGTGGTATATAATTATACCTCAATAAAGTTAGTTAAAAACAATTTTAAATGGGTTATGTCATACCAAAGAATTTCTCAAAGTCAAAAAAATTAGTTGGAGTTTCACTTTTAAAAACTACTGATTTAACCTGTTTTATCATAGGTGTGTTCTATTGCTTTTTATATCAGTGTTTGCTAATAATTTTGATTGCCTGACATCCTTTTTTATTAATATTACAAGTAACACTGCATCAGGGTGATTAAATATATGCAGGTCTTTCAAACCTATAATTTCTCATTTGTGTACTGAGACAATTTTAAAGTATATTCTTAAAGTGGGACTGCAAGGGGACCAAACCAGTCAACCCTAAAGGAAATCAATTCTGAACGTTCATTGGAAGGACTGAAGCTGAACCTCCAATACTTTGGCCATTTGATGTGAAGACCCAATTCATTGGAACAGATCATGATGCTGGCAAAGACTAAAGGCAGGAGGAGAAGGAGACGATCACAGAGTCAATGGACATGGGCTTGAGCAAGCTCCAGGGGATGGGGAAGGACAGGGAAGCCTGGCATGCTGCAGTCCATGCGGTCACAAACAGCCAGACATGACTGAGTGACTGAACAACAACAAATTCTTAATGTAACTATAAATGTTTAACTTCTAGTCTAATGTCCTCAAGCACAACTTGGAATCTAGTAAGATGGTCATTGTAAACTCATGGAAAAACAGAATAGACATAGGGACATTGTGGGAACAAACAGTGAGGGGGAGGCATGGAGGGAGTAACATGGAAACCTATACTGTCATGTGTGGAAAAGATAGCTATTGTCATTGTGCTAAAGGAATAGGAGTGCTTACAATGGCATGAGGCAATGGTCCAGAGGGGTGGGAATGGGGGAACTGGGTGGGGGGAGGGACCAGGGATATGCATATGACTGATCTGGGAACATACATGTCTGTGAACAACAAAACTCTGTAAAATTTTTAAAATAAAGAATTAAAAATTTTTTAAAAAAATGGATATTAACTGGAGATGACATGACAGATTTGGGGTCAAAGATAAAAATATTCTAAAACTGATTGACAGTGATGGTTTTACAACTCAGTAAATGTACTTTAAAAAATCACCTACCCAGAATGGATGAATTTTGTGGTATATAATTATACCTCAATAAAGTTAGTTAAAAACAATTTTAAATGGGTTATGTCATACCAAAGAATTTCTCAAAGTCAAAAAAATTAGTTGGAGTTTCACTTTTAAAACTACTGATTTAACCTGTTTTATCATAGGTGTGTTCTATTGCTTTTTATATCAGTGTTTGCTAATAATTTTGATTGCCTGACATCCTTTTTTATTAATATTACAAGTAACACTGCATCAGGGTGATTAAATATATGCAGGTCTTTCAAACCTATAATTTCTCATTTGTGTACTGAGACAATTTTAAAGTATATTCTTAAAGTGGGACTGCAAGGGGACCAAACCAGTCAACCCTAAAGGAAATCAATTCTGAACGTTCATTGGAAGGACTGAAGCTGAACCTCCAATACTTTGGCCATTTGATGTGAAGACCCAATTCATTGGAACAGATCATGATGCTGGCAAAGACTAAAGGCAGGAGGAGAAGGAGACGATCACAGAGTCAATGGACATGGGCTTGAGCAAGCTCCAGGGGATGGGGAAGGACAGGGAAGCCTGGCATGCTGCAGTCCATGCGGTCACAAACAGCCAGACATGACTGAGTGACTGAACAACAACAAATTCTTAATGTAACTATAAATGTTTAACTTCTAGTCTAATGTCCTCTTTGAAAAGTGTGTCATACAACTTAAACATGCATAAATAAAATCGACTTTGAACACTACACCTGCATAACTGTTGAATGTGTGTTTCCTTTGATCACACTAGGCCCTTGTAAAAAACTAGCAGGCTATCAGGATCATCCTAGAGCATCCTATTAGAAGCCCCCAAATGCGAAATCAACCACCACCTTCAAAACCCAACGGAATAAAGTATATTAAGCTCAAATTTGGTCTTTTAGCATTTTTTCTTGAAATACCTGTAATAAGTTTCCTCATTGCCACTAACCAGTACATAAACAGAATACCATTACCTGCACAAAAGAACTATATAGTTCTTCTTCCTAAAGGCTGTGTGAATTTTATTTTATCCAATACTTTTTACAAATATAATCCTGGATGTAGATTCTGCTCTTTCCCTGGTGGCTCAGCAGTAAAGGATCTGCCTACAGTGCAGGAGATGCAGATTTGATCCCTAGGTCAGGAAGATCCCCTGGAGAAGGAAACGGCAGTGCACCATGGGCAGAGGAGCCTGGCAGGCCACAGGACACAGGGCCGCCGGAGTCAGACATGAATTAGCAGCTCACGGCAACGCCAACGTACTTCCTGCTAGAGGATGTCCCTTTCTGAATCGGCTGTTCCAGCCTTCAAATCTACTCTGTGAGGTAACGTTTCATTCTTCCTGCCAGAGGTGATTTTCACTGCCTGCATCTAAGCTGCCTGATTGAGACAGGTGCTACAAGATTTATTTTTCCAAATAAAAGAAGGTTTCTAAATGATTTTTTAAAATTATTCTTTGTGTTTATTTCTCCTAATGAAATCTAAACAGGAGATTTTGTTAAAACTGATGCCTAGTACAGCTCTGTGTCATCCATCAATAACATTTACTCACCATTTATCAAGACTAATTTGTTTTAAATTCTATTTGGTCTAGTAACCTGACTGGAAAGACCAACATAATACAAACTAAATTTACTGAAAACAGAACAGCAGCAAATTACTGTGATAATTGTGCCCATATGTATGAAAAAAGGCACAGGCCATATCATTTATTAATGTACTTATTCCATTAATATTTAGAGTTTCTACTCTTCTATCTACAAGGAGTTTAATTTATCAGAGATATATAAGCAATTAAGATTTTAGAGAGGAGAAATAAATACCTCTTTATAAGGCAAAACACATTAGGTATTAGGAGATTCAAAATACTACTAATGGGGAGCACAGAGTGGGAAGAAATTACCTCTATCTGTTCTTAGGAAAGAAGTCGCTTTACAATAGGCCATGCAACAGACAGGATTTTTGTTGTTGTTGTAAACAAAACACACACAGTAAATTTTTAGGGGAAACTAAATCAGCAAGAAATCCCGTTAAAATATAGATTCTGGTTCACTTAGTCTGTAGCAGGTTCTGAAACTTCCATTCTAACAAGTTGACAGGTGATCCAATAGACTCATGGAACGTATTTTGTGTGCTAAAGTGAGAGAGACAGAGGGGTAGGTGGGTGAGAAAAGCTAGGGTGTAGTCTAAGCACCAAGAGCCTGGATGACACAATGTAACAAGACAGTCGATCTATTCAGAGTGTGTGCTCTGGAAACATCAGTTGTCTTTGAGGACGCAGGGCGACCTACAGCAAAACACCAGAACGAGGACCTTATGAGGCTATTTTAATGGTTTTCAAAGGTAGCCACACTACTACTTGGGGTTGGAACTGGAGCAAGAAGGTGGCACTGATTCCAGAGATACCAAGAAGATAAAACCAACTGGGACTTTTCTGGTATGTAAGGAACAGAGAGAGTGAGTGAAAGGAATAAATAAAAGGTAATACAAAAAAATAAGAAAAAGATAAGAAAAAATTTTTTAAAAATAATAAACAACAACAAAAAGGTAAGACACAGCACTGACCTTTTATTCTAGACAGAAAAGAAACTGCCATACCATTAACAGAGAACTAAATGGAAAAGATAACAGGTATGGGAAGAGAAACATTAGAATTAGGGAATGGTGAAACATAGTTTCACTTGGAAATTAAGTTGGAGTGATGAGTTGAAGGAAGGAGTAGGACAACCTCCATAAGGTTCTCCGTTGCTTGCATGGTGAAGTCCAGCACGTTAAAATTCCATCTGTAACAGCCTCTTACTAGTGGGATGGGACAGTGCGACAGTCACATCCTCTACTCTATCAGAGAGTTAACCCATTTATTCTAGAGTATTTACAGTGAGAGAATTTATGCTCTAGCTGAGTAATAACTTTTATTTTGGAACCTTCGATGAGAAAACTATTCCATCAATTGACCTAAAACTGATTTAGGGAAAAGAGGAGAAATAAATCCCTTTAGAAAAATTAGGTATTAGGAGATTCAAAATACTACTAATGGGGAGCACAGAGTGGGAAGAAATTACCTCTATCTGTTCTTAGGAAAGAAGTCGCTTTACAATAGGCCATGCAACAGACAGGATTTTTGTTGTTGTTGTAAACAAAACACACACAGTAAATTTTTAGGGGAAACTAAATCAGCAAGAAATCCCGTTAAAATATAGATTCTGGTTCACTTAGTCTGTAGCAGGTTCTGAAACTTCCATTCTAACAAGTTGACAGGTGATCCAATAGACTCATGGAACGTATTTTGTGTGCTAAAGTGAGAGAGACAGAGGGGTAGGTGGGTGAGAAAAGCTAGGGTGTAGTCTAAGCACCAAGAGCCTGGATGACACAATGTAACAAGACAGTCGATCTATTCAGAGTGTGTGCTCTGGAAACATCAGTTGTCTTTGAGGACGCAGGGCGACCTACAGCAAAACACCAGAACGAGGACCTTATGAGGCTATTTTAATGGTTTTCAAAGGTAGCCACACTACTACTTGGGGTTGGAACTGGAGCAAGAAGGTGGCACTGATTCCAGAGATACCAAGAAGATAAAACCAACTGGGACTTTTCTGGTATGTAAGGAACAGAGAGAGTGAGTGAAAGGAATAAATAAAAGGTAATACAAAAAAATAAGAAAAAGATAAGAAAAAATTTTTTAAAAATAATAAACAACAACAAAAAGGTAAGACACAGCACTGACCTTTTATTCTAGACAGAAAAGAAACTGCCATACCATTAACAGAGAACTAAATGGAAAAGATAACAGGTATGGGAAGAGAAACATTAGAATTAGGGAATGGTGAAACATAGTTTCACTTGGAAATTAAGTTGGAGTGATGAGTTGAAGGAAGGAGTAGGACAACCTCCATAAGGTTCTCCGTTGCTTGCATGGTGAAGTCCAGCACGTTAAAATTCCATCTGTAACAGCCTCTTACTAGTGGGATGGGACAGTGCGACAGTCACATCCTCTACTCTATCAGAGAGTTAACCCATTTATTCTAGAGTATTTACAGTGAGAGAATTTATGCTCTAGCTGAGTAATAACTTTTATTTTGGAACCTTCGATGAGAAAACTATTCCATCAATTGACCTAAAACTGATTTCCATATATTTTTGACCTAGGTTATAGTTCTGCCCTTCAAAACTATAAACAGTTAACCCACTGTAAGACCTCTTCATAAAGTTTGTTTAAAAAATCAGCCCGAGTTTTTTTCCAAGCTAAACTCCATTTTGTTCTTCCCAGCCTTTCATCAGAGACCACAGCTGCTGGAACATATCATCAGTGAAACTCCTTAGTTTATTCTCCTTCATGATGGCAAACGCACAACAAGACTGTTACCACTGCAGCAGCCCTCCCAATGTTTGTGCCAGCGGAAGACAGTGCTGATGGGTCCAAACCCTCGTTCTGCGATCCCAGACGAGACCTAAGACTATCTCGAAACAGTATTCCCGGGGCACTGATACAGATGACATAATACCCCTCTTTCATGTTCTGACACAGACTATCAACTCCCTTTTAAAATACAGAGGGTGGCAGAGAACTTCAGTTGCAAGGACAGTTCAAGGTACAGCATAATTAATACTTCATATGACCTTGAAAATAAGCTATTTGTTCAGATATTGTGTCAATTTGGTATATTATCATTAAGTCACTGAAAACCACTATGATATATGACATAAAAGGATCCTATACACGATCTCTGCAAACTTACTTTGCAAGTTCATGTGTTTTAATTCTATTGTTGACCATATATGCTCACTCATAAGGAAAACGTGAGGATTTTTCATCTTCTTTCTGCTTCACTCATCTACTCTTCCTCCTCTGCGAGGAATCTAGGAATACTTAACATGTAAGAAGGCTGTGATGGTAGACAGTGGAGCTTCTAGTGGGAGGAACAGAGACAGTCCAGAATTAGCCCCGTTTCCCTCTACTTTATGCATTCCTCTTTATTTAACCATCAAAACGGTAAAACTCATGGAGGCAGAATCAAAAGGAAGGTGAGAAAGGGGAACACACCAACTTGTGGGCTACAATCCCATGTTCCAGATTTTAAGTGAGACAGTTGAGAATGTACACACACATACACTACATATATATATATATATACACAGATAGTCACCATGCTTATGCACTCTTCATGCACACATATACATAAAATATACACATACACATTCACTTGGGCTTACACAGTGGTGCTGGTTGTAAAGAACCCGCCTGCCAGTGAAGGAGACGTAAGAGATGTGGGTTCAATCCCTGAGTCAGAAAGATTCCTTGCATTAGGAAATAATAACTCACTCCAGCATTCTTACCTGAAAAATCCCATGGATAGAGGAGCCTGGCAGGCTATGGTCCATGGGGTTGCAAAGAATTGGACATGACTGAGCACACATGCATACACATACACATTCATATGGGCTCACATTACACACACATGTACACATGAAAGTACTGTGTGTGTTTTATACATTTCTTCCAGATTACTAAGATAGGAAACCACTCATTCATCCAAGGATATTTCTTCAGTAACCATAACCCAAGCTAGTAATAAAGTATTACTTTGTTTAGATCTGTACTCCTCACACTGGTAGCCATTAACTATCAGGTGGCTATTTAAATTAAATGCAAATTAATTCAAATTAAACACAAACGTTCAGTTCCTCAGAGGTACTAGTCACAATTTAAGTGCACAAAAGGCAAGTGTGGCCAGTGACTGCCACATTAAACAGATCTGAACCATGTCCATCACAGTCATTCACTTTGGACGAGGATCCTGTGGGGGCTGTACATAACTTATCAATATTCAAGAGGGCTTACGAAGGGTCAGGCGCTATGTATAAGCTCTTTACATATAGTAAGTCACTTAATCCTCATATTTATTATGTGCCCTTGTTTCATAGATGAAAAATCTGAGGCTCTGAGAGGTTAAAGGACTTGCCAAAGGAAACAAACCCAGTTAAGTAATGGAGACAGGATTTCACAGGCAGTGTAGCTACACAGTCTCTGCTCCTAAGTAATAAGCTTATGTCCTGCTTTATTTTTATTTATTTATTTTTATTTATAAACAAGAGATTTATTTACCTGTAGAGCTTTCTTTGGGATTTTACATTTATCCCAATTAAATTCCATAGTCTGTTTCTAAACCCAGTATTCTAACTTATCAAAAAATCTGAAAGACTGACTATGTCTTATAGACTATTCACTTTTGTTATAGTTTCTACTTCTGAATAACAAACCATCCCAAGATTTGTTTTTGTATTTTATTATGCTCCGTGGTTTACTGGGCCAAGAATTCTGACAGAATACAGCAGAAGTGGCATGTCTCGCCCCCATTATACGTGGGGCCTCAACTGAGAAGTTATGATGCCTCAGTGCTAAGGACTGACATCATGCTAGATGTCTTTGCTCACAAGTGGGTCATTTAATGCTGGAAGGTACCTGGGACTTTAGCTAAGGTTAAAGTGATCACACACACACGCAAGAGCTGAGTGTCTCAAAATCCATAGCAAATTATTCTCTCAAAAATAACCTTTTCACAAAAATACGACTGATTCCTTCAAAAGCTTGTTCAAATAAATACATACATTGTTCTCTTTCCTCCCTCTTTGGGGCCACACTTCAGGCCAGTGGCACCTTTCAAGCTTCATCTCTGTGTTAAGCCAGCTACTGTGGAAGTGGCCCATTCTCCACAGTTCCAAGTCACCTTGGGTTCCAGCAATACTATTTCCATTTCTCTTCCCTTTAGAATGAGGGGTGCTTATGGCTTTTTGCTACTGCAAGTCTCTTAAGTGTCTCAGTATCCTTTATTTGTTCCTGGAACTTGCCTAAAATGCTATAAATAGTCCTTGCAATAAACTCTCTTCATTTAAATCAATGGACAGAATGCTGATTCTTATCATGGCCATGACTAATAGAGGCAAACAATAGGAACTAAATAAAGATGGTTCAGAGAACAAATGTGAAAAATCAATAACCAAACTTCCAATATCTTCTAAGTATTCAATAGAATTGCTGAATTGTATAATTGGTCCTCCATTGATAAAGATTATATACACACGTATACACATACACACACAAACATATCAGAGCCAAATGTCTCAACAATGATAGCTAATTATTCTTTCAAAAGTAACCTTTTCCGCAAAAACATCGGTGATTCTTTCAAAAGCTTGTTCAAATAAATATATACCTTGTTACATGTATAATTTACCATGAAAGGAATCTTAGTTTTACATCATTCTTATTATAAATGATCACCTCCTTCTTTTCAAAGTGTTTATACTAAATAAATAGTTCAGTTGCTTTTATAGCTTTTTTTGGAGCTTGAAATTAATTCTATTTGTCTATACCGCCCAGAACTTCTTTTCTACCCCATTTTTTTTTTTAAGATTTATTTATTTATTTTTGGGCGGGGGTCGGGTTGGGGAGGGAGGGAAGCGGGCGGGCCACTTCCATTGGTCTTTCATTTCTCTATTTTCATCCGTCTTTGTTCTTTGGCTCCTGCGGGCCTCCCATCGCGGTGGCCTCTGTTATTGCAGAGCGCCGGCTCTCAGCGCATGCGCTCCAGAGCTCCGGCTCGGTGATTGGACATATCGGTCCAGCCGCTCCGCGGCACGTGGGATCTTCCCAGGCCAGGGATGGAACCGGCGCCCCTTGCACTGCAAGGCGGTGTCCTTACCCACTGGACCACCAGGGGAAGCCCCCCATTATTTTTAAAAACAATTTTTACCTAGCTCCAGCTTTCAAGCACCAAGCCTATGTACCATGACTTCTCAAGGCTGACCAGTGGTGACGAGGATAACTACATCTGTACATTCCCTGATTATCCTAAATAACACAGAATCTTACTTTATGAGCCTGAATGGCCAATAAATAAAAAAGGCCAATAATATGAGCTATTATGTACTAAGCAACAAATAAGCCTCTGAGTGTCCCACGGGGACCTACTTACCTGTGCTTTGACTGCTGGTTTTTCTACACATTGCAGTAGTCAATACAAATAAAGGCAATTTATTTTAATATATTCTTTTCCCCAAAAAAGCACTTTTTCTTTCATAGGTAGACAAGTTTGTCCATTTTCTCTAGGTAAATTTTTTTCAAGTCTCACTTTATTTTGGCCCATTTCTAAAACGACTGTTACATTTTTTTATCCTTTTCCCTCTTTTCAACTTATCATTTACGTTCTCCTACCTTGCACATCTATTATTGTTCTTTTAAGTCCATATCCGCTGGATTCCCTGTGTTCTATTAAGAGCTGATATTATTCTCTCCTAACTGTATTATTTGAAAACTCACGATAATACTTTATTTTCCATTTCTCTTGAATTATATTGTCATTTAGAGTTTCTTCACATTTTCCAAAAGAACTCTAAGATGGTGATAACAAGAAGTGAATCTTGCACTTCTTTTTCCCAAAGAATCCTTAGCATAGCAACTTACACAAAATTACTTAACATGTATTTAACAGGTACTTGAAATGTATGGTGAGAAAAATTAAATAATTATATGGCAAAGAACTTACTCTTTAAAAATCTGATTTGCAAATGTATCCTGGTAAACCACATTAAGGGCTTTCCCGGTGGCTCAGCAGTAGAGAATCTGCCAGCAATGTAGGTGCCACAGGAGGCATGGGTTCAATTCCTGAGTTGCAAAGATCTCGTGAAGAGGGGCATGGCAACCCACTCTAGTATTCTTGCCTGGAGAAGCCCATGGACAGAGGAGCCTGGTGGGCTACATGGGATCACAAAGAGTTGGACATAACTGAAGCGACTGAGCACACACACAGACCACATTAACAAAATGAAGGAGGAAAACCATATGATCATCTCAATAAATAAAGAAAAAAACATCTGACAAAATTTGACATTTATAAGAAAAATTCTCAACAAAGTAGGGATAAAGGGAACATACTCAACATAATAAAGGTCATATATAACAAACCCACAGCTAACACACACAATGGTGAAAAACTGAAAGCTTTTCCTCTAGGATCAAGAACAAAACAAGGTTGTCCCTCTCATCAGTTTTATTCAACAGAGTACTGAGAATCTTAGCCATAGCAATCAGACCAAAAAGAGGTAAAAGAATTCCAAATTGAAAAGAAGTAAAAACTACCACTGTTGTAGATGACATGATACTAGAAGATAATTCCACTTACAATCACTTCAAAAAAAAGAAAAAAACAACAACAACCGAGGAACAAATTTAACTAAGGAGGTAAAACTATACTTTGAAAACTATGACACTAATAAAAGAAATTGATGACAATGAAAATAAATGGAAAGATATACCATGCTCATAGATTGAAAGAATAAATATTGTTAAAATGTCCATATTACCCAAAACAATCTACAGATTTGATAAAAGCCCTATCAAAATATGAATGGCATTTTTCCCAGAAGTGGGACAAATAATCCTAAAATTTGTATGGAAGCACAGAAGACCTTGAATAGCCAATGCAATCTTAAGAAAGAACAACATGAGAGGTACCACGTAAACAGAACAGTATGCTGCAGACACATAGATCAATGGAACAGAGTAGAAACTCCAGAAATTAACCCATGTTTATATTAACTAATCAACTAATTTATGAAAAGTGGCACAAGAATATACAGTGGGGAAAAAACAGTCTGTTCAAAAGATGCTGATGAGAAAACTGGGCAGCTACATGCAAAAGAATGAAACTGAACCATTTTCTTATACCAAAAATGAAATAAACTCAAGTGGATTAAAGACTTAAATGTAAGACATGAAACCATAAACTTCTAAAAGAAAACAAAGGAAGCTGCCCTTTGACCTTGGTCTTAGCAGTATCTTGGGGGACCTGTCTCCTCAGGCAAAAAAGAAAAAAAAAAAAATTAGGTGGAAAAAACATTTTTTTTATTTAGAATGAGAAAAAAAAAAAAATCTCAACAGCTGATTGGAATCCTAGAGTTCTAGATTCCTTTCTTCTGAGGTGGCTTTAGGCAATCCACCAGAAATGCTTACTTAGAAATGCTTCTGGCTACAAGCTGTCATTCCTCTCCCACCTAGAACCTATACAATTCCCAGCATCTTACATTTTCCAGAGGCCTAGGCAAACAAACAGCCCCAGCTTAAATTGCATTAGCTTCATCTCAAACCGGCCTCAGACTGCAGAGGCTCATTAAGACAGTGATTCTTGGTGGAAGCCAGGACACTTAAGAACCTGGAGGAAAGAGAAACCGCATGACAAATTTAAACCATCCCAGATGATTCTGATTTGCAATCGCCCCTCTGGACATTCTCCCTGGACTCCTCTCCCTGACCCTACCCCAAGCTTCACATACACAGCCCCACACAAGAATACTCATAGGCTGGTGGCCCAGCGCTAAGAATCCGCCTGCCATTACAAGAGATGTGGGTTTGATCCCTGGGTTGGGAAGGTCCTCTGGAGAAGGAAACGCCAAGCTTCTCCAGTATTCCTGTCTGGGAAATCCCATGGACAGAGGAGCCTGGCAGGACTCACAAGGGTCCCAAAGAGTCAGACAAGACTTAGCGACTTAAACATCATGTATCTCAGAAGGCAATATAAACAAGTGGCCCAACTGTCCTTAATCTGAACCTAAAGGTACATGTGGAACAAAAAAAGGCAGTGTAAACATTTATAAGCAAACATAAAACAATTCCACTGTTTTACAATATAAACACACTGAAACATCAAGTGACTTCATTAAGGGTATAGAGCAGATACTCTTTCTGAGCATCCCAAATACAACCTTTTCTACCACTTCCAATTTTATCCTAAACGGAAAAAAGAAGGGAGTTTAACATACTTTTCTTTGGGGTCTGTTTGGAGTATGCCTGTTCACTTTGTAACTTCTCTCCCAGAATAAAGTGCTGGTGAAGTTTGTTGCTTTACTAAATACCTCAAGGCAACACCTACTGCACAGGCTTCTTAGTAATTAATACAATGTTCCCCTCTGGTCTTCCACCAGCAGCAATAACAGAAGCTGCAGTGGCATTGAACGGCCGCGCAAGAATGGCATTTTCTATTACAAAACTACAACCACCAGTTTACAGGCACAAGTCTGCCAGTAACTCAAGTCAATTTCTTTCCAACTTGCCCCGCAAGTTCAGAGGGTCTTTGGGTCCGTAGGTTTACCCGGTTAAGGTTTAAAAACGAAAGCGCCGGCGGTGGGTTGAGTGGCAGGAGCTTACTAAAAAGTCCTGAGCTCCGCAGAGCAGCAGCTTCCTTGTTGGACACACGAACGGTTTTCTTCTAAAAGGGATTCCTTCACGCCTCTTCTAACTAGACTGAGACTCACCTCCGGCGCCACGCAAGTCTCCAATCCACAACCAGTAGCAACACTACACCAAGAATAATCTCCCTAGACTCGGGTGATGTCGCTCCCAGGGTTTAGGGCTGGCTGCGCCCTAAAAGAAGCTGCCAGGGGCGGGGGCACTTTCGGGCCACCGCCTCCCCGGTGGCAGCACTGTCCCTGGCAATGTCCGCGTCCGAGAAGGAAATGGGGGGGGCGGAAAGTGAGGAACAGCACAACTTTGCAGACTCCACGAAGCCACGGCCCTGCCAAACGTAAGGTCAAAGTGCAGGCGGGTGATCTGCCGCAATGGGACCCGCGGAGGCAGCCCGAGGACGGCGAGCCGCCAAGCAGGCTCGGGCAGCCGGGAGAGAACCACCCGCCCCGGCCCCGACCCGGCCATACTGAAACCAAGTGGCCCAACTGTCCTTAATCTGAACCTAAAGGTACATGTGGAACAAAAAAAGGCAGTGTAAACATTTATAAGCAAACATAAAACAATTCCACTGTTTTACAATATAAACACACTGAAACATCAAGTGACTTCATTAAGGGTATAGAGCAGATACTCTTTCTGAGCATCCCAAATACAACCTTTTCTACCACTTCCAATTTTATCCTAAACGGAAAAAAGAAGGGAGTTTAACATACTTTTCTTTGGGGTCTGTTTGGAGTATGCCTGTTCACTTTGTAACTTCTCTCCCAGAATAAAGTGCTGGTGAAGTTTGTTGCTTTACTAAATACCTCAAGGCAACACCTACTGCACAGGCTTCTTAGTAATTAATACAATGTTCCCCTCTGGTCTTCCACCAGCAGCAATAACAGAAGCTGCAGTGGCATTGAACGGCCGCGCAAGAATGGCATTTTCTATTACAAAACTACAACCACCAGTTTACAGGCACAAGTCTGCCAGTAACTCAAGTCAATTTCTTTCCAACTTGCCCCGCAAGTTCAGAGGGTCTTTGGGTCCGTAGGTTTACCCGGTTAAGGTTTATAAACGAAAGCGCCGGCGGTGGGTTGAGTGGCAGGAGCTTACTAAAAAGTCCTGAGCTCCGCAGAGCAGCAGCTTCCTTGTTGGACACACGAACGGTTTTCTTCTAAAAGGGATTCCTTCACGCCTCTTCTAACTAGACTGAGACTCACCTCCGGCGCCACGCAAGTCTCCAATCCACAACCAGTAGCAACACTACACCAAGAATAATCTCCCTAGACTCGGGTGATGTCGCTCCCAGGGTTTAGGGCTGGCTGCGCCCTAAAAGAAGCTGCCAGGGGCGGGGGCACTTTCGGGCCACCGCCTCCCCGGTGGCAGCACTGTCCCTGGCAATGTCCGCGTCCGAGAAGGAAATGGGGGGGGCGGAAAGTGAGGAACAGCACAACTTTGCAGACTCCACGAAGCCACGGCCCTGCCAAACGTAAGGTCAAAGTGCAGGCGGGTGATCTGCCGCAATTCGGGACCCGCGGGGAGGCAGCCCCGAGGACGGCGAGCCGCCAAGCAGGCTCGGGCAGCCGGGAGAGAACCACCCGCCCCCGGCCCCGAGCCTCCGCCGGGCCGGGCGAGCGCGCTGGGGCGGCCGCCAACTCCGGGAGTGGACTTGGAACTTTCCCGGGACGCGCCGCCGGGGACTCACCTTACTGAACACCTCCAGGTCGTCCTCGTCCTCGTCCAGATCCAGCACCTCGGCCTGCAGCCGCGCGGAGGAGCCGCTGCCGCTGGGGAGAGGGGCGTCGCCGCCCGCGCTGGCCCCGCCGGAGCCCCCCGCCGGGAGGCCCCAGCAGCGCGCCCGAGACGCCCGGCGCTCGCCCTCCATCCCGAGAGTGCGCGCCCGGCCGCCGCCGCCGCCAGCCCGGCTCCCCGAGCGCGCCCATTGGCTCCCGCGCCTCCTGCGCCTCCCCGGCCGGCCCCGCTCCAGCCCCGCGGCCGCTGCGCAGACGCGGAACTGCCGGGCGAACGCGGGGCCGGGGCTCAACCCCACCTGGCCTGGGCCCGCCGCAGGCGAAGGCGTGGGGCTGGAGGGCTCCGGCTAGGGTGGGGCCTGGGACGCGGTCCCCTGAAGATGGGGAGGGGACGTCTCGCGCGGACCTGGCCCGGGGGCTTCTCCGCGAGGGCTTCCAGGGGTCTGGGCAGAAGCGACGGAAAGGACCCTGAACTTCAGAGGATCCGCCGCAGGGCCGGAAAGCAGCCGGGCCAGGAGAAAAAGCCAATACTGTATATCCTGGATTTTAATGATTGATTGTTTTCCCCTGGTTGTGGTTTGCCAGTCCATCTCTTATTAAGCCTAATGTAAAAACGCCTCTGTTTTGTAATTGATTCTTGACCCAGTGACCGGACTGTGTGGTTATTTCACTGTGAAGCCAGGGAAGTTGGGTTTAAGAACTATTTTCAGCCACGTTCAAATGTATCTTTACTCCTGTGCGGGGAGCTGCCCTGTTTCAAGGGGTTTCCTTTAAGGAAACATAGCCCTGGGAGCTGCCCTGGCAACAGGGGCTGATAACAGCATAGCTCTCTGTCCCGCCACCCCAGGTGTTGTGAAGATGTTCCTTAGCTATCATAAGCAACACCTGGAGCCTCTTTACAGGGCTTGAGGGGCATTATGACCCAGAACCATTGTAATAACACACCAGGAGGTAACACCTAGTTTATGATCGACACCTGGCCTAAAGCACGTGTTATGATCGACACCTGGCCTAAAGCACATGTACACAATTACTTGGTGAAGTATAAAAGGGATGAGCGAATTCAATAAACTTGTCAGCAACTTGTCAGCAACCTGTAGAGTTGTCTGCCTTCTTGCTGTCCCTCTCAACCCCATCTTTTCTGTCCTTCTTTCTTTTCTTAGCCTATCTGCCACTCTCTTCAGGACCTGGCCCGGCACTCCTGGAAGTCTTCCTGAAGTCAGTTAGCAACAGTGTTACTCAGTGGAGGACAAGGAGCACGGCTGGACGTGGCCATCAAGAAAGAATGTTCAAAAAATAAACAAATAAAAATAAAGAAATAATCTTCAGTCTTCACGCTGCCAATGCAGAGCTGTAACTAGTTTGCTGCTTATTATTAAAAGTAAAAATAATTTAAAAACAAATTCCAACAATAATGGAAAATTGAATGAAAATTGATACATTTGGAACTATCTTCAGGTTTTATTATTTACTCAACTCAGTCCCAACTCTTTTCTCCCATCAGCCAAGAAAGAATATCAAGAAAAGTTTGCACATAGAGAAGAGGATAATTCAGGTTTCTAAACTTCATTAGCCGCCGCAGGGCCGGAAAGCAGCCGGGCCAGGAGAAAAGCCAATACTGTATATCCTGGATTTTAATGATTGATTGTTTTCCCTGGTTGTGGTTTGCCAGTCCATCTCTTATTAAGCCTAATGTAAAAACGCCTCTGTTTTGTAATTGATTCTTGACCCAGTGACCGGACTGTGTGGTTATTTCACTGTGAAGCCAGGGAAGTTGGGTTTAAGAACTATTTTCAGCCACGTTCAAATGTATCTTTACTCCTGTGCGGGGAGCTGCCCTGTTTCAAGGGGTTTCCTTTAAGGAAACATAGCCCTGGGAGCTGCCCTGGCAACAGGGGCTGATAACAGCATAGCTCTCTGTCCCGCCACCCCAGGTGTTGTGAAGATGTTCCTTAGCTATCATAAGCAACACCTGGAGCCTCTTTACAGGGCTTGAGGGGCATTATGACCCAGAACCATTGTAATAACACACCAGGAGGTAACACCTAGTTTATGATCGACACCTGGCCTAAAGCACGTGTTATGATCGACACCTGGCCTAAAGCACATGTACACAATTACTTGGTGAAGTATAAAAGGGATGAGCGAATTCAATAAACTTGTCAGCAACTTGTCAGCAACCTGTAGAGTTGTCTGCCTTCTTGCTGTCCCTCTCAACCCCATCTTTTCTGTCCTTCTTTCTTTTCTTAGCCTATCTGCCACTCTCTTCAGGACCTGGCCCGGCACTCCTGGAAGTCTTCCTGAAGTCAGTTAGCAACAGTGTTACTCAGTGGAGGACAAGGAGCACGGCTGGACGTGGCCATCAAGAAAGAATGTTCAAAAAATAAACAAATAAAAATAAAGAAATAATCTTCAGTCTTCACGCTGCCAATGCAGAGCTGTAACTAGTTTGCTGCTTATTATTAAAAGTAAAAATAATTTAAAAACAAATTCCAACAATAATGGAAAATTGAATGAAAATTGATACATTTGGAACTATCTTCAGGTTTTATTATTTACTCAACTCAGTCCCAACTCTTTTCTCCCATCAGCCAAGAAAGAATATCGAAGAAAAGTTTGCACATAGAGAAGAGGATAATTCAGATTTGATTTCTAAAACCTCTCTGGAAAAATGTTTAGCGTAATGTTTAAATGTTTCTAACTCTGGAAGAAAATTTAAGACCTATGTAAGAGAATTTCTGTTTCCTACTCGAAGATAAGGCCTTAGTAATATGTGACTCAACAGATCATATCAGTTACAGTTCATATACATACTTCCTCAGTCAAGCTGGTGAATATCCAGGCTCCTTCCTATGCTCAATTCAGGTTCCTGCGCCCAAGATGTCATCTCCTGCCCACCCTTCAGAATTTAACTGTCACCCCATCTTTGAGGAAGATTTTCTGACTAACACAGCCTGTTCCAATTTAGCAAAGGACCCACAGTCCTGTTTCTCTGTTTTAATTACTCTACATTCAAAGCCCTGAAGGGTAGATCTCTGTGGCCTACCTGGTAAATCCCTCAGAGATTTTAAAGACGAAGTAGATTTCTAAGCAAAGAAAGGCCATATTGACATGGGTCAGCCCCCCGCCAAAAAAAAAAGAAAGAAAGAAAGAATGGAAAGAAAAAAAAAAATCCCTATTATAATTCATTCCTTTGGCCACCCAACATTAAAATCACAGTTTTTCACATACTTTCTCCCCCCACCACCATTTCTGCTACATGTATTTGTTATGCCTCAAACACCCAGAAGTATAGTCCTTAGCTCCTCAATGGAAGAAAATCCAAGCCTTCTCATTATTGGTATAGCTCCAAGTCTTAATGGGCTTCCCAGGTGGTGCTAATGGTAAAGAACCTGCCTGCCAAGGCAGGAGATGCAAGAGACATGGTTCCACCTTGGTCAGGAAAATCTCCTGGAGAAGGAAATGGCAGACCAATCTCCTGGAAAACTGGAGGAAAAAAAAAAGAAATAATCTTCAGTCTTCACGCTGCCAATGCAGAGCTGTAACTAGTTTGCTGCTTATTATTAAAAGTAAAAATAATTTAAAAACAAATTCCAACAATAATGGAAAATTGAATGAAAATTGATACATTTGGAACTATCTTCAGGTTTTATTATTTACTCAACTCAGTCCCAACTCTTTTCTCCCATCAGCCAAGAAAGAATATCGAAGAAAAGTTTGCACATAGAGAAGAGGATAATTCAGATTTGATTTCTAAAACCTCTCTGGAAAAATGTTTAGCGTAATGTTTAAATGTTTCTAACTCTGGAAGAAAATTTAAGACCTATGTAAGAGAATTTCTGTTTCCTACTCGAAGATAAGGCCTTAGTAATATGTGACTCAACAGATCATATCAGTTACAGTTCATATACATACTTCCTCAGTCAAGCTGGTGAATATCCAGGCTCCTTCCTATGCTCAATTCAGGTTCCTGCGCCCAAGATGTCATCTCCTGCCCACCCTTCAGAATTTAACTGTCACCCCATCTTTGAGGAAGATTTTCTGACTAACACAGCCTGTTCCAATTTAGCAAAGGACCCACAGTCCTGTTTCTCTGTTTTAATTACTCTACATTCAAAGCCCTGAAGGGTAGATCTCTGTGGCCTACCTGGTAAATCCCTCAGAGATTTTAAAGACGAAGTAGATTTCTAAGCAAAGAAAGGCCATATTGACATGGGTCAGCCCCCCGCCAAAAAAAAAGAAAGAAAGAAAGAATGGAAAGAAAAAAAAAAATCCCTATTATAATTCATTCCTTTGGCCACCCAACATTAAAATCACAGTTTTTCACATACTTTCTCCCCCCACCACCATTTCTGCTACATGTATTTGTTATGCCTCAAACACCCAGAAGTATAGTCCTTAGCTCCTCAATGGAAGAAAATCCAAGCCTTCTCATTATTGGTATAGCTCCAAGTCTTAATGGGCTTCCCAGGTGGTGCTAATGGTAAAGAACCTGCCTGCCAAGGCAGGAGATGCAAGAGACATGGTTCCACCTTGGTCAGGAAAATCTCCTGGAGAAGGAAATGGCAGCCCACTCCAGTATGCTTGCCTGGAAAATTTCATGGGCAGACGCGCCAGGTGCACTACAGTTTGTGAGGTTGCAGAGTTGGACACGATTGAGCACATACACACACACCCCAAGTCTAACATGTCTATTCTTTCTGTGGTTGGTTCTGTGGTAAGTCTGTTGATATTTTGTAACTGATGGACTACATTTTTAAATTTAATCACCAACCTACCATGCCTGCTTATTCAGTGGTATGAAAAATACTAAATTGCATATAACAGTCCCAACTTCACATTTAATGGGATCATCACTGAGTCCTTAAAAGGAAGATTTCTTATTTGGGAACTAAATTCTCTTAATCATGTTATTCCCAAACTGACTTCAGGTATAGTATTAAGAGAAGTTCTACCCAATCCTGTCCCTTGGTTTTGAATTGTCTGGTTAATATCATATATTAATTTTTGGTTCTGAGAGTATACATCTTGTCAAAAACTCTTTCTCTCTCATATTCTCTAGGTAGGATCTCCTGAGACCATAAGTGAGTGCTTAATATGTCATTCAACCATTCATAAAGTCAGCAGTTTCTGGTAATGAGACTCATAACACAGTTACCTCATAAGCATTGCTTGTTTTACTGGAAGTGATTTATTAGGGAAAAAAAAAAATGTGATGTGAAAATCTGATGGGAAATAAACCAGTCAGTATCTGTATGGATGATGTGTTGGGGTAACCTTGTTGAGCAGGAGAAGCAAACCCAATGTGTCTTTTTTTGGGGGGGAGGTGGGGGCAGGCCCCTTCTATTGGTCTTTCATTTGTCTATTTTTCATCCATCTTTGTTCTTTGGCCTGTGTGGGCCTCCTATCGCAGTTGCCTCTGTTGTCGCAGAGCACTGGCTCTGGGCGCATGCGCTCCAGAGCTCCAGCTCAGTAATTGGACACATGGATTCAGCTGCTCCGCGGCACGTGGGATCTTCCCAGGCCAGGGATCAAACCGGCGTCCCCTGCACTGCAAGGCGGTGTCCTTACCCACTGGGCCACCAGGAAAGACCCCAATGTGTCTTTTCCATTAAGGACAAATCATGACTTCCTCCAGACTATGGGGCTATAAGAGGACCAGGCATAGTAGCTGCTGTGGCAACTTGAGGTTTAATAACTTATCCAAGGTAAATAATAACTGGTAAATAAGACTGGCTGAAAGAAAGTGTTATATATGTTGCCGTAAAAAATAGAGTAGAGGATTAATAAGGATATTTGGAGATTTTTGGTTCTTGGAATGTAGCAGACTAGACAATTCTACAATCCTTCTGCAAAATATCCTGACAAACTATAACAAGAATCTTTTAGTGCATGGATGAGTTTTCAAGGAAGTAGTTGACCTCCAGTGGCAAGGAACAAAGTAAGCTTAAGTGAGAGAATGAGACTCAACACTTGAATGATACTCTGCCAGCCCTCAAGGGTGGGGTGGTAGGACTGGCCTAAAAAATCTAAAAGTGTACATTTGAATTGTCTTGCAATAATAGAAATGAAAATTTGTGAAATATTCATTCAATAACAAAGAGTTTCTGGATCTGCCTAGGCTCAAAGTGGGAGAGATCCCTACGCCCAAAATCCTAACTATGGTTCAGGAAGCCACAATTCAAAACCTGCAAGTGACCCTGGTTGAGTGATGTGCCTCTGGGATCTCTGGCACAAATACAAAATCTCTTTTCAATGCACTTCTAGCAAAAAGCCACTACAGGGCTTCCCTGGTTGTCCAGTGGGTAAGGACACTGCCTTGCAGTACAAGGGGCGCCGGTTCAGTCCCTGGCCTGGGAAGATCCCACATGCTGCTAAGTGGCTGGACCAATGTGTCCAACTACTGAGCCAGCACTCTGGAGCATATGTGCCCAGAGCCAGTGCTCTGCCATGACAGAGGCCACTGCGATGGGAGGCCCACACAGGCCAAAGAACAAAGATGGATGAAAATAAACAAATGAAAGACCAATAGAAGTGGTCAAAAAAAAAAAAAAAGCCACTACAGATAAGAAGATAGTGCAGGTTTGATCATAACCAGATGAAAAACATTGAAAGAAATTGTGTATCATGTACCAGAGTTTTTATACAAAACTACTAAAAGGATTAGGTCTTCCTGGCAGCACAGTGGTAAAGAATCAACTTGTCAATGCAGGAGATGCAAAAAATGTGGTTTCAATCCCTGAGTCGAAATCCCCTGGAGTAGGAAACAGCAACCTGCTCCAATATTCTCGACTGGAGAATTCCATGGGCAGAAATCCTGCAGGCTAGAGTCCATGGAGTTGGACATGACTGAGCACTGAGCACATCTATTCATTAAAAGGATTAGAGCCCCAAAGAGTAGAGGATTAATAAGGATATTTGGAGATTTTGGTTCTTGGAATGTAGCAGACTAGACAATTCTACAATCCTTCTGCAAAATATCCTGACAAACTATAACAAGAATCTTTTAGTGCATGGATGAGTTTTCAAGGAAGTAGTTGACCTCCAGTGGCAAGGAACAAAGTAAGCTTAAGTGAGAGAATGAGACTCAACACTTGAATGATACTCTGCCAGCCCTCAAGGGTGGGGTGGTAGGACTGGCCTAAAAAATCTAAAAGTGTACATTTGAATTGTCTTGCAATAATAGAAATGAAAATTTGTGAAATATTCATTCAATAACAAAGAGTTTCTGGATCTGCCTAGGCTCAAAGTGGGAGAGATCCCTACGCCCAAAATCCTAACTATGGTTCAGGAAGCCACAATTCAAAACCTGCAAGTGACCCTGGTTGAGTGATGTGCCTCTGGGATCTCTGGCACAAATACAAAATCTCTTTTCAATGCACTTCTAGCAAAAAGCCACTACAGGGCTTCCCTGGTTGTCCAGTGGGTAAGGACACTGCCTTGCAGTACAAGGGGCGCCGGTTCAGTCCCTGGCCTGGGAAGATCCCACATGCTGCTAAGTGGCTGGACCAATGTGTCCAACTACTGAGCCAGCACTCTGGAGCATATGTGCCCAGAGCCAGTGCTCTGCCATGACAGAGGCCACTGCGATGGGAGGCCCACACAGGCCAAAGAACAAAGATGGATGAAAATAAACAAATGAAAGACCAATAGAAGTGGTCAAAAAAAAAAAAAAAGCCACTACAGATAAGAAGATAGTGCAGGTTTGATCATAACCAGATGAAAAACATTGAAAGAAATTGTGTATCATGTACCAGAGTTTTTATACAAAACTACTAAAAGGATTAGGTCTTCCTGGCAGCACAGTGGTAAAGAATCAACTTGTCAATGCAGGAGATGCAAAAAATGTGGTTTCAATCCCTGAGTCGAAATCCCCTGGAGTAGGAAACAGCAACCTGCTCCAATATTCTCGACTGGAGAATTCCATGGGCAGAAATCCTGCAGGCTAGAGTCCATGGAGTTGGACATGACTGAGCACTGAGCACATCTATTCATTAAAAGGATTAGAGCCCCAAAGAAAGTCAAACAATATACCAAAAATATAAACTATTTAATAAATTATAAAAATAAATATAGTTACAGGATGCTATGAAAAAAAGAATGAAAAATCCAAGAATGAAAAGCAGTCATTGTGAAGTGATGCCTGATTTTTTTGCCTTTTCAGTTCAAATTGGCTCTTGTTGCCTGCTCTCTAATAATGGTGTGGACATGCTAAGTCACTTGCCTGACCTTTTGTGACCCCATGGACTGTAGCACACCAGGCTCTTCTGTCCTTGTGATTCCCCCAAGCAAGAATACTGGAGTGGGTTGCCATGACCTCCTCCAAGGGATCTTCCTGATCCAGGGATTGAATCTGGGTCTCTTATGTCTGCTGCATTGGAAGATGGACTCTTTACCACTAGTACCACCTGGGAGCCCTGTAGTAGTGGTACTGGGTCTCATAAATTTTCCTTTGCTCCCTAGCGTGATGTTAAGCTTTGAGAGTAGAGAGCCTAGAAGGACAATAGAGGAGGAAGTGTTTTCCTTTTCCTGTTTTGGGTGTGCTCTCTTAACTACTGTCCTACAGAAAGATTTTTTCTTTTTTTTGTTCAGCCTGTAGAGTTCCTGTAGAGCACAGCTTTTTATGATGTTGGCTCACACTCATGCAACTATAGCAGCAGCATAGTCTAGAGACCCAGGTATTGTGGCCTCTCTGCAGCCAAGGTTTTTACACTCCATATTCTCTCCTCAGTCCTGGCCACGGACACACACTAAGGGCACTGGAGTCAACCATCCCCTAACCTTTGTCCTGCACAGCCAGTCCAGAACTGGCCCAATCTGTGCTGAACAAGGAAGTGCACCAGCCAGTCAACATGCCCATAGTTTCTTATCCTAATATGTTCTGAGGCTTAGCATCTCCAGTGGTAAAGAATCAACTTGTCAATGCAGGAGATGCAAAAAATGTGGTTTCAATCCCTGAGTCGAAATCCCCTGGAGTAGGAAACAGCAACCTGCTCCAATATTCTCGACTGGAGAATTCCATGGGCAGAAATCCTGCAGGCTAGAGTCCATGGAGTTGGACATGACTGAGCACTGAGCACATCTATTCATTAAAAGGATTAGAGCCCCAAAGAAAGTCAAACAATATACCAAAAATATAAACTATTTAATAAATTATAAAAATAAATATAGTTACAGGATGCTATGAAAAAAAGAATGAAAAATCCAAGAATGAAAAGCAGTCATTGTGAAGTGATGCCTGATTTTTTTGCCTTTTCAGTTCAAATTGGCTCTTGTTGCCTGCTCTCTAATAATGGTGTGGACATGCTAAGTCACTTGCCTGACCTTTTGTGACCCCATGGACTGTAGCACACCAGGCTCTTCTGTCCTTGTGATTCCCCCAAGCAAGAATACTGGAGTGGGTTGCCATGACCTCCTCCAAGGGATCTTCCTGATCCAGGGATTGAATCTGGGTCTCTTATGTCTGCTGCATTGGAAGATGGACTCTTTACCACTAGTACCACCTGGGAGCCCTGTAGTAGTGGTACTGGGTCTCATAAATTTTCCTTTGCTCCCTAGCGTGATGTTAAGCTTTGAGAGTAGAGAGCCTAGAAGGACAATAGAGGAGGAAGTGTTTTCCTTTTCCTGTTTTGGGTGTGCTCTCTTAACTACTGTCCTACAGAAAGATTTTTTCTTTTTTTTGTTCAGCCTGTAGAGTTCCTGTAGAGCACAGCTTTTTATGATGTTGGCTCACACTCATGCAACTATAGCAGCAGCATAGTCTAGAGACCCAGGTATTGTGGCCTCTCTGCAGCCAAGGTTTTTACACTCCATATTCTCTCCTCAGTCCTGGCCACGGACACACACTAAGGGCACTGGAGTCAACCATCCCCTAACCTTTGTCCTGCACAGCCAGTCCAGAACTGGCCCAATCTGTGCTGAACAAGGAAGTGCACTGACCTCCTGGAGACGGTAATCTACAAGCTCCTGGTTCCAACAGTGCCCAGTAGTTTTTCCTTATGCCTAATATGTTCTGAGGCTTAGCATCTCCTAGAATGGAGACTTCCAGCAGGTTATAATGACTGAGTTCATTGACTTCACCATTTAGGAAGCCACTGTGGCGTTCTTTCCAGTGGCATCTGCATCTCAGCCATAGCGAGAAAGCCTTTCCTTGGGTACTTATCTCAGCCCTAGGAGGAGAGAACACGTATCAACTATTCCTGAATTCTTTAGAATTCTTTTTATCTTTCAGTAGCCAATTCCTCCTTACTCCAATCCCCTGTTAATAAAGCCTTATATTAAACTTTCCCTGTTCAAATGACTCTATGGCGTTATCTTCTGACTGGACCCCTAACAATAGGAATGATTCCAAGGGGGGAGGAGAACTGCAAAAATGGCATTCTGGAACTCACCTTAGAATCGGTTGACTGAGGAAGAAAACTCTTGAGCCTGGCTTATAGACGGGACTTCATAATATGCTTGTACTAGTACTGCTTGAAAGTAACTTACAACCCCATTTACTCAAGGGTAAACCCAAAGACAATTTTCAAGGAAATCCTCCTAGCGGTCAGAATGTCAAGTGTGACCTTTAGTCATCTCCCCTGAAATGAGAAACATCCAGAAATACAAGTCTACACTAATTTATGTGCATGCATGTTTAGTCGCTTCAGTCTTTGAGACACTATGGACTGTAGCCTACCAGGCTCCTCTGTCCATAGGACTCTCCAGGTGAGAATGCTGGAGTGGGTTGCCATGCCCTCCTCCAGAGAATCTCCCCTATCTCCCAGGAATCGAACCTGACTTTCCTGCACTGCAGGTAGATTGTTTGCTGCCAAGCCACTGGGGAAACCCATATTAATTTATGGGTAGTTGCAAATAGTTTGCTTGGAATAGTCAGGGACTTGAAAGGACCAATATTGGAAAATTAATAGAAAGTGAGCTTAGTGATGAAGAAGTATATGGGTGGACTTTTAGTATGGGCACGACTGTGGAGGCATTAGTGAATATGAAATGTCTACCAGAGGACCACAACTTCAGAGGAGGTTAATGATCAGGTGAACAAAATGATCAACTCTGGGGGTGTCAGATAGCCTTTATTCCCAGCCATCACATTCTGCATTTAATGGGCCTGTGAACTAAGTGACTGTGGTGGAAGAGATGGGATCAATGCATGGGCTAAATCATTGTTTTGTTGGGAATCAGGTCCTTGGAGCTCCTCAGGCAGCACTGCTGGAAGTCGTTGCTAATGTTCGCTTACTGTAAATAAAAAACACCTAGGATATCTCTCAGAGCTAGAATAGTTTTTACTTCCTTTCATTATAGTCCAGAGTTTGAAAGATACACTTTTCTTTTAATTTGGCATGATCCCAGGGAAAACTTTGATTTGTTTAAATTTTCTTAATTAAAATTGCATTTTTGTTCCAAAAAGAAACTTGTCATTTCCTTAATATTAGAACTCAGTATCAACACTTTGACCTGGAAAATATTTTAAATGACCTACATTAGATAAAGTTTATGAAAACTGAAGAATGCTTGTTTTTTTAAAGAACGTAACTCTTTAATATACCTGGGCTATAAATAATGATGATGCCAAATAAATATATAAAAGAGAAATAAATAAATAAGTACATTAAAATCTCCACATTTAATATCTTCAGAAAAAAGAAAAATTTGTGGGTAATTATTAATATGCTTTGAGAAGAGAGAGAACTGTGTTGAATATTTATAAATATTAAACAACAATTTTAACCTTGACTTCATCCTTTTGAAAAAATTATAGTTATTATTATGAGACTGAATATTGCTCTGAATATGTTATGTAAACGTTTGATCTTATGTTGTATAACTATTTTGATTCTTCAAAGATAAGAATTTTTATGTAGAAGTCTCTGAGAAGAGTATCTCTGTCTCTTTTGAATGGCTGTATCAAAAGAATGAATTAATAGTGACAATACTGGTGAATGATCTGACCACACCGTCTTTGAAGGTAGAGACCTCTGCATATAGACATTCATAAGAATATAGAGAGTATTGCTGGCTGGGTGAATTTGAAGATCAAAGTTCATATGAGGCATATGGCATTGGGATATAGCATACTCCTCCCATTCTTGGTAATGTCATCCATTTACTTCTCTTGTCACTTCCCTAAATACATAACCATTTTGGCTCTAGGCCTTATATTCAAAATCCTACAGTCACCCTGAGTGAATCAGTTCTTCATGGTAACTTCTAAGTTCTTTATCTTCTGTAACACTGAAGTTTTTCTGACAATTTCAACTCAATCTTTTCCATCAGAAAAAAATATAGAAATGGATTTTGAGTAAATAAAAAGACATTCAAACACAATAATAAAAAAACACAGATAAAATTCTCAAGTTCCAATCTACGTAATTACCTAACATGGTTGATTGGCATCACTGACTCAATGGACATGAGTTTGAGCAAATTCTGGGAGATAGTGAAGGACAGGGAAGCTTGGCATGCTGTAGTCCTTGGGACTGCAAAGAGTAGGACACAACTTAGTGACTGAACAATTGTCTAAACTCTCAAACTTTTTTTTTTTCTCATAAAGTTTATTTTTTTATTATTTTTTATTTTGGGGGTGGGGGGTGGGGAGGGAGGGGGGCGGGCGGGTCACTTCTATTGGTCTTTAATTTATCTGTTTTCATCCATCTTTGTTCTTTGACCCGTGTGGGCCTCCCATCGCAGTGGCCTCTGTTGTCGCAGAGCACCGGCTCTGGGCGCATGTGCTCCAGAGCTCCAGCTCGGTAGTTGGACACATTGGTCCAGCCGCTCCGCGGCACGTGGGATCTTCCCAGGCCAGGGATCGATCCAGCGTCCCTTGCACTGCAGGGTGTTGTCCTTACCCACTGGACCACCAGGGAAGCCTCTCAAACTTTTAAAAAATTTTCAAATTTTATTGCATAGAGAATTTGATATATTTGGTTCAATCTGATAGTAATTAGAAAAAAGCAACCTGGAAATAATTAGAAAATAAGAAGCTTACATACGTAATATGGGCTGAATTGCAGCACTCTCAGGTCGAAATGCTCAATATGACAATTTATGGAAATAGGGCCTATTAAGAAGTAATAAAGGTTAAAAAAAAGTGAAAAAAGAAGTAATAAAGATTAAATGAGGTCACAAGGGTGACCATAAGACTGATGTCCTTAAAATAGAGCAAAGAGCCTCCGTAGAATTGTTTATGTCCTCATGTCCACAGAGGAAAGACCTTTCTTGAATACAACACTGTGTGATTTAGTTGCTTTTTCTTTTTTTACAACCCCATGGACTATACCCAGGACACTTCCTGGCTCCTCTGTCTATGGGATTTCCCAGGCAAGAACATTCACTACAAGGAGAAGATGGCTATCTACAAACTAGAGGTCTCACAAGAAGCCTACCAGAGATATAGCATACTCCTCCCATTCTTGGTAATGCAATCCATTTACTTCTCTATCACTTCCCTAAACACATAACCATTTTGGCACATCAGCGCTAACAGTGCTTGTCCTTGGACTTTTGGCCTCCAGAACCATTGAGAATACATTTCTGATGTTTCCGTCAACCAGTCTGTGTATTTCACTAGAGCAGACTGACCTAACTAATGCAATACATTTTGACCCTGGAATTCCAGTTAAGTTTTTTCTCTAGATAAAGACACAGATACATGTATGATGGTGCTCATTACAGAATGTAATTGAAAAGAACTGGAAGTAATTCAAGTACCCTTCTTCTAGGTTGAATATCATGGATCAGCTCACTCAAATTTAATTTACCCCCTATTCTTTGAAGTCAGAAAGCTAGCTGGATACCATTGCAGCTCTGAGTACAAATTGGGTCCATTACTTAGACGTGTTCACGTGGGGTTTAGAAAGGAGGTGGACACCATCTTCCTACTTATATATGCTAATTTCTAGAAAGAAGCAAGGCAGTGGAAATGTACAGGCTTTCTGCTATTGCTGTTGTTTTTGACTGACTATCCCTATAGTAGTAGCACTCCCGAACCCTGGTTTTCTGTGTATTGAGAAAGTTGGGGTGGAACTAGAAGCAGTGCTGGTATCCTGAATCTGGTATAGCTTCAGAGTTGGTTCTAAGGTAGTAGCTACCTTAGTCGGTCAATTTCATATTGTTTTAGAAGATAATTATGAAATGCCTGTTGTGAACTTTCTCTTTTTAGTCTTTCTAATAGTTCTGTAAGCCCCAATTTCCAATGTGTTATTTGCACCTGTTTAATGTAGATACAGCTCTTTGGTTCTGGTACTGAACTCTGACTGATGCACATCCAATAAGGAAAAGATTCAATAAAATATCATATATTTGTGTAATCAAAGGATATATGTTAGTTAAAGGAATAAAAGGTAGCTCTATTTATCAACAAAGTCAGATATAATGGTTAAATAAAACATCAAATGAAAAAAGCAAGCAGGAGACTATGTATAAACAAAAATTACATAGTAGGGCTTCCCTGGTGGTCCAATAGGTAAGGACACCACCTTGTGGTACAAGGGGCATTGGTTCGATCCCTGGCCTGGGAAGATCCCATGTGCCATGGACCGGCTGGACCGATATGTCCAACCACCGAGTTGGAGCTCTGGAGCACATGTGCCCAGAGCTGGTGCTCTGCAACAAGAAAGGGCACTGAGACGGGAGGCCCACACAGGCCAAAGAACAAAAAAAGTTAAATGAATGAAAGATCAATAGAAGTGCTCCCCCCCAAAAAATATGTAGTAATACATCTATATGCATATACACATACAATATACAATATTGTATATACAATAAAATAATATTATTGTGTGGGTAATTAAGGATGTTCATGTAATGAACCTCAAACCATGATCATAGTTCACCTTCCTGGAGGCGGAGAGAGGGTGTGAGTGGCCCAGAGTTATTTAGTCTATATTTAAATGCATCTAAGAATTTAGGTTTTTCTCTTAAAGGCTTTTCTCTAAAATTTCTCTAAAATTATAATGCTTTCATGTCTTCATGCTTTATGAATAATAATTTTTTTCAAAGCAAACAACATAAGATCGAAGTATAGTTGATTTACAATGTTGTGTTAGTTTCAGGTATATAGTAAAGTGATTCAGATCTATACATATATAAAATCTTATCCAGATTATTTTCCACTACGGGTTATTACAAGATATTGAATGCAGTTCCCTGTGCTATATTAGTAGGCCTTTTTGGTTGTCTATTTTATATATAGAAGTGATATCTCTTAATTAAAATTTCCTAATTTATATCTCCCCCTTTCCATTAAAAACTATTTTTTAAAAAAGCTTTTCAACTACCAAAAAATACTAACATAAACATTGTGCTTCCTGAGCACAATCTTCTATTATTCTAGCTTATTCTTTCAATTATTTCATGACCATTCTTGTGTCTCAGTGAACCATAAGGATAGTGCTCTCTTTATTTCTATCATATGAAAGGTGACCAAAACTGACAGAAGGTCTGCCCTAGAAGAGTTTGCAGTCTAGACACAGTTGTAGAAGACTAAGCAGCCGATGACATACAGTGTGAACAGAATAGTGACGGATAGGTAGAGGGTACTCAGGGAACACCTAGAGGAGATGAGCATCTCAGATATATTAGTTCTGGGAAGGCTTCTTGGACAAAGTAGTATCTAGGTATAAACTTACGTAGAAAGCAGGCATTGTCTAAGCAAGGTATGTGAAGTGTAGAAGCGAGGAGTAAGTTCTTGGAAGAGGAGATTGATTTTGCAAAGGCATGGTGATAAAGAGCATTCTCTAGGAATTTGGGGAAGAGATGATGAGAGAAAAAACTAGAAAGTCAGGTTAGTCAAGTCAGAGTCATGACAACAGATACCACTTCCTTGAGAGTGTCTTGAATTTTTTGAGTCTGTTAAATTGCATTCTAATATCTTGTCTATAGAGGTTGCATAGTGTTTAGAGTAACTTTTAACAAGTAAGGAGCTCTATTATTAATATTTTTAGGCTGTAAGAAGTTCATCGAGGCATTCCAAATTTTAAGTAACTAGGTCAGATGATTTTTCTAGCTGTCTGTTTGGCAGTCCTTATCATGTAGCTTTAGTTTTCATTGTTTCATAATGGCAACTTTACTTCTGTGTATTGAGTCTGCATTCCAGCTAAGAAGAGGTGGTAGAGACAAAGAGTAAACTGTGAGTGTCATCAGTCTACCTTATTAAATTTTAATCTGGAAAAGACATAGTAATTTTTTTGGAAACCGAACTTATTCTGGGAAAAATTTTATTTCAACAGTAATTATTCTTTATATGTAGTATGTCACCTTGAAGCTCTATTTATCAGATTATTTTCCACTACGGGTTATTACAAGTTGAATGCAGTCTCTATAATTTTTTAAAATTTCCTAATTTTATTATACTCCCCTTTCCATTAAAAACTATTTTTTAAAAAAGCTTTTCAACTACCAAAAAATACTAACATAAACATTGTGCTTCCTGAGCACAATCTTCTATTATTCTAGCTTATTCTTTCAATTATTTCATGACCATTCTTGTGTCTCAGTGAACCATAAGGATAGTGCTCTCTTTATTTCTATCATATGAAAGGTGACCAAAACTGACAGAAGGTCTGCCCTAGAAGAGTTTGCAGTCTAGACACAGTTGTAGAAGACTAAGCAGCCGATGACATACAGTGTGAACAGAATAGTGACGGATAGGTAGAGGGTACTCAGGGAACACCTAGAGGAGATGAGCATCTCAGATATATTAGTTCTGGGAAGGCTTCTTGGACAAAGTAGTATCTAGGTATAAACTTACGAGAAAGCAGGCATTGTCTAAGCAAGGTATGTGAAGTGTAGAAGCGAGGAGTAAGTTCTTGGAAGAGGAGATTGATTTTGCAAAGGCATGGTGATAAAGAGCATTCTCTAGGAATTTGGGGAAGAGATGATGAGAGAAAAAACTAGAAAGTCAGGTTAGTCAAGTCAGAGTCATGACAACAGATACCACTTCCTTGAGAGTGTCTTGAATTTTTTGAGTCTGTTAAATTGCATTCTAATATCTTGTCTATAGAGGTTGCATAGTGTTTAGAGTAACTTTTAACAAGTAAGGAGCTCTATTATTAATATTTTTAGGCTGTAAGAAGTTCATCGAGGCATTCCAAATTTTAAGTAACTAGGTCAGATGATTTTTCTAGCTGTCTGTTTGGCAGTCCTTATCATGTAGCTTTAGTTTTCATTGTTTCATAATGGCAACTTTACTTCTGTGTATTGAGTCTGCATTCCAGCTAAGAAGAGGTGGTAGAGACAAAGAGTAAACTGTGAGTGTCATCAGTCTACCTTATTAAATTTTAATCTGGAAAAGACATAGTAATTTTTTTGGAAACCGAACTTATTCTGGGAAAAATTTTATTTCAACAGTAATTATTCTTTATATGTAGTATGTCACCTTGAAGCTAGTTTCTAAGTTTTTTTGGTATCTTAAAACCCTAGGTTCATGGTAAATTAATTATGCAAAATATGTAAATTGTGTCTCTGTTGACAAAAAGGAAGGGTAATTTTGTCCCAAAGTAAAATTACTGGTTGTTTCATAATGGGAAGTAAGAAAGTGTTGGATAAAGTCTGAATATGGAATGTTATAAAAGATTTATGGGAAAGGAAATTTATCTCTATGGTGAAAACCTGGCTAATATTTATGGACTTCTTTATAAGATTTTAAAAAGAAATTTTAGTATCAGTTATTACACTGATATAAAATTAGAATTTGGTTTCTCTCTGTGAAAATAACAAAATTTCCTTAGATGATTGCTCTGTTAATAAGAGGTTATAAAGGTATTTCCTTTTCCTCTGAGTATCTGCCCAGAAATAAAGATTGTGTCTTACTAAAATAATTTCCTATACTTTATGTTGACTTTAAAATTTATTATTTTTCTCCACTATATTTTCCTCTAGTTTCCTTATCACAGCAAATGGCATGACTATCAAACTAGTTACCCAAATCAGAAATCCAGATGTGACGTCCTTTCCTTCCTCCCATTCCCACCACCTAACATATCGAAAGATTCAATGGATTCTATCCTTAAATATATTTGGTGACTATCCTAAAATACACTTTTTTACCATGGTCAGCACATTCTCTCCTTGAAGTGAAGCAACAGATGATTCCAAATTATAATAAGATGCAACTATTGATATACCATAGGATCTGTCTCTCATAACAATGGAAATCTATTCAATGCGCACTCTGTCCATGTTGGCAGACCAATATGGACATCTTTAAGTGAGTTTTGAAGTTGAAATTGGATTAAAGGAAGTTAGAAATAATTTATTAATGGCCATAGTTCTGTGTATTGAGTCTGCATTCCAGCTAAGAAGAGGTGGTAGAGACAAAGAGTAAACTGTGAGTGTCATCAGTCTACCTTATTAAATTTTAATCTGGAAAAGACATAGTAATTTTTTTGGAAACCGAACTTATTCTGGGAAAAATTTTATTTCAACAGTAATTATTCTTTATATGTAGTATGTCACCTTGAAGCTAGTTTCTAAGTTTTTTTGGTATCTTAAAACCCTAGGTTCATGGTAAATTAATTATGCAAAATATGTAAATTGTGTCTCTGTTGACAAAAAGGAAGGGTAATTTTGTCCCAAAGTAAAATTACTGGTTGTTTCATAATGGGAAGTAAGAAAGTGTTGGATAAAGTCTGAATATGGAATGTTATAAAAGATTTATGGGAAAGGAAATTTATCTCTATGGTGAAAACCTGGCTAATATTTATGGACTTCTTTATAAGATTTTAAAAAGAAATTTTAGTATCAGTTATTACACTGATATAAAATTAGAATTTGGTTTTCTCTCTGTGAAAATAACAAAATTTCCTTAGATGATTGCTCTGTTAATAAGAGGTTATAAAGGTATTTCCTTTTCCTCTGAGTATCTGCCCAGAAATAAAGATTGTGTCTTACTAAAATAATTTCCTATACTTTATGTTGACTTTAAAATTTATTATTTTTCTCCACTATATTTTCCTCTAGTTTCCTTATCACAGCAAATGGCATGACTATCAAACTAGTTACCCAAATCAGAAATCCAGATGTGACGTCCTTTCCTTCCTCCCATTCCCACCACCTAACATATCGAAAGATTCAATGGATTCTATCCTTAAATATATTTGGTGACTATCCTAAAATACACTTTTTTACCATGGTCAGCACATTCTCTCCTTGAAGTGAAGCAACAGATGATTCCAAATTATAATAAGATGCAACTATTGATATACCATAGGATCTGTCTCTCATAACAATGGAAATCTATTCAATGCGCACTCTGTCCATGTTGGCAGACCAATATGGACATCTTTAAGTGAGTTTTGAAGTTGAAATTGGATTAAAGGAAGTTAGAAATAATTTATTAATGGCCTTAGGCTAGTAAGAGACTCTCAGCTTATGAAAGGGTGGTGCTTCCCATGCAGCTGAAAGGTCTTAAGTCATTGACTCTGATTTCACACATTTGTCTCAACAAGATTAGCTCACCATTGAAATTTCAATATTGGAATTTCCATGGCTGAGACTCCCTATTCCCCAGAAAGTACTTGGATACTCCAAACTAATACTTATTTCTCTCACTCCGAGTTTTTTTTTTTTTTTCTTTTTAACATAGCTGACCCACATAAAGCCTTGCTGACAGGAGGGCATTTTAAATGATTTCAATTGACCATGAATTGTGAAATGAACAATTTAGTTGTTCTTTTTCTTTTAGCCTTTTTTTTTTTTTTTTTGCCTCTAAGTCATCATTTCTTTTTCATCAAGCTTTATTCTTTGGCATGGGTGGGCCTCCCATCACAGTGGCCTCTCTCATTGCAGAGCACTGGCTCTGGGTGCATGTGCTCCAGAGCTCTGACTCCTAATTGGATGCACTGGCTCAGCCACTCCTTCGCATGTGGGATCTTCCCCTGGCCAGGAATGGAACCAGTGTTCCTTGCACTGCAATGCGGACTCTTTACACACTGGACCACCAGGGAAGCCCAACAATTCAGTTTTTAAAGGAAAATCTGTTCTTCTCACCTCCAAGAGATTAGATTTTTCTAACTTTTAAAGATTTTTGTTTTTTTAAAGTTCCTTTTAAGTCCTAACATAATATTCATCTAGATACCAACACCTAATGAACTGTGGGTACTTGTGATAGATTTATTTCTTTTTTCCCATTTTAAATTAAAAACTTTTTAAGTTATGTATTCTATAAGAACTAAAGTGAGAGTTAAGTGAGACCTTTTTTTAAAAAAAATAGTTTTACTTACTGATTGATTTTTGGCTGTGTTGGGTCTTCGTTGCTGCACTGGCTTTTCTCTAGTTGTGGAGAACAGGGCTTACACTCTAGGTGTGGTGGCTTCTCTTGTGGAGCATGGTCTCTGGAACACGTGGGCTTCAGTAGTTGTGGCTCCTTCAGCTTCAGAGCTCAGGCTTAGGGGTAGCACACCACCGGCTTAGTGCTCTGAGGCATGTGGGATCTTCGCGGACCAGGGATCGAACCCATGACTCCTGCACTGTCAGGCAGATTCTTTACCACTGAGCCACCAGGGAAACCCCAAAGTGAGACACTTTTATTTCCCAAAAATAAGCAGTTGAGAACCATTCTCTCATTGGGGCCCAGCTGAAAGGTCTTAAGTCATTGACTCTGATTTCACACATTTGTCTCAACAAGATTAGCTCACCATTGAAATTTCAATATTGGAATTTCCATGGCTGAGACTCCCTATTCCCCAGAAAGTACTTGGATACTCCAAACTAATACTTATTTCTCTCACTCCGAGTTTTTTTTTTTTTTTTTAACATAGCTGACCCACATAAAGCCTTGCTGACAGGAGGGCATTTTAAATGATTTCAATTGACCATGAATTGTGAAATGAACAATTTAGTTGTTCTTTTTCTTTTAGCCTTTTTTTTTTTTTTTTTGCCTCTAAGTCATCATTTCTTTTTCATCAAGCTTTATTCTTTGGCATGGGTGGGCCTCCCATCACAGTGGCCTCTCTCATTGCAGAGCACTGGCTCTGGGTGCATGTGCTCCAGAGCTCTGACTCCTAATTGGATGCACTGGCTCAGCCACTCCTTCGCATGTGGGATCTTCCCCTGGCCAGGAATGGAACCAGTGTTCCTTGCACTGCAATGCGGACTCTTTACACACTGGACCACCAGGGAAGCCCAACAATTCAGTTTTTAAAGGAAAATCTGTTCTTCTCACCTCCAAGAGATTAGATTTTTCTAACTTTTAAAGATTTTTGTTTTTTTAAAGTTCCTTTTAAGTCCTAACATAATATTCATCTAGATACCAACACCTAATGAACTGTGGGTACTTGTGATAGATTTATTTCTTTTTTCCCATTTTAAATTAAAAACTTTTTAAGTTATGTATTCTATAAGAACTAAAGTGAGAGTTAAGTGAGACCTTTTTTTAAAAAAAATAGTTTTACTTACTGATTGATTTTTGGCTGTGTTGGGTCTTCGTTGCTGCACTGGCTTTTCTCTAGTTGTGGAGAACAGGGCTTACACTCTAGGTGTGGTGGCTTCTCTTGTGGAGCATGGTCTCTGGAACACGTGGGCTTCAGTAGTTGTGGCTCCTTCAGCTTCAGAGCTCAGGCTTAGGGGTAGCACACCACCGGCTTAGTGCTCTGAGGCATGTGGGATCTTCGCGGACCAGGGATCGAACCCATGACTCCTGCACTGTCAGGCAGATTCTTTACCACTGAGCCACCAGGGAAACCCCAAAGTGAGACACTTTTATTTCCCAAAAATAAGCATTTGGTTAAATGAAGTGTCAGGTAATGACCCTTACTCGCTCCTCACTCACTGAAGCAATTATGCTTTCCCTTTTTAAATTTCTAATGCTGACAGCATATCCTTTCTCTCAAGAGGAAGAAACCTCATAAATGGTATCACATTTCATTTAAATAAACTAAAATTACCTGATGGGAATGTAACCATCTTTCACTAGCAGGTGCATTGCTTATAAGTGTTGAGGGAATGAAAAAATGGGACACTAACTAAAGAAGAAATGATTTGAGTATAGGTAATTATTTAAAATAATTTCCTCATTTTCATTATATAGTTTATTGAATCAAAAGCAATTTCTATTCAAGTTTTAAATTCCAAATCTGGGGTCCAATGACCAAGCTATTTTAGATTTTTACCTGTGTTTAATCTGTTTTCATGTGCACTTATGAGAATTCTTAAAATTACTTAATTTAATTACTGATGATTAATAATTCTGAATAGAATTCTAATGTTCTAATATTGAAATTTTATTAAATTAAAATTAGGGAAGTTATTCAAGCATTGATTTTCTTCCCCTTGGTAAAACAGCAAATTTAAAATGTAGAAATACTATTTTAGGTTTTGTCCAAGCTGATATCAAGGAAAGATATCTCCATGGTAGCACTTGGTATGTTTTAACTTGAAAATAAGAGAAAACCCAATAAATATTGATGAACAACAAAGAGGATTTGTTAGTTCTTTTAACTGAAAAATACAGTAGCTCTTGCTGGCTTCCTTGGTGTCTCAGACAGTAAAAAATATGCCCACTGTGTAAGAGACCCAGGTTCCATCCCTATGTCAGAAAGGGAATGGATACATCCCTGGAAAAGGGAATGGATACTCACTCCAGTATTCTTGTCTGGAGAATCTCATGAAAAGAGTAGCCTGGGCAGGCTACAGTCATGGGGTTACAGAGTCAGATATGACTGAGGCATCCCATGGAGTGAGGAGCCTGGCAGGCTACAGTCCACAGAACCACAAAGAGTCAGACACCAACTGAAGCAACTGAGGGTGCAAGTAGTTCTTGTTGTAGGCAAAAGTTGACAATTTTTGCTAATAAGTGATGGCTGTGAAATACAGTGAATGAAAAATATGTCAAATTGTTAACTCTGAAATATGAACCATATTACAGTGTTTCTGAGGAAGGCCCCAAAACTCTCTAGCCCCAATGACTATTTATCTTAAGTTAGCCCTGTCCTCTTTGTTCCACAGAGCACTGGTTTCTTGCAAGATCTTGAGGAAAAGGAATTCACAGCCAGATGCATTCTTGGGATGATGGAGTGATTAGTCACATGGGTGTCAGAGGCAGAAAGCTTGGGTTGAAATTCTAGGTCAAACAGAGGCATATTGTTCCCTTGTCTCTAAGTTTCATTTTTCTGCTACCCAAACAGAACAGATATTGTGGAATTGTAAGTATTACACGAGATACCATACAACAGTATTCAGTACTTATAGAATGTGTATTCTGTGCCAGACACATCTCTGAAAACGTCATGTATATTAACTTATTTAATTCTATCAACAGCCCTAAGAGGTAGGTCATATTTTTATCTCCATTTTACAAATGAGGAAGTTGAGGAACATAAAGATTGAACTGTTAGGCAGTAGAGTCAGGATTCATCCCATGGCAGAATGTATCTAAAATCCCTGCTTTTAACTACTGTATTGTACTTCTTCTTATGCGAAGTTCACTTTTGAAATTCTAGAAAAGTGTAAAATTTTCCTCAACACATTTGGTCACTTAAACAGTTTATTTGTGAGGCTTGTTAACATACTTTTGAAAATATTGCTATTATAAATGCACTGGGAGAGGTGAATAAACAAAGAAAAGCAGCTCAGCAGCCAGGTCCCAATGCTTCTAGGACAAAATGCAGAGCCAGCTTCAGGAAAAGCTGTATCAGGGGTCTATAAACCATCCTGCAGAGGATGGAAGTGTTAGTAGCTCAATAAATCTGATTACTATCCTTTTTTTAACTCTTGGAAGTGTATATGTTTGTCACCTACTCTTCACTCAAAGTGACTCTCAATTTCAGAATTTCCAAAAGAGATCTGTTTGGGATGATCTGCCAGTTTCTAATATCAAGACATAGTTTCTTGATAAGTAAGTTAAAGAAGGATGACCTTCTTACTGCCAACCTTCTCTCTCCTTTATTCACTGTTTACCTTCAGCAGAATCCCTGGTCCTATTGGTTGTGGCCTGGGAGAGAAAATTTCATGACCCAAGGCTTGGCACATTTGTTTGGAAGGAGTGGCTTGTGGTTGTTTTCTTCAGAAGAGAAATCTTGGCATGGGAGACACTTGTGATTCATGAAATATTTAGTGCTAAGCCTAAGAATAATTTCTTGCTAGTACTATAATTATCATATATGTGCACTGAAGTTTTAATCACCAATAGCATTCATTATATTAACATACATATTAAAATAAAATCAGTATTACTTTAATAATTCTCAATTTTAACAATTACTTATTGAGCATCTATGACTTGACAGACTGAAGATTTAGTGCTGCGATTACAGAACCAAATAAAACAGAGACATAAAAGCCTTACCTTTTTGCAGCTTCCATTTCAGATGGAATCAGATAATTAAAAACAAAGAAATGCAAAGTATATCAAGTGGTAGGCAACTTAACCTAAACACACACACACACACACACACACACACACATATTGTGGGGCTCTGAATTGAAAGAGGACTGTTGCAAGCATAAGGAAGCTTAAAAGCACATTGTTTAAAGAAGCTTAAGCACATGTTTGCAGTTTGGAGCTAAGATGGTGCCTACAGGAAGGGAAATGGGAGTGTAAGGAAGCTTAAGCACATTGTTTAAAGACGCTTAAGCACATGTTTGCAGCTAAGACGGCACCTACAGGAAGAGACACGGCGTGATCTAAATTGTTAATTGATGGTCAAAATTTCTGATTGGTTCCCCTGGTTTCCACGCTCATGGATGATTGCTTGACCTTTAGCTTGATTGGTGTAATCTATAGGAAGTCTCGTGCAAAACCTTCACTTGCCTATAAAAGCTGTGGATCTGCATTAATAAAGCGGAACTGCTTGACGGAACCCCTGTTGCCAGTCCCTGCAACTTTCTCTCCTTTATTCACTGTTTACCTTCGGGGCACTACTCTTCACTCAAAGTGACTCTCAATTTCAGAATTTCCAAAAGAGATCTGTTTGGGATGATCTGCCAGTTTCTAATATCAAGACATAGTTTCTTGATAAGTAAGTTAAAGAAGGATGACCTTCTTACTGCCAACCTTCTCTCTCCTTTATTCACTGTTTACCTTCAGCAGAATCCCTGGTCCTATTGGTTGTGGCCTGGGAGAGAAAATTTCATGACCCAAGGCTTGGCACATTTGTTTGGAAGGAGTGGCTTGTGGTTGTTTTCTTCAGAAGAGAAATCTTGGCATGGGAGACACTTGTGATTCATGAAATATTTAGTGCTAAGCCTAAGAATAATTTCTTGCTAGTACTATAATTATCATATATGTGCACTGAAGTTTTAATCACCAATAGCATTCATTATATTAACATACATATTAAAATAAAATCAGTATTACTTTAATAATTCTCAATTTTAACAATTACTTATTGAGCATCTATGACTTGACAGACTGAAGATTTAGTGCTGCGATTACAGAACCAAATAAAACAGAGACATAAAAGCCTTACCTTTTTGCAGCTTCCATTTCAGATGGAATCAGATAATTAAAAACAAAGAAATGCAAAGTATATCAAGTGGTAGGCAACTTAACCTAAACACACACACACACACACACACACACACACATATTGTGGGGCTCTGAATTGAAAGAGGACTGTTGCAAGCATAAGGAAGCTTAAAAGCACATTGTTTAAAGAAGCTTAAGCACATGTTTGCAGTTTGGAGCTAAGATGGTGCCTACAGGAAGGGAAATGGGAGTGTAAGGAAGCTTAAGCACATTGTTTAAAGACGCTTAAGCACATGTTTGCAGCTAAGACGGCACCTACAGGAAGAGACACGGCGTGATCTAAATTGTTAATTGATGGTCAAAATTTCTGATTGGTTCCCCTGGTTTCCACGCTCATGGATGATTGCTTGACCTTTAGCTTGATTGGTGTAATCTATAGGAAGTCTCGTGCAAAACCTTCACTTGCCTATAAAAGCTGTGGATCTGCATTAATAAAGCGGAACTGCTTCGACGGAACCCCTGTTGCACCTGATTGTCCCGTGCATCCGCCACGGGGCTGGGTGGGTGGGCGGGGGGGGGGGGCAGCCAAGATTCACCTCTCTCGGAGATCTCCCGGTTCAGCCGGGGGCAATCCCGCTGCCTTCCCTTTCTGTGGAAGGCCCCCGCAATATATCAAGTGGTTGTATGCACAAGAAGAAAAATGAAGCTGGATGAGGGAATTAGTGTGGAAAAAGTGACTATTCTATAGGATGGTCAAAGAAGACTTTCTGCTCAAGTGATATTTGAGCAGAGACCTTAAAGAGGGAGGAAATGACACACTTGGAGAACAGCACTCCATGTAGAAGGAACAGTAAGTGTGAGCTGTAGGCGAGGTCATGGAGGTAAGTAAGGGGAAGACTGATAAATACAAGATTAGAGAAGTGGCCAGGGATCAGACCACTCAGGCCTTGGCTTTTAATCTGGAAAAGATGGGAAATTACTGAGAACTCATTTGAGCAAAAAAAAAAAAAGCCTCTCTTATATTTTTGAAAGATGTTTACCTCTGTGTAAAGAGCAGATTACAAAGGCAAAAGTGGAAGCTGAAACACCAGTAAGGAGACTATTATAACCATCCAAGAAACAGAGGATGATGGCTCAGAACAGTGAGGAAGTGGTGGACCGCTGAATAAATCCTGAAGAGTGAACCAACTAGATGTTAGGACTTGGGTCATGTGGTCCTCCTTTCCAGACTACAATTGATTGGGTCAGGGATTGACACCCAAGAAAAACGTGGCTGTGAAAAACCCAGGATTGCTATAAGAAAGGCCAGTCTCCGTTAGTTTAATTTTCAGGAGATGAGCAGTCAAGGAGGATTCCAAGGTTTTAGGCACAGGCAGTTCAAGGAATGGCATTGCCATTTACTGAAATGAGGAAAATATGTAATGCATGTCTCTGAGGAAGAGTGAAGATCAGGAGTTCAAATCTGGGTATGTTAAATTTGAGAAGATTATTAGATACCCCAGAGGAATGTCGAGTAGGCAGTTACATGCTGTGACTTTAATTTCAAGGAAAGACTAGGAGGAGATAAAATGTGAGTCAGAGTAAGGGATGGAAGTCTCGTGCAAAACCTTCACTTGCCTATAAAAGCTGTGGATCTGCATTAATAAAGCGGAACTGCTTCGACGGAACCCCTGTTGCACCTGATTGTCCTGCATCCGCCACGGGCTGGGTGGTGGGCGGGGGCAGCCAAGATTCACCTCTCTCGGAGATCTCCCGGTTCAGCCGGGGGCAATCCCGCTGCCTTCCCTTTCTGTGGAAGGCCCCCGCAATATATCAAGTGGTTGTATGCACAAGAAGAAAAATGAAGCTGGATGAGGGAATTAGTGTGGAAAAAGTGACTATTCTATAGGATGGTCAAAGAAGACTTTCTGCTCAAGTGATATTTGAGCAGAGACCTTAAAGAGGGAGGAAATGACACACTTGGAGAACAGCACTCCATGTAGAAGGAACAGTAAGTGTGAGCTGTAGGCGAGGTCATGGAGGTAAGTAAGGGGAAGACTGATAAATACAAGATTAGAGAAGTGGCCAGGGATCAGACCACTCAGGCCTTGGCTTTTAATCTGGAAAAGATGGGAAATTACTGAGAACTCATTTGAGCAAAAAAAAAAAAAGCCTCTCTTATATTTTTGAAAGATGTTTACCTCTGTGTAAAGAGCAGATTACAAAGGCAAAAGTGGAAGCTGAAACACCAGTAAGGAGACTATTATAACCATCCAAGAAACAGAGGATGATGGCTCAGAACAGTGAGGAAGTGGTGGACCGCTGAATAAATCCTGAAGAGTGAACCAACTAGATGTTAGGACTTGGGTCATGTGGTCCTCCTTTCCAGACTACAATTGATTGGGTCAGGGATTGACACCCAAGAAAAACGTGGCTGTGAAAAACCCAGGATTGCTATAAGAAAGGCCAGTCTCCGTTAGTTTAATTTTCAGGAGATGAGCAGTCAAGGAGGATTCCAAGGTTTTAGGCACAGGCAGTTCAAGGAATGGCATTGCCATTTACTGAAATGAGGAAAATATGTAATGCATGTCTCTGAGGAAGAGTGAAGATCAGGAGTTCAAATCTGGGTATGTTAAATTTGAGAAGATTATTAGATACCCCAGAGGAATGTCGAGTAGGCAGTTACATGCTGTGACTTTAATTTCAAGGAAAGACTAGGGAGGAGATAAAAATGTGAGTCATGAGTACAGGGATGGCATTTAAAGCTCTCAGATTTAGTGAGTTTGCCAAAGGTATAAAATGGAAGAAATCTGAAGATTGAATCTGTAATACTCCATGTTTAGAGTCTGAGGGGATGAATGAGAACCTACAAAAAGAAAGAACAACTACTGAGTTAAAAGGTAATAGCTTTGGAAGGTTTACAATTTTCAGACATAGATACTCACTGTGAAGATAACTAATCTCTATGCTAAAACTATGCAATGTTCAATATTAGAGTTAGTAGAATAACAAGCACTTTAGTTTCATGAATGGAAAGATCTATTCTGTCTGTCTATTTGCTTCTGTAAAAGCAAAAATGAGCTAATTGTTTTGTACAAGTTAATAAAATATGTGAAGCAGTTTTAAGGCAGATTTGAATGTCTTTCAAATGAACATTAAAATAAAAGTCTCAAAGTCTAAAAGGAAATCCAAACTAAAATAAATGTAAAAGTCAGATAACCTAATATTAAAATAAATCTTAACAAGGGCTTCCATATTTCCCTCTCATGAAAGAGACTTGATTTTCTTTAACTTTTCTGCTCAATATATTCACTGAGCACATGTATATGAGCAATTCCAGGTTCTTGGGTTTTTTAATTCTGATTTCATCTAGAAGTATTATCAGAATGATAGTGAAAACAACAAAGAAACCGTAATTGCAATCTTGTACAAAACCAATTTGGGTTGGATTGTCACTTACAAGGATGCCTTTCATTTAAAGATGAAACACTAGAAACATTCATCCCAGAAAATGAAAGTAGAATTGGAATGTTTTGATGTCAGAGCTAGAAAAAGGACTTTATGAGTGCTTGGCAGTATTCTCATCTTTTCTTAAGTTTTCGAGCAGTCATAATTGAGGAAGAATGTTTGCCATTTACTGAAATGAGGAAAATATGTAATGCATGTCTCTGAGGAAGAGTGAAGATCAGGAGTTCAAATCTGGGTATGTTAAATTTGAGAAGATTATTAGATACCCCAGAGGAATGTCGAGTAGGCAGTTACATGCTGTGACTTTAATTTCAAGGAAAGACTAGGGAGGAGATAAAAATGTGAGTCATGAGTACAGGGATGGCATTTAAAGCTCTCAGATTTAGTGAGTTTGCCAAAGGTATAAAATGGAAGAAATCTGAAGATTGAATCTGTAATACTCCATGTTTAGAGTCTGAGGGGATGAATGAGAACCTACAAAAAGAAAGAACAACTACTGAGTTAAAAGGTAATAGCTTTGGAAGGTTTACAATTTTCAGACATAGATACTCACTGTGAAGATAACTAATCTCTATGCTAAAACTATGCAATGTTCAATATTAGAGTTAGTAGAATAACAAGCACTTTAGTTTCATGAATGGAAAGATCTATTCTGTCTGTCTATTTGCTTCTGTAAAAGCAAAAATGAGCTAATTGTTTTGTACAAGTTAATAAAATATGTGAAGCAGTTTTAAGGCAGATTTGAATGTCTTTCAAATGAACATTAAAATAAAAGTCTCAAAGTCTAAAAGGAAATCCAAACTAAAATAAATGTAAAAGTCAGATAACCTAATATTAAAATAAATCTTAACAAGGGCTTCCATATTTCCCTCTCATGAAAGAGACTTGATTTTCTTTAACTTTTCTGCTCAATATATTCACTGAGCACATGTATATGAGCAATTCCAGGTTCTTGGGTTTTTTAATTCTGATTTCATCTAGAAGTATTATCAGAATGATAGTGAAAACAACAAAGAAACCGTAATTGCAATCTTGTACAAAACCAATTTGGGTTGGATTGTCACTTACAAGGATGCCTTTCATTTAAAGATGAAACACTAGAAACATTCATCCCAGAAAATGAAAGTAGAATTGGAATGTTTTGATGTCAGAGCTAGAAAAGGACTTTATGAGTGCTTGGCAGTATTCTCATCTTTTCTTAAGTTTTAGAGTTAATATAATATATACTCAGACATGAGTACACTGCTGTCCTCTCTATTCAAGTTCTTTCAATGTGCTATTCTCTTTTTTTTTCAGTTTTAAAGTTAATACCCATAATCAAATATATACATAACAGATTGAAATATTCTAATTATTCCAAGATACTTATTGAGCTGGAGTAGCCTGTATTTGCCTTTGACAAAACTTTTTTTCATTTATTATCTCTTGTGAGAGTACATTCTGTGCTGGAGTAGGCATAACAATAAATAAATTTCAGTGTCAAATCGCTATCATTGAGAAAGACATTTGGATTTGTAGCATGATATAAACATGTAAGTAATAAAATTATAGCACTTATAATTTCTCTGGGTGCAGCGACTTTGCTGATAGTCTCATTCCCTAGTGCACTCCCTAGCATTCAGTACATTTTTGTTGAATGCTTTAAGAAATAATCTTTCCTAGTAGCAATGGAGAAAGTCTTATTGGAAGTATTATTAATATGTAGTTCTTAAACATGAGGGGCGCTTCCTTGGTGACTCAGTAGTAAAGAATCTGCCAGCCATGCAGGAGACACAGGTTTGATTCCCAGTGGGGGGAGACCTCCTGGAGAAGGAAATGGCAAACCACTCCAGTATTCTTGCCTGGGAAATCCCTGGAAAAAGGAACCTGGCAGTCTACAGTCCTTGAAGTTGCAAGAGTCAGACATGGCTCGTTGATCAAACAACAACAAAACGTGAGGGACATTTCTAAATAAAGAAGTGGGGCTACAGTCAAGAAGTAACCTAATAATAAAATAAATCTTAACAAGAGTTTCCATATTTCCCTCTCATGAAAGAGACTTGATTTTCTTTAACTTTTCTGCTCAATATATTCACTGAGCACATGTATATGAGCAATTCCAGGTTCTTGGGTTTTTTAATTCTGATTTCATCTAGAAGTATTATCAGAATGATAGTGAAAACAACAAAGAAACCGTAATTGCAATCTTGTACAAAACCAATTTGGGTTGGATTGTCACTTACAAGGATGCCTTTCATTTAAAGATGAAACACTAGAAACATTCATCCCAGAAAATGAAAGTAGAATTGGAATGTTTTGATGTCAGAGCTAGAAAAAGGACTTTATGAGTGCTTGGCAGTATTCTCATCTTTTCTTAAGTTTTAGAGTTAATATAATATATACTCAGACATGAGTACACTGCTGTCCTCTCTATTCAAGTTCTTTCAATGTGCTATTCTCTTTTTTTTTCAGTTTTAAAGTTAATACCCATAATCAAATATATACATAACAGATTGAAATATTCTAATTATTCCAAGATACTTATTGAGCTGGAGTAGCCTGTATTTGCCTTTGACAAAACTTTTTTTCATTTATTATCTCTTGTGAGAGTACATTCTGTGCTGGAGTAGGCATAACAATAAATAAATTTCAGTGTCAAATCGCTATCATTGAGAAAGACATTTGGATTTGTAGCATGATATAAACATGTAAGTAATAAAATTATAGCACTTATAATTTCTCTGGGTGCAGCGACTTTGCTGATAGTCTCATTCCCTAGTGCACTCCCTAGCATTCAGTACATTTTTGTTGAATGCTTTAAGAAATAATCTTTCCTAGTAGCAATGGAGAAAGTCTTATTGGAAGTATTATTAATATGTAGTTCTTAAACATGAGGGGCGCTTCCTTGGTGACTCAGTAGTAAAGAATCTGCCAGCCATGCAGGAGACACAGGTTTGATTCCCAGTGGGGGGAGACCTCCTGGAGAAGGAAATGGCAAACCACTCCAGTATTCTTGCCTGGGAAATCCCTGGAAAAAGGAACCTGGCAGTCTACAGTCCTTGAAGTTGCAAGAGTCAGACATGGCTCGTTGATCAAACAACAACAAAACGTGAGGGACATTTCTAAATAAAGAAGTGGGGCTACAGCATCAAGGCGGAGACAACAAGCTCTTAGAGAAGTGTAAAAGTGCAAGGACCTCCTCAGAGCTGTGGGTCTAACACAGGGTCCTTCTCCAAAGATATAAGGAACTGCTAGGGAGAAACCTGAGGCCAGGGTGAATGCCAGAGCTGTAGGGTATTGCACCCCGCCCCATTTTCCAGCATGTATATCCACTTTCCCTGACATCTGGCCAAATCCCAACATAGGCATCATGAATGTTAAAAGCCATCTTACAAACAAAGCTCTGAGGCAGACATCCTATTGACAAGAGAGAATGTGTAGTTAACTTAGAAGGCCTGGGATTATTATTATTAGAAAGGGAAGCCCTTGATTGGCATGTGGGAAGTTGGCTCTCGGAGCATTCTCAGCAAATCATTACCTGATAAGGGTGGTTCATCATGCCTAGACATTATGAACAATATAGTTTATGCTAAGCATCTGCTTTTTTTCCCCTGAGAGTTTGGAATTTTGGAACAACTAGGCAAAGTATGCTACGTGACTATCATCCAATAAAAATCTTGTGTTTTAAGTTTTTATTGAACTTCCCTGGGAAGCTTTGAAAACGTCCCAAATTATTTTTAGAAAATATATCTGTGTTGTGTGAGTCTCCTCTTGTAAGTTCGTGCCTGGTTTCCTCTAGACATCTCCCCATGTGTCTTTTCAGTTTTCTGGTTTTACTTTGCATCCTTTTACTATAGTAAACCATAACTCTGAAGATGGTTATATGCTGAATTCTGTGAAAAATTGCATATAAAACATAATTCTATATTAGATGTCATATGTAACCTATATATTAGATAATAATTAAATAATATAACTAAGTATATAATAATTATAATACATAAAATTTTTATATAATTATATAAATTTATATAATTATAATTATATAATTTTATATAATTATAATTATATAATTTTATATAATTATATATATTTATATTATTATGATATATATTTATACTATATTAAATATCACATATATTTTTATATACCATATAATATATATAATTTTGTACATTGATATATGATTTTGTATATAATTATATATATTATACATAGTTATATAATTATATATATTTATAATACAATACATATGATATATTTATGTAACATATTAAAATCAATATATCAATTATATATAAATATTAATATAATATATAACACATTTACATTATATAGAGATTATATATTTATATAAAGATAATATATAATATATATTTATAATATTATATATTAATGTTACAATACTAATATTGTAAATATTTATGATATTCATAGTATATTTATATTATATAAAATATGTGTATAATATATAATTATATGTATTACATATGATCATATATAATCATATAATATATATGGCATTAACTTAGAAGGCCTGGGATTATTATTATTAGAAAGGAGGCCCTTGATTGGCATGTGGGAAGTTGGCTCTCGGAGCATTCTCAGCAAATCATTACCTGATAAGGGTGGTTCATCATGCCTAGACATTATGAACAATATAGTTTATGCTAAGCATCTGCTTTTTTTCCCCTGAGAGTTTGGAATTTTGGAACAACTAGGCAAAGTATGCTACGTGACTATCATCCAATAAAAATCTTGTGTTTTAAGTTTTTATTGAACTTCCCTGGGAAGCTTTGAAAACGTCCCAAATTATTTTTAGAAAATATATCTGTGTTGTGTGAGTCTCCTCTTGTAAGTTCGTGCCTGGTTTCCTCTAGACATCTCCCCATGTGTCTTTTCAGTTTTCTGGTTTTACTTTGCATCCTTTTACTATAGTAAACCATAACTCTGAAGATGGTTATATGCTGAATTCTGTGAAAAATTGCATATAAAACATAATTCTATATTAGATGTCATATGTAACCTATATATTAGATAATAATTATATAATATATCTAAGTATATAATAATTATTATACATATAATTTTTATATAATTATATAATTTTATATAATTATAATTATATAATTTTATATAATTATAATTATATAATTTTATATAATTATATATATTTATATTATTATAATATATATTTATACTATATTAAATATCACATATATTTTTATATACCATATAATATATATAATTTTATACATTCATATATGATTTTGTATATAATTATATATATTATACATAGTTATATAATTATATATATTTATAATACAATACATATGATATATTTATGTAACATATTAATATCAATATATTAATTCTATATAAATATTCATATAATATATAACACATTTACATTATATAAAGATAATATATTTATATAAAGATAATATATAATATATATTTATAATATTATATATTAATGTTACAATACTAATATTGTAAATATTTATGATATTCATAGTATATTTATATTATATAAAATATGTGTATAATATATAATTATATGTATTACATATGATCATATATAATCATATAATATATATGGCATATTATATTATTAGTTATATATCATATGTATTATAAAATATAGCTTTATATGAATATACATTTATATATAAGCATATAAATATATATAAACTCTAGCATATAAATATATAAGAAAATCAATATCTTTTCACAAATAATAGCAGTCATTTCAATTTTTTTACATGGTGCCACATTTTAAATTCACAAAAGAAAAATAATTGTTCCAAATAATTATGAACATTTATGCATTCACTTTAATAATTAATATTTAGATAATTCTAATATTCCATTGTTAGTAAGATTTGGTAACACCTCATTAAAATGGGAAGGATATGCATATGACTAATCTTGGATCATGCATATCTGTAAACAACAAAACTATGTAACAGTAAAAAGTAAAATAAAAATTAAAAATTAAATGAAGTAATTTCAGTTTATTGTAAGAATTCAATTGTTTCTTCCAACTTGAAAATGTTGTATTATAACAAACTTGGTTCGTTTCAAACTTACAGTGACATGCAAATGACTATATTAATTCTTTTTAACCTATAACATATAGACTTTTTTATTAATTTGGACACTTAGGATGAAAATACCCTTTTCCACAATATTGCTTTAAAATATCTCCTTATAGGTGATACTAGAGCATAGAGTATATGGGCTCTGGATTTACCATGGCTGCTAAAAAAATTCTTACTTTGACCCTTCCCAACTATGTGTCAATTACTTAACACTTTCAAGCCCTGGCTTTCTCATCACTAAGGTAGAGATAATCTATGAGAAACACTCAGCAAAGTGCCTTCCAAACAGTATGCACCAAATGAGCTCTAGTTATTACTATGGAAAGAATGCCATGCCCCTGTTTAGAGCCCCCCTGGGGACATGCTTTGATTTGATAGGACTACAAAACCTCTCTGCCTCCAAATAGCTTTTGTCTACAATTAAAGGCTAACAATACCCTGGATTTTATCATACATTAAAATCTGTCTTTTACAAACTGTATGACTTTGGAAAAACCTATTTAAATAGCTACACAGTTTACTTTACAGTATTATTGAAAAGATCAAAGTGGATCATATACACAAATCATGTAGGATTTTATCATCTATAGGACAAAATATAATTGTTCCCAGTCAGGTTTACATCTTTGGATTAGGGCATTATTTCTCAAACTTTATATTTTTTTTAAGCTGAGGAATTCCAGGAATCTTTTAAGCTGAGAATTCAAATGAATTCTTGCAAAACTCCAACTTAATTTAGATCACTCTAAGTCTTTAGTTATTTGCTTGAAGTGGACTAATTTAGCTCTTTTTTGTTTTTTGAGGTCCATGAAGTTTTCTCTAGATTTCTGCTATATCCTTTAAAAATCAGCTCCAATACCATATTTTCTGTAAGAAGAATGTATCTAGGCAAAATATATTATTCCAGTATGAAGGAAAACAAACATACAAAAAAGCTAACCAAAGGATTTCATAAAGAGAATAGAACAGAAAGAACTAGTTACCTTGGTACTAGAAGGCCAATAAATGCAAACATAGAATATGGGTTACCAAGAAATAGTATCTTCAGGAAGAAGCTACCACACAAAAATTGAGGAAACAGAGAGATGAGGTCAGTGTATTCAGAACTTGAAAGCATAGATGTATGGAGCTATGGAACTGAGCTTGGGGCCTATGAATGGAGTCCACCTGGATGCTGATGGCTCTTAGGAAGGACCGAGATGAAGATGGTTCGGGTGTCTTGAAAGTAGCAGGAAGCTGAGACCAATTCTTGCTGCTATGGCAACACTCCATTACTAAGAAATACCGTCAAGATCACCAAGGAACACACAGAGGAAGCCCCTTCATCTGCTCCTCCAGCCTCTTCTCTTGCTTTTTTCTTTTGATGAAATATATTCCAGGCTGAGTCAGAGAAAGTATGAAAGCGTGACTTAGCCCTGGCTTTCTCATCATAGGTAGGAACTAGCAAAACCTCATCTGCCTCCAAGAGCCCCTGGGGACATGCTTTGATTTGATAGGACTACAAAACCTCTCTGCCTCCAAATAGCTTTTGTCTACAATTAAAGGCTAACAATACCCTGGATTTTATCATACATTAAAATCTGTCTTTTACAAACTGTATGACTTTGGAAAAACCTATTTAAATAGCTACACAGTTTACTTTACAGTATTATTGAAAAGATCAAAGTGGATCATATACACAAATCATGTAGGATTTTATCATCTATAGGACAAAATATAATTGTTCCCAGTCAGGTTTACATCTTTGGATTAGGGCATTATTTCTCAAACTTTATATTTTTTTTAAGCTGAGGAATTCCAGGAATCTTTTAAGCTGAGAATTCAAATGAATTCTTGCAAAACTCCAACTTAATTTAGATCACTCTAAGTCTTTAGTTATTTGCTTGAAGTGGACTAATTTAGCTCTTTTTTGTTTTTTGAGGTCCATGAAGTTTTCTCTAGATTTCTGCTATATCCTTTAAAAATCAGCTCCAATACCATATTTTCTGTAAGAAGAATGTATCTAGGCAAAATATATTATTCCAGTATGAAGGAAAACAAACATACAAAAAAGCTAACCAAAGGATTTCATAAAGAGAATAGAACAGAAAGAACTAGTTACCTTGGTACTAGAAGGCCAATAAATGCAAACATAGAATATGGGTTACCAAGAAATAGTATCTTCAGGAAGAAGCTACCACACAAAAATTGAGGAAACAGAGAGATGAGGTCAGTGTATTCAGAACTTGAAAGCATAGATGTATGGAGCTATGGAACTGAGCTTGGGGCCTATGAATGGAGCCCACCTGGATGCTGATGGCTCTTAGGAAGGACCGAGATGAAGATGGTTCGGGTGTCTTGAAAGTAGCAGGAAGCTGAGACCAATTCTTGCTGCTATGGCAACACTCCATTACTAAGAAATACCGTCAAGATCACCAAGGAACACACAGAGGAAGCCCCTTCATCTGCTCCTCCAGCCTCTTCTCTTGCTTTTTTCTTTTGATGAAATATATTCCAGGCTGAGTCAGAGAAAGTATGAAAGCGTGAATCTGGAACTGAGAGATAACAGCTAAAAAACACACACAGAATTAGTTACTTTTTCCTTTCTTACATTCTGATTTTGCAATACTTTGTTCCTACCCTGTTTGTATTTGCTATTTTGCCAGATGTGTATTTGTATTGGGAGATGTTACTTATCTGCTAGAGTCTGTTCAGTATAGTTGACATGAGTTTAATGAACACTTAGGACTGGCTGTTATTTCTAACCAGTCAGACATTGATGATATAACGGTGAATATGATACAATATTTTGCTCTTATAATCTGGGCTTGTAACCTGAAATTTTCAGTACAATGAACCAAACACAATGATTATCAGACTACTAAAAGGCCCAGAAGAGGAGCAATATGTCAAGTCTCTGGCAGGAAAGAATAATAAAAAAGACATAAGAAAAGGATGCTTACATGGAACTTGAGCTTAATCTTGAAAGATGAGGACAGGTGCAGAGGTAAACAGCCTGGGCAACTGGTTTTATTAGAGCATAAACTGTAACCTAAGGAATAAAATGAGATAAGACTGGGGATACAGTCAGGGGATTGTGCCTTATTTCTATATATACTTCCAATCATTTGTGTAATGCTGGACACATAGTGAACACTCAATAAATACTTCATGAACAATGGAGCAAATGAAGTGTTATCCAGAACACAGTATAATCTATAGATGGTGATATCCTGTCAGAGACTACAGAATTACAGCTTACTATTAAACACTTAGGGAGTCAGACAGCTGAAGATGCAGTGGTGGAACCCCAGACATAAATCTCACAATCTCAAATAACAGATGCTCTTCTCATAAATGAAATGTAAAAGAGATGCCTATGACCAGTTTTCAGACAATCAAGCAATACTTTTGGATGGTGATTTGACATTAAACTGAAGTGCCCAGGATAGGAAGAATAAATATGATGACAAACTAAGAGAATGTAAGAAATGTTCTTTTGATATTGGCTCCAAGTTTGTCCGTATAGTGAAAGCTATGGTTTTCCCAGTAGTCATGTATGGATGTGAGAGCTGGACCATAAAGAATGCTGAGCGCCAAAGAATTGATGCCTTCGGACTGTGGTGTTGGACCCTGGGAGCCTCTTGGACTGCAAGGAGATCAAACCAGTCAGTTCTAAAGGAAATCAACCCTGAATATTCATTGGAAAGACTGATGCTCAGGCCGAACTCCAATACTCTGACAACCTGATGTGAAGAGACGGCTCACTGGAGAAGACCCTGATGCTGGGAAAAATAGAAGGCAAACAGAGAAGGGGATGAAAGGGGACAAGATGGTTGGATGGCATCGCTGAGTCAATGGACATGAGTTTGAGCAAGCTCTGGGAAATGGTGAAGGCCATGGAAGCATGGTGTGCTGCAGTCCATGGGGTCGCAGAGTCAGACATGACTGAGCGACTTAACTAAACTGAACAGGTGGGGCCAGGGGACGATGCTGTTGGACTGACAGTCCACCGCGGGGTGCTTACACCTAAAGAGATGAGCAAACGCTAAACTGACCTACAGCCTCCTGAAACCCTAATGAAGAGTCTTATCTGTGTTTGGCTATTTATATAACTTTCATGAAAATAAGAATGAAAATAACTTTAGGAATGTCTCTTGGAAAAATTAAGTATATTTTAATTCTATGGCCAACTATCTGTAATATTTAAATAAATGAAGACTGGAAAAAATGAGAAGGTAGGAAATGCTTCATACCTCATAAATAGTCAGCTAATATTTTTATCATGAGTGAATAAAAAAGGATAACATTTTGAATTCAATTTGTTTTAGCAACTTTTACCTTTAGTTCCAAAGCGTTTCCTTGTTAATTAAAATCTTGTCTCCTGATGAAACTGTTTAACCTGGTTAGCTGATCAAAGGGAATTAAATTTCTTCAATGACTAAAGTCAGAATCTCCTGAAATACATAATTAGGGCATATTCAGGCTAAGAATGAAATCAATATATGAAAGTGAGAAAATTTAATTGCTTGTTTTGAAGAGCCAAAAAAATGCAAATGTGATAGTATCTTACTATGAATCCTATGAATATTTTTAAAGTAAGAAATGTTCTTTGGATATTGGCTCCAAGTTTGTCCGTATAGTGAAAGCTATGGTTTTCCCAGTAGTCATGTATGGATGTGAGAGCTGGACCATAAAGAATGCTGAGCGCCAAAGAATTGATGCCTTCGGACTGTGGTGTTGGACCCTGGGAGCCTCTTGGACTGCAAGGAGATCAAACCAGTCAGTTCTAAAGGAAATCAACCCTGAATATTCATTGGAAAGACTGATGCTCAGGCCGAACTCCAATACTCTGACAACCTGATGTGAAGAGACGGCTCACTGGAGAAGACCCTGATGCTGGGAAAAATAGAAGGCAAACAGAAAAGGGGGATGAAAGGGGACAAGATGGTTGGATGGCATCGCTGAGTCAATGGACATGAGTTTGAGCAAGCTCTGGGAAATGGTGAAGGCCATGGAAGCATGGTGTGCTGCAGTCCATGGGGTCGCAGAGTCAGACATGACTGAGCGACTTAACTAAACTGAACAGGTGGGGCCAGGGGACGATGCTGTTGGACTGACAGTCCACCGCGGGGTGCTTACACCTAAAGAGATGAGCAAACGCTAAACTGACCTACAGCCTCCTGAAACCCTAATGAAGAGTCTTATCTGTGTTTGGCTATTTATATAACTTTCATGAAAATAAGAATGAAAATAACTTTAGGAATGTCTCTTGGAAAAATTAAGTATATTTTAATTCTATGGCCAACTATCTGTAATATTTAAATAAATGAAGACTGGAAAAAATGAGAAGGTAGGAAATGCTTCATACCTCATAAATAGTCAGCTAATATTTTTATCATGAGTGAATAAAAAAGGATAACATTTTGAATTCAATTTGTTTTAGCAACTTTTACCTTTAGTTCCAAAGCGTTTCCTTGTTAATTAAAATCTTGTCTCCTGATGAAACTGTTTAACCTGGTTAGCTGATCAAAGGGAATTAAATTTCTTCAATGACTAAAGTCAGAATCTCCTGAAATACATAATTAGGGCATATTCAGGCTAAGAATGAAATCAATATATGAAAGTGAGAAAATTTAATTGCTTGTTTTGAAGAGCCAAAAAAATGCAAATGTGATAGTATCTTACTATGAATCCTATGAATATTTTTAAAGTAGTTGTAAGTCAAAGTGGATTGAATTATCAAAGATAATGCATTTTCATAGAAGTTAAATAGAGTAATTTTTATGAAGAATTTATCTAATGCTTATTCTTTCTCACTTTTCAGACAAGGCAATAGGCTTAAGAAAGGATGGAAAACTAATTGTTATCAAGGAAAAAATGGTTATAACAAAGAAGTAAAGGTGTGAGTTGATGGCTGTTTTAAAAAAATGTTAAATGAAAATCCACTGTGATTTTATATGAATGATATTAATCCATTTTCTATCAGATAAGTTGAAAGTTTTTTTTTTCCCAGAATGGACTGACCTTTCGTTTTTGTTTGTGGTGTTCTCTGACATGAACTTTTTATTGTTTTATGAGGCAAAATTTTATATACTCACAATGGATGGGAATGCCCTTACTATTTCACTATCATGATTAAGAGTTTTCCTGTCTTAGTTTCTCCACTTACTATCTGTATAAAGTAAAAGTTTCTTTAAAATCTGGACTATATCTCACCTTCTACTATTGTTGAAGTGATTAATTTAAATAAATGCACAATAAATGACAGAAACTATTAAAAGTATTCATATATATGATTTGTTGTTCAGTTGCTAAGTTGTGTCTGACTCTGTAAGACCCGGTGAACTGAAGCACACCAGGCTTCCCAGTCCTTCACTATCTTTCAGAGTTTATTCAAACTCATCCATTGAGTCAGTGATGCCATCCAATCATCTCAGCCTTTGTTGCCCTTTTCTCCTCCTACCCTCAATCTTCCCCAGCATGAGAGTCTTTTCCAATGAGTCAGCTCTTCGCATCAGGTAGCCAAAGCATTAGAGTTTCAGCATCAGTCCTCCCAATGAATATTCAAGGTTGCTTTCCTTTAGGATTGACTGACTTGATCTCCTTGCAGTTCAAGGGACTATCAAGAGTCTTCTCCAACAACACAGTTCTGAAAGTATCAATTCTTTCACACTCGGTCTTCTTTATGGTCTGACTATCACATCTATACATGACTACTGGGAAAAAAACCACAGCTTTGATTATACAGACCTTTCTTGGAGAAGTGGTGTCTTTTTAAAAAATATACTGTCTAGGTTTGTTATAGCTATTCTTCCAAGGAGCAAGTGTCTTTTTTTTTTTTTTCCTGGGTGAGAGGAAAATAAAGTTTTTTATGGTGTTGGTAGGGAAGGTCACTGGCAGGGGGACAGTTTAAGGAAAGAAAAGGGAGACACTGTGAGAACAGCGAGCTGGCTCAAGGGAAACTAATTGTTATCAAGGAAAAATGGTTATAACAAAGAAGTAAAGGTGTGAGTTGATGGCTGTTTTAAAAAAATGTTAAATGAAAATCCACTGTGATTTTATATGAATGATATTAATCCATTTTCTATCAGATAAGTTGAAAGTTTTTTTTTTCCCAGAATGGACTGACCTTTCGTTTTTGTTTGTGGTGTTCTCTGACATGAACTTTTTATTGTTTTATGAGGCAAAATTTTATATACTCACAATGGATGGGAATGCCCTTACTATTTCACTATCATGATTAAGAGTTTTCCTGTCTTAGTTTCTCCACTTACTATCTGTATAAAGTAAAAGTTTCTTTAAAATCTGGACTATATCTCACCTTCTACTATTGTTGAAGTGATTAATTTAAATAAATGCACAATAAATGACAGAAACTATTAAAAGTATTCATATATATGATTTGTTGTTCAGTTGCTAAGTTGTGTCTGACTCTGTAAGACCCGGTGAACTGAAGCACACCAGGCTTCCCAGTCCTTCACTATCTTTCAGAGTTTATTCAAACTCATCCATTGAGTCAGTGATGCCATCCAATCATCTCAGCCTTTGTTGCCCTTTTCTCCTCCTACCCTCAATCTTCCCCAGCATGAGAGTCTTTTCCAATGAGTCAGCTCTTCGCATCAGGTAGCCAAAGCATTAGAGTTTCAGCATCAGTCCTCCCAATGAATATTCAAGGTTGCTTTCCTTTAGGATTGACTGACTTGATCTCCTTGCAGTTCAAGGGACTATCAAGAGTCTTCTCCAACAACACAGTTCTGAAAGTATCAATTCTTTCACACTCGGTCTTCTTTATGGTCTGACTCTCACATCTATACATGACTACTGGGAAAAAAAACCACAGCTTTGATTATACAGACCTTTCTTGGAGAAGTGGTGTCTTTTTAAAAAATATACTGTCTAGGTTTGTTATAGCTATTCTTCCAAGGAGCAAGTGTCTTTTTTTTTTTTTTCCTGAGTGAGAGGAAAATAAAGTTTATTAGAGTGTAGGAAGGGAAAGTCACTGCCAGTGGGACAGTTTAAGGGAAAGAAAAGGGAGACACTGTGAGAACAGCGAGCTGGCTCAAGGGAGAGCCTACATTAAGCAGGGGGCTTTGATCCATTTTATCACCAGGGTCTAAAGAGTGGCATAGGGGTCTTAAGGATCATTGCAGATTGGACAGTGTATTTGGTGGGGTAGAGTTATGACTGCAGCCTGAGGGAAAGACAGTAGGGTCCAAGGAGTGGCATAGGGGTCTTAAGGATTGGGCTGTGTACTACAGCCTGGGGAAGGAAAGGACAATAAGGGTCATTTAATTTCATGGCTGCAGTCACAATCCACATTGATTATGGAGCCCAAGAAAAAGAAATCTGACATTGTTTCCACATTTCCTCCATCCATTTGCTATGAAGTGCTAGGACGGGATACTATGATCTTCGTTTTTTCAATGTTGAGCTTTAAGTCAGCTTTTTCACTCTCCTCCTTCACCTTCATCACAAGGCAATCTTTAGTGGGCTTCCCTGGTGGTCCAGTGAGTAAGGACACCGCCTTGCAGTGCAAGGGGCGCCGGTTCGATCCCTGGCCTGGGAAGATCCCACGTGCCGTGGAGTGGCTGTACCCATGTGTCCAATTACCGAGTCAGAGCTCTGGAGCGCATGTGCCCAGAGCCGGTGCTCTGCGACAACAGAGGCCACCGCGATGGGAGGCCCACACAGGCCAAAGAACAAAGACGGATGAAAATAGATAAATCAAAGACCAATAGAAGTGGCCCGCCTGCCCTCTCCCTCCCCAACCCTCCCCACCCCCAAAAAACTGACCTTTAAAAAAAAAAAAAAGGCTCTTTAGTTCTTCCTCACTTTCTGCCATTAAAGTGAGATCATCTGCTACCATTGATAAAAGATTTTCCTTAAGTTAGGAATATATTTAGTACTCCTTACAACCATTTTCAAAATTAAAAAGAAAAAAATAAAGGCTTTTGAATGGTGTTGAATACCTGTTTAAGTATTAGTATAGATAATTATGACTGATGTGGATTGTTGTACAGGAGAAACCAACAGAACATTGTAAAGCAATTTCCCTCTAATTAAAATAAAAATAAACAAAAGTTACTAATTATAGAAAATTATTTTTAAAATAAATTTCTGATTTTGTTTTAAAAGCAATGTATTTAAAGTGTTTGAATCTTTATGCAAATAAAATTGCCTACATAATTCTTTTCTTCATCCCTTTCAACTTTAGTTTAGAATAACCCTAGACTCATCAAACAAGTAGGGTAGTTCTTTTTCATTTTTATTGGCCTGGAATAAATTATGCTAAGATCAGAAATAGCTATTCTTTAAATTGTTGAAAGCCTACATCCACAAACCTATGTGGTATAGAACATTTTGAGCAGTGATAATTATAATTATATAATATTTTTCCCAAATTCTTTTATATAAATAGTTTGTTAACTAATAGATACATTCTAGTGCCAATTACAGTACTTTTAAAATTTCTACAAAAATGTCTATTTCATTGAGATGTATTAGTTTAGATATGCATGTGGCATTATTTCTAAATTAAAATAATCAACTACTGTTAAATTACTTGATTCTTCATGTTATTTTTCATTTTTCTCTTTCTTCATATTCGGACTTATTTATTTAACTCTTTTTCAATATACTTGTTTTCTAGAGTCAGTAATTCCAATGCTTCCCTGATTTCTAGTTTTAATGTATATATTATAAATGATTTATTTTAAAATTATTTTCCTTACAGGTTTTAAAAAATTAAAATATCTTCATAAATATATATTTATACATATAAATATATCTTCACAAAGATATAAATACTATCTTCATAAATAAAATAAAATATATCTTCATAAAATATCTTCAAAAATATAAATATATATCTATGATTTTTCTTTTTGGTAAAATAAGTGTGGGGTCCTAAATGAAAGAAGGCCTTTGCAAGCATAAGGAAGCTTAAGCACATTGTTTCAGTTTGGAGCTAAGATGGCACCTACAGGAAGGGACGTGGGAGTGAAAGCAATCTTAAGCACATTGTTTAAAGAAGCTTAAGCACGTTTGCAGTTTGGAGCTAAAATGTCACCTACAGGAAGAGAAGAGGGCGTGATCTAAATTGTTAAGTGATGGTCAAAATTTCTGATTGGTTCCCCTGGTTTCCGCGCTGGTGGATGATTGCTTGACCTTTAGCTTGATTGGTGTAATCTATAGGAAGTCCCGTGCAAAACCCCCTTCACTTGCCTATAAAGGCTGTAAATCTGCATTAGTAAAACGGAACTGCCTCGTCAGAACCCCTGCTGTGTCTGATTGTGCCCGGCATGCGCAGGCGGGCTGGGGGGCCGGCAGCAAGACTCACCTCGCCTCTCCGAGATCTCCCGGTTCAGCCGGGCGCAATCCGGCTGCCTTCCTTTCTGCGGAAGGTCCCCACAATAAGGAAATAATTGAAACATTACCTCTATTCATTTGCTATTTTATATAGTTTCTGTCTTTGGTTTATCTTGAATTTGTTTTGATATATTGTATGAATTAGAATCTAACTTTTTTTCCCCACTAAGAGTACTTGTAATGTTATTTATTTAATCAAACTTTCTGTCTTCACTGACTCAAAAGGCCACATTTATGACAAAATAATGACATTTATAGTTATGTAGTTTTGCGTCTATGGGCTTTTTTATTTTATTCAGTTGATATATGTGACAGCTATAACACACTTGTAATATTTATGACCTAATGCTCAATATCAATATCTGGAATAAACGTTCCTGTTCTTACTCATTTCCTTTTTTCTTTATCTTACCCTTTATCTTAATTTCACAGTATTGACCAATGAATCAGTGTTTTCTACAGTCTTGAATAATCTTCTCTTGACTTTCACTATTACACATTCTCTTGGTTTTACCTCTGCCCATCCAACTATTCCTTTTTAGTCACTTGCAAATATATTTCTCCTATATCTAACATTTAAATGCCTTTTCTGTAATAAACATACCTGAAATAAGCTGTATTTATTGTTTGTATGTGTGTGATTATAAGAGAAATAAAAAGTTAATCAAAATCTTAGCAACTTAGAAATACCTAATTCAGAATTCTACTTTTGGCTATTAAGAGTCTACTTGTATGAAATCAATATTCTCGCAGTGAATTAAAAGCTTCATTGACTAAAAGTTAATACTGTTCGTAAACATTAGGGAATGACCAAGGTGTTCTGAACCTAAGAGACCAGGATCCCTGAGAAGAAAAATGCATTGAGCTTAGTCTAACATTTGGTGTCACTATTGCCCTTGAAGTGTTTGTTTTACATGTAGCTGAGAAGAGGGCGTGATCTAAATTGTTAAGTGATGGTCAAAATTTCTGATTGGTTCCCTGGTTTCCTGGTGGATGATTGCTTGACCTTTAGCTTGATTGGTGTAATCTATAGGAAGTCCCGTGCAAAACCCCCTTCACTTGCCTATAAAGGCTGTAAATCTGCATTAGTAAAACGGAACTGCCTCGTCAGAACCCCTGCTGTGTCTGATTGTGCCCGGCATGCGCAGGCGGGCTGGGGGGCCGGCAGCAAGACTCACCTCGCCTCTCCGAGATCTCCCGGTTCAGCCGGGCGCAATCCGGCTGCCTTCCTTTCTGCGGAAGGTCCCCACAATAAGGAAATAATTGAAACATTACCTCTATTCATTTGCTATTTTATATAGTTTCTGTCTTTGGTTTATCTTGAATTTGTTTTGATATATTGTATGAATTAGAATCTAACTTTTTTTCCCCACTAAGAGTACTTGTAATGTTATTTATTTAATCAAACTTTCTGTCTTCACTGACTCAAAAGGCCACATTTATGACAAAATAATGACATTTATAGTTATGTAGTTTTGCGTCTATGGGCTTTTTTATTTTATTCAGTTGATATATGTGACAGCTATAACACACTTGTAATATTTATGACCTAATGCTCAATATCAATATCTGGAATAAACGTTCCTGTTCTTACTCATTTCCTTTTTTCTTTATCTTACCCTTTATCTTAATTTCACAGTATTGACCAATGAATCAGTGTTTTCTACAGTCTTGAATAATCTTCTCTTGACTTTCACTATTACACATTCTCTTGGTTTTACCTCTGCCCATCCAACTATTCCTTTTTAGTCACTTGCAAATATATTTCTCCTATATCTAACATTTAAATGCCTTTTCTGTAATAAACATACCTGAAATAAGCTGTATTTATTGTTTGTATGTGTGTGATTATAAGAGAAATAAAAAGTTAATCAAAATCTTAGCAACTTAGAAATACCTAATTCAGAATTCTACTTTTGGCTATTAAGAGTCTACTTGTATGAAATCAATATTCTCGCAGTGAATTAAAAAGCTTCATTGACAAAAAGTTAATACTGTTCGTAAACATTAGGGAATGACCAAGGTGTTCTGAACCTGAGAGACCAGGATCCCTGAGAAGAAAAATGCATTGAGCTTAGTCTAACATTTGGTGTCACTATTGCCCTTGAAGTGTTTGTTTTACATTGTAGCTGAGAATCTGAGAAGTCAATCAGAAAGCAGCAAATAAAAAGCTGAGAAACTTAGAATTTTCAACACTCACAGTGTGAAGAGGACACACTTCAGTTCAGGACCTGCCAAGACTGAAGCCTCTGGAAGTTACAGTTGGGATTCCTGAAGGGTTACATCCTAGCAATAAAAATAAAAGCAAAGTGATTATCCTTCACAAAGACTGAATCCCAGTTTTTCAACAGCTCAATCCACTCTAGATTAAGGGGATCCACTTCCATCACAGGCTGACAGCCAGAAACAAATGCAAATCTTCCCTGAAGAAAAAGGATGTCATCCAGAAACTTATGCAAGTTTCAATGTCTATATACATATTGGCATTAAAAACAAGATTCCTGTAAAGGAGTATACAGTATTAAATAACTGAAAGCAAGAGAAGATAGGCAGTATAAATAGAAATACAGGCAATACATATTTTGAAATGATTAGACTTGAACTTAAAATAACTTTTATTAATATATTTTAAATAAATGATAAAATAGGTACTTTTAGTAGAACTGAAATCCATAAAAAGAGCAAAATGGATATTCTAGAATGCACAAATTGAATAATTAAATTAAGAAATCAATATATTGAGTTAATAGTAGATTAAAGACAGGTGAAGTTAACATTAATAAACTGGGGGAAAGGTTAACAGAAAAATCTAGAATGAAACATGGAGAGAACAAACAAGATTGCAAATTCAGAAAAAAGCCAAAAAGACATGCATATAAGAGTCAACATTTACATATATAAAGTCTCCAGATAGAGGCAAGAATGAGAAAAGGAGCAATATTAAAAAAGATAATGGCTAAGAATTTTATAAACTAAAATTGGAGTCATCACTGAAAGATTCAAGAATTGTCTTCAAACCCCAAGCAGGTCAGATACAAAGGAAACTATATCAAGGCACATAAGACAGAGAATATCACACATTGACAAAAGGAAACAGATGTTACTTTATAATAGAAAAAGAAGGGCATGGCTTCTTTTTAAAACAAACATTTATGACTCAAAATCAGAAGCAGAGTATTAACGTGCTGAAATAAATCTACTGGTAATAAATGAAATTATTCTTCAAAAATGAAAGCTGAATTTTGAGATGTTCTTGAACAAACCTGAGAGAATATCCTTCTCATAGACAGATTCAGAACTTACACTAAAGTGAATTCTGTAAGCAAAGGAAAATGCTGCATAAAAACGTTGAAAGAAAATTTTAATTACTATAAACCATATCACTGTATGGGTAAACCATATTTATTAAACCATTGTTATAGATTGGCTGTGATCCCTTCCACCAATTCACAGGTTGAAGCCTTCATCCCTAATGTGATGGTATTTGGAAGGAGAGCCTTTGGGAGATATTTAACTTTGGGTGAAGTCATGGAGGTGGAGGTAGAGCCCCCATGGTGCCCTTATGGGGATGCAGAAACCTGAACTTTCTAGTTCTCTTTGGAAGAACGCCCTCATCAGAACCTGACTCTGTTGGCACCCTGATTTCAGACTTTCCATCCTCCAGAAAGAACAGTGTGAAATAGATGTTTGTTGTTTAAGCCACTCAATATATGGCATTCTGCTTACAGCAGCCTAAACTAAGAAACCATTCATAGTTTTGCTATTAAAAACAATGTTTCAATAAATAAAATTATACATATGTCATCTGGCAATTTGTCAGTTTACCTGCAGGTATTACTTAGCAGAACTACCTGGTAAATGGGGGTGTGCATTTGAAATTTTAATAGGCATTGCCAGATCAGTCTCTACATAGTTTATGTAATGTACACTCCCATTGATAGTGTCTGACCATGTCTTTTCTCCCATACACTTTCTGATAGTGTGAACTTTCAAATATTTTCATCTCTTAAAATAATAGGTTATGCCTTCATTTTTATTTAGGATATCTTTATAATCAAGATAAGGGAAATTATAAAAAATATTTAAACACTTATTTTAAAAAAATATTTAAACACTCATTTTCTAAGAACTGTCCTTTACCTTTTTACTTTGAAATTGCTGATGCTTTCCTTATTGATCTGAACTCTACGCAGATGAACTAAATTAGCCATTTGTCAAATGTGTTTAACTTTTTTCCAACTTACTGTCTTTTGACTTTATGTTTTTATGTGGATGTTTTAATTTTCACACAGTCAAATTTATTACTCTTTCTCTCATGGTTTCTGAGCTTTGTGTATTTAAAGCATTTGTATTTCTAAGATTGTTGGGGAAAAATTCCTATATTTGATTTTAGAAATTTGGGGCATTTAGTATTTATTAAATCAATGTTATTTCAAAATATTGATATTTCAAATTAACTGGATATTTGCACTAATTCATTTTTCCATGTAAACTTCAGAATTAGATTGCCTAGTTTAATTTTCCATTGTTATAGATTGGCTGTGATCCTTCCACCAATTCACAGGTTGAAGCCTTCATCCCTAATGTGATGGTATTTGGAAGGAGAGCCTTTGGGAGATATTTAACTTTGGGTGAAGTCATGGAGGTGGAGGTAGAGCCCCATGGTGCCCTTATGGGGATGCAGAAACCTGAACTTTCTAGTTCTCTTTGGAAGAACGCCCTCATCAGAACCTGACTCTGTTGGCACCCTGATTTCAGACTTTCCATCCTCCAGAAAGAACAGTGTGAAATAGATGTTTGTTGTTTAAGCCACTCAATATATGGCATTCTGCTTACAGCAGCCTAAACTAAGAAACCATTCATAGTTTTGCTATTAAAAACAATGTTTCAATAAATAAAATTATACATATGTCATCTGGCAATTTGTCAGTTTACCTGCAGGTATTACTTAGCAGAACTACCTGGTAAATGGGGGTGTGCATTTGAAATTTTAATAGGCATTGCCAGATCAGTCTCTACATAGTTTATGTAATGTACACTCCCATTGATAGTGTCTGACCATGTCTTTTCTCCCATACACTTTCTGATAGTGTGAACTTTCAAATATTTTCATCTCTTAAAATAATAGGTTATGCCTTCATTTTTATTTAGGATATCTTTATAATCAAGATAAGGGAAATTATAAAAAATATTTAAACACTTATTTTAAAAAAATATTTAAACACTCATTTTCTAAGAACTGTCCTTTACCTTTTTACTTTGAAATTGCTGATGCTTTCCTTATTGATCTGAACTCTACGCAGATGAACTAAATTAGCCATTTGTCAAATGTGTTTAACTTTTTTCCAACTTACTGTCTTTTGACTTTATGTTTTTATGTGGATGTTTTAATTTTCACACAGTCAAATTTATTACTCTTTCTCTCATGGTTTCTGAGCTTTGTGTATTTAAAGCATTTGTATTTCTAAGATTGTTGGGGAAAAATTCCTATATTTGATTTTAGAAATTTGGGGCATTTAGTATTTATTAAATCAATGTTATTTCAAAATATTGATATTTCAAATTAACTGGATATTTGCACTAATTCATTTTTTCCATGTAAACTTCAGAATTAGATTGCCTAGTTTTTAAATTTTAAAAACTGCCATATTTACAATGTTACTTATCTTACCCAAGAATATAATAAATCTTGGCATTTATACAAATATTGCTGATATCCTTCAGCAACATTAGTTTTTTTCATTATATAGATACTTTTCTTATTAATGTATTCCTTTAGCTTCTCATATATAAGGTATTTTTTTATTTGACTTTTATTTCCATTGTATTTCATAATAAGCTGCTGTTTACATTGAGCTGTAATTAATTTATATATAAACCTAGCATGTTTACTGAATCCTCTCTTTGTGTAGTAATGGAACTAATTTTTTAGGTGCAAGATATTAATTATCTGCCCTAATGAAAATATTGCATTCTCCTTTTAAAAGTTTATGCCTTATATTTCTTTCTCTTGTTATTTATCTTGACTAGATCTGCCAGACTAACTAATGATAGCAGCAGTAATGAGCATTTTGCATCTTTCTGGTTTTAATATGAATGTTTCTGTTGGTCAAACATTCAATCTGAGGTTAGCTTTTGGACTAATGTATGTACATAGTAATACACATTCATATTAATGTTTTATATTATACATACAGATTGTTGGATATATTTATTCACCATAATGAGGAGGTGTCTCTCTGTTCGTCACTGCAGTGCACAGGCTTCTCCTTGTGGTGGCGTCTCTTGTTGAAGAGCACAGGCCCTAGGAGTGTGGGCTTCAGTACTTAGGACATGTAGGCTTAGTGGTTGTGGTTCCCAGTTCTAGAGCACAGGCTCAATAGTTGTGTCACATGAGTTTAATTGCTCCGTGGTATGTGGGGTCTTCCTGGACCAGGGATTGAAACCATGTTTCCTGCATTGATAGGCAGATTCTTTACCACTGAACTACCAGGAAAGCCCTAATGGGAATCTTTTAAAAGACTGTTTTGAATTTTATCTAATGTATTTTATTTAGTCTTATGAAGATAATCATTAATCTCCTCCTTTCACATATCAAACAGTGGATCATACTAATGGATTGCTTTGTATTAAATCATCTACTCTTAGCAAGAACTTTTTATCATGGGAAATATATACTCTGCATTCTGTTTCCTAATATTTTATTTAGAAAATTTTGCATTGATATCCAATAGTACTGTTGATCCTTAGATTTACTGTGTTAACCTGGGTTAAACAATAACAAAAGGAAACATTTTCCCTTCCTGTTTGTTGGAGCTCCAGCTCACAAGGAAATCTGGTATAGCAGTTTGTTTTGTGTGAGGCAATTGGTCTTCAGCCTTTGCTTTTTTTAAAAAGATAGGGGTAGGTAGTGAAAGCTATCATGCTACATATGATTTCACGTCCTCCCACCCATTCTGTCAGTCTGTTTCTTGTGAACATGATGATCCCTTGCATTTTCTCAATTACCTCGGTTTCTCTCACTTCTCCTAATATTGGTTATTTATTTTTATAGCGTTTCTGTGCTTTTACTTAGGCTTCTCAAGGGGCTCAGTGATAAAGAATCCATCTGCCAATATAGGAGACATGGGTTTGATCCCTTGGGTCAGGAAGATCCCCTGAAGGAGGGAATGGCTACCCACTCCAGTATTCTTGCCTGAAAAATTCTATGAAATGAGAAGCCTGGTGGACTATAATCCATGCGGTCACAAAGAGTCACAACTGAGTGACTGAGTAGGCATGAATGTATACACATGTTGTTATTTGTTTAAGTGCAAACCAGTTCTGTTACCCATTCCTTGAATGATTCTTTTCATTCAGTCATATTCTTTTCATTTCTGCCATTTTATTCAACTATCACTTCCTTATGATACATTGTGAAGATGCCTGTGTGAGCTTATAAAAGATAGCAAGCGTGTTTCTAAAATTTTCTTCTGTTTCCTATATTAAGTCACTTTCAAACTTGGGGTGTTTTCAGTGATTCTTCCTTTCTCTTGGCATCAAATTTTTTTTTTTTTAAAGACTCCATATTGTTATCGTTTTTCTGATGTTTCCTCATTACTCACTTTCAAATGGAAGTGATCCATGTAGGTCTTCAATTTGCTGTCAGACAAAATAGATGCAGTTTTCTTATATATAGCTCCTTATATTCTACTTGTTCAATGGCACACTTCACCTTAGAGCTAGTCCCAGAAATTACGCTGATATTAATATGCAGTTCTTAGCTAAACTTCCAGTGTCAGAATATGTAGGATAGGGACTATTTAAGCAGCAGACAAGGAGACCTGTAACACATTCTTTGATTTTTCACAGGAATGTCCTTCAGGAAACCTCCACACACATGCGTGCCTCCACATACAGAAATCCTGCATCTGTGCTTGAAAGAGTAAAAATAGACCTTCCTGGGAAACATTTTGACTAGCAACATTTTTATTGGGGATTTTGTTTTTGTAAGAATAAACTGGCAGTATGTAGTAGTATGTATGCTCTGTCTTCTGAACCAGCAAAGTGTTAGGGACCAAAAGCATATAAAGATTTTGAATGACTTCTAGAGACAGCATTTAACATTTGGTGACAGAGGTCATTCTGATCAGAACAGCAGATGACATGTCATGCATAAACATGTACCCTTCCCTAGCCTTTCCCTTTGGCCACATCAGCATCTAATATCTTCTCTTTACTCCCTTGAAAAGTGAAAGTGTTAGTCACTCAGTCATGTCCAACTCTTTGTGACCCCATGGACTGTAGCCCGCTAGGTTCCTCAGTCCATGGGATTAACCAGGCAGTAATACTGGAGTGGGTTGCCATTTCCTTCCCCAGGGGATCTTCCCAACCTAGGGATTGAACCCAGACTCGTTACTGTCTGGGCCACCAGGGAAGTCTTTTACTCTCCTACTGCACTTGTATCCACTACATTTGTCCTATATTAGGAGAGTATGATTTCCAGGAAACAGGTGCTGGAAGTAGGAGAGGGGGTGTACATTATGTTCTGCATTGTGCTCTGGAACATGCAGTCTTAGAATAGTGCTAACGATGAGGCAGTAAGAGGAAGACTCCTTCAGAATGGATGGCTGATGTAACACACACATATACAAACACATGCACAGATATAAAAATTTAAAGGCACAATTTGGCCTTCACTTATTAACACATCTTCCTAAAATGCATCTATTTTTGGAGACCATGCTGTGCCAACATTAGAAATACTCAGACTCCAGTAGAAAGAGCACATCATACTTCACTAACTTATAACTCAGCGAAGGAAGTTCTTAGCTTAAGAAATCTAGAAATAATTAACCTATCATATCTCCTAAATTTGCATGAAAAATACTTCATTTAATCTCCAACATCACCTTTCTTCCTATTAAATGGATATGAAAATATTGAGCTAGATTATTAGCAAGTGATAACCAAAATTTAGAAATAGTTACATAGTCCCTTAACCATATAACTTATATAAATGCTATGAGAAGCTCAAAGCAATAAATAATCCATAAAGAGCATTGAGTTTATACTTTCATTATAAAGCTATGCTCCCTCAAGCCTTGAATATTCATGATCAATCCCATTAATCTTTTGCAGATAGAAGATACAATGAAAATCACTGATATGTTCATATAAAACATTTCTTAAAATAGGACTAAAACATTATCTAAATTATATTTAAACTCATCTTTTTATATTCAAAAAGTGATGGTAAGTGCAAAAGATCAATTATTTTTCTCATATTATATAGCTTTAGTTTAATATATTATAGTGACAATTGAACCTACTCTGATCCATTATATATCATTCTTTTTTTTTTAATATTGCCATCCAAAAGTAAAATAGGTAAGTATAAGCTTTTAGTAAGTGGGTTTTATAAAGAATACTGGTCATGTCAGCATTTTCAGTTACTCTCTCTTACTTCTTCATTCCAAGTTTTAATGATCTTTTATTGTAATTTATGGATGCATTTACTCATCGGTTTCCCTTGTTGGGATTCTTATAGCCACGTGGAAAAAAAACATTCTGCAGTCTGGTTTATGTGATGAATTTGAGGATGGAGATTACTATGTGGATTTTGGGCAGTAAAACGGAAAATATTTTCTGCATCAGGTATTGATATGTTTTCATTTCTATATTATAAGTATTATTATCTCTTTATTTACTTATGTAGATATACATTAAGACAATGGTGCCTTAGAGAATCAGGAGGCAACAGCTGCCAACATGTTTTAATTTAAATTGTAAATGATGGCCTTAAAATACAGAAAATGCAAGCATCAAAGAAAACACTATTTTAATTCTACACAGATTTGTATAGAAAAAATCAGTACTAGGTACTCAGGGCGTTTTAGCATTCCATGTTAAAAGAATTCTACATCATATCATACAAAAGCAAAATTTTCTTAGCTGAAAAATTTTAAACTGAAATATAAAACTTGTAAAACATTTTAGAATAAAATATAGAAGAATTTTGCAACATTCTGGAAAAGGAAAGCAGTATTAAAATAAATACATAGAGAAGAGCTCTAACGTTGGATTATATTTAAGTCTCATCGCTTGCAATAAACTTGGGTAATTACATTTTTTGATTTTTTTGCTTCAGCTTCCTCATCTGTAAAATAGAAACAGCATCTTACTTACAAGTCAAAGGGTTGTTATGAGTAAAAAATTTGCTTAACTCATGTAAAGAAATTAGAACAATACATGTAACATAGCAAGATTGTGGGTCAATTGGGACCCAGCCTGAGGACGACAGCAGTTATCACAGTGATGTTCTTGTTACGGTTAAGGATGTGCATGCATACTTGGTCATGATGGTAAGTGCAAAAGATCAATTATTTTTCTCATATTATATAGCTTTAGTTTAATATATTATAGTGACAATTGAACCTCCTCTGATCCATTATATATCATTCTTTTTTTAATATTGCCATCCAAAAGTAAAATAGGTAAGTATAAGCTTTTAGTAAGTGGGTTTTATAAAGAATACTGGTCATGTTATCATTTTCAGTTACTCTCTTACTTCTTCATTCCAAGTTTTAATGATCTTTTATTGTAATTTATGGATGCATTTACTCATCGGTTTCCCTTGTTGGGATTCTTATAGCCACGTGGAAAAAAAACATTCTGCAGTCTGGTTTATGTGATGAATTTGAGGATGGAGATTACTATGTGGATTTTGGGCAGTAAAACGGAAAATATTTTCTGCATCAGGTATTGATATGTTTTCATTTCTATATTATAAGTATTATTATCTCTTTATTTACTTATGTAGATATACATTAAGACAATGGTGCCTTAGAGAATCAGGAGGCAACAGCTGCCAACATGTTTTAATTTAAATTGTAAATGATGGCCTTAAAATACAGAAAATGCAAGCATCAAAGAAAACACTATTTTAATTCTACACAGATTTGTATAGAAAAAGTCAGTACTAGGTACTCAGGGCGTTTTAGCATTCCATGTTAAAAGAATTCTACATCATATCATACAAAAGCAAAATTTTCTTAGCTGAAAAATTTTAAACTGAAATATAAAACTTGTAAAACATTTTAGAATAAAATATAGAAGAATTTTGCAACATTCTGGAAAAGGAAAGCAGTATTAAAATAAATACATAGAGAAGAGCTCTAACGTTGGATTATATTTAAGTCTCATCGCTTGCAATAAACTTGGGTAATTACATTTTTTGATTTTTTTGCTTCAGCTTCCTCATCTGTAAAATAGAAACAGCATCTTACTTACAAGTCAAAGGGTTGTTATGAGTAAAAAATTTGCTTAACTCATGTAAAGAAATTAGAACAATACATGTAACATAGCAAGATTGTGGGTCAATTGGGACCCAGCCTGAGGACGACAGCAGTTATCACAGTGATGTTCTTGTTACGGTTAAGGATGTGCATGCATACTTGGTCATGTATGACTCTGTGCGACCCCATGGACTGTAGCCTGCCAGGTTCCTCTGTCCATGGGATTTTCCAGGCAAGAATACTGGAGCAGTTTGCTGTTTCCTCCTCCGGGGGATCTTCCTGATTCAGGAACTGAACCTGAGTCTCCTGAATCGGTAGGTGAATTCTTTACCACTGAGCCACTTGGGAAGCCCTGGTCAAGGATGGAAGTACTTCAAAGCACACATATTAATAGAAACATGGGGATGCCTCTTAAGCCCTAGATGTACTATATATTCTATGGCCAAACAAGTCACATTGCCAAGCAAAACTTCAATAGGTCACAGGAATATCCATCTCCCATGTAATGAATGGAGTAAAAAGTGAGTATTTTGGAACTATTATCAAATATATTCTACTCACTAAAACCAGCACTTGCAAGATTGGTTCTCTGAGACTTGGTTCTATAGAACTGTAATGTGGCATGGCTGTTTGAGTGAAAAAAAAAAATCAAGATTTTTGCATATAGCCTTGTTTTAGAAGTGTTTAAAAGAAGCATGGAATCATCTGCATTTGGAGAAATGGAACATAAGAGACTTCAAGGAATGTAACTTTGATCTATGTCTATTATTTTGGAAGTATTCTTTGCTTGCCATTTCTTTGATTATGCCATCAATCCTGGCCAAGAGTGTATGAACAGTAGCATTTTACACACCAAAAGCAAACAAGTCACTATAATCTCAACAAGCTTTTAAAAAGAATTTACAAAGAAACTCTTTAAATATCTCACCCATTTTGCATGCAGATTCATAAAGTATTCATAAAGCTGAGCATCTCTGTTTTCTCCCTGTAAGATTGGACTGGAATTCTGAGAATTATCTCTGTCATAATCTTTCACCAGAGGCATCTTAGTTAAAATTCTGTCATGCAGAAGTTGTTTTCCAACCTCAATGTTAGGCAAACGCATAAGCCTTAACCAAAGTGAAAACCTTCTACCGCTGCCCGCCACACCAGGGACATAGATGGCCATGGTTCTTGGCCCTGGTGACAGGAGTGACTTCTAGTTTTCTGAAGCCTAGGGATGAACCTCAGAGCCAGAGCGGTCTTTCCTGACTTTATCATTTGTTTTCAGGTTCTGAAGTCAGAGGGCTTTGGTCTTAGCCAGCCCCAGCATTTAATAGCCAGGTGCAGGCTTTTGTGGCATTAGTGGTAGAGAGCCTGCCTGCCAATACAGGAGACAAAAAACGCTGGCTTGATCCATGGGTTGGGATGATTCCCTGGAAGAGGAAATGGCAGCCCAGTTCAGTATTCTTGCTCAGAGAATCCCATGGATAGAGGAGACTCAAAGGCTCTGGTCCATAGGGTTGCAAACAGTCAGATACAACTAAAGTGACTTAGCATGCATGCAGGCTTCTAAGTATCTTTGAACTCCATTTTCCTCACTTGTAAAACAAAGCTCAGAACGGTACTTACTCCCTAGGATTGATGTGAGAATTAAATAAGACAATACAACCCAGTGTGCTAACATGGGCATGCTCTAAGTAAAATGGACATGGCAGATACCTGAATTTTCACTGTTTTATGGGCATCAAGCTGGCACCTCTCTCAAGATGATGGCTAGATGAGAGATTTCAGCAGCCAGTGGCACTGGAGTGCACCAAAGGCTGTGGGAACAGAGGGGCTGGAGATAAGAGTACATCTTTCACATCAGAAAATTGAGCAGTAACAGTTAACTTCTTCTCTATATTTTGGAACGTTCAAGGAATGTAACTTTGATCTATGTCTATTATTTTGGAAGTATTCTTTGCTTGCCGTTTCTTTGATTATGCCATCAATCCTGGCCAAGAGTGTATGAACAGTAGCATTTTACACACCAAAAGCAAACAAGTCACTATAATCTCAACAAGCTTTTAAAAAGAATTTACAAAGAAACTCTTTAAATATCTCACCCATTTTGCATGCAGATTCATAAAGTATTCATAAAGCTGAGCATCTCTGTTTTCTCCCTGTAAGATTGGACTGGAATTCTGAGAATTATCTCTGTCATAATCTTTCACCAGAGGCATCTTAGTTAAAATTCTGTCATGCAGAAGTTGTTTTCCAACCTCAATGTTAGGCAAACGCATAAGCCTTAACCAAAGTGAAAACCTTCTACCGCTGCCCGCCACACCAGGGACATAGATGGCCATGGTTCTTGGCCCTGGTGACAGGAGTGACTTCTAGTTTTCTGAAGCCTAGGGATGAACCTCAGAGCCAGAGCGGTCTTTCCTGACTTTATCATTTGTTTTCAGGTTCTGAAGTCAGAGGGCTTTGGTCTTAGCCAGCCCCAGCATTTAATAGCCAGGTGCAGGCTTTTGTGGCATTAGTGGTAGAGAGCCTGCCTGCCAATACAGGAGACAAAAAACGCTGGCTTGATCCATGGGTTGGGATGATTCCCTGGAAGAGGAAATGGCAGCCCAGTTCAGTATTCTTGCTCAGAGAATCCCATGGATAGAGGAGACTCAAAGGCTCTGGTCCATAGGGTTGCAAACAGTCAGATACAACTAAAGTGACTTAGCATGCATGCAGGCTTCTAAGTATCTTTGAACTCCATTTTCCTCACTTGTAAAACAAAGCTCAGAACGGTACTTACTCCCTAGGATTGATGTGAGAATTAAATAAGACAATACAACCCAGTGTGCTAACATGGGCATGCTCTAAGTAAAATGGACATGGCAGATACCTGAATTTTCACTGTTTTTATGGGCATCGTAAGCTGGCACCTCTCTCAAGATGATGGCTAGATGAGAGATTTCAGCAGCCAGTGGCACTGGAGTGCACCAAAGGCTGTGGGAACAGAGGGGGCTGGAGATAAGAGTACATCTTTCACATCAGAAAATTGAGCAGTAACAGTTAGCTTCTTCTCAAGAGACTTCCCAGAGACTCTGAGAGAAGCAAGTGGGTACCCACTTGTGCCCAGGACATCAACCAGGAGTCAACTATAATAGCTAGTAAGACTTACACTTTCTATAATATAAAGCTATAGTTTTTAGGAAGACTTTTTGCTAGAAAGACTTGTGCCTCTTCTCCTTTCCCAACCCTGGAGGAGAGGTATTGTGCGGAACAGAAGATGTTCCCAACCTGACACCTGCTTTCCAGTTGTACCTTGAAGGTACTGGTCATGAGGTGAACACAAAATTATCATCTATGAGGTACAATCAATCAACTGGATTTTTAATATCTGAAAATGAAAGCATAGTTGTATATTCTGCTCAAGAAAAGGAAAAGCAAACAGCAATTTTTGAAGAAAAAATAAAACACTTTCATATTTGCACTCTACTGAAAACAGACTGTGCAATTAACAAGTTTTTGTAGCTGGGAATAATTTTTTCCTAATTGGGAATACTTTTTTTTTAACTTACTCTTTCGTGTCAAGAAAAAATGTTTATTTTTCCCTTCATCATTTTAATGAAGTGTTAAAAGAATATATGTAGGATAGAAAGCATAATAATAACAGACACAACACAAACCAGGCTGCAACTTAAGTGTTGTGTGTGTGTCACTCAGTCATGTCTGACTCTTGGTGACCCCATGGACTGTGGCCCGCCAGTTTCCTCTGCCCATGGAATTCTCCAGGCAAGAATACTGGAGAGGGGAGCCATTCCCTTCTCCAAGAGACTTTCCTCATCCAGGGATCAAACAAAAGTCTACATTGTAGGCAGGAGAGGTAACAAACATTTCCTACTAAATGCCCTCCCCTATCTTGTATAATGGCTTTCATTCTAGAAGTAATCGCTCTCCTCAATTTGTTTTTATTTCTCTGTGTTGCAGACATTGTCCAAGCCCTACCTACATCCTCTTGGCACTCACTGCTCTTGTAAATGCAGATGAAGTCTTAACTGCCAGTGTCTGCAACTTTCTGCCTAGGGCTTTCTCTGCACTGGATAAGGCAGGCTACAAGTTCTAGAGAACTTGTTTTTAAAATGTTCTGTTTAAATAGGCACACACATCCACAACTCTACATCATATATTGTTTAGTTTTCTATTATCATAAATGTGATCACACATTATGTAGTTTTGTGTGACTTACCTTTTTTTTTTTAATTTTGGTCACTTTTATTGGTCTTTGGCCTCCTTCATTGCAGAGCACCTCTAGGCGCATGCGCTCCAGAGCGTCGGCTCATAATTGGACACATCAGCCCAGCCATTCCACCGCAAGTGGGGTCTTCCCGGGCTAGGGTTTGAACTGGTACCCCGTGCATTGCAAGGCAAACTCTTTACCCGCTGGGTCACTGGGGAAGCCCAAGGGACTTGCCTTTTTGATTCACCATCATGTTTCCAAAATTCCTCTCGGCTGTGCATACCTGTAGTTCATTCATTTTACAACTATGTACACTGTGCGGTGACTAAAACTTGAATCAACATAATTTTTAAAAAAATCGTTCTCCCACTGAGACATTTGGGTTGCTTACTTTTTCTTTTTATAATGAATAGTACAAGACTCTCGGGCTTCCCCTGGTGGTCCAGTGGGTAAGGACACCGCCTTGCAGTGCAAGGGGCGCCGGTTTGATCCCTGGCCTGGGAAGATCCCACGTGCCGCGGAGCGGCTGGACTGATGTGTCCAATTACCGAGCTGGAGCTCTGGGGCGCATGCGCCCAGAGTTGGCGCTCTGCGACGAGAGAGGCCACCGCAATGGGAAGCCTACAGGAGCCAAAGAACAAAGACAGATGGAAATAGAGAAATGGAGGACCAATAGAAGTGGCCCGCCCGTCCCCCTCCCTCCCCGCCCCACTCCCCAAAAAGATAAATAAATAAAATAAATTAAAAAAAAAAAAAGACTCTTAAGGAACCTGTGTGAAAACTTTTGTATCAGATGGCATGAGAATGCTTACTCTAAATTACATTCTAACTTACACTCCCTTTGGTGTTAAGAATTCCTATTGAACCAAATTCTCTGCAACATTTGGCCTTGACAGATTTCTTCATTGTTTTGTGGTGGTGCCTTCAAGATATGTGGAGTTTCATTATGTATGACTCGGTCTGAACTCATTAGAATAGCCATCAATTCATTTATCTGTTATCACACCAATAGCATGTTACATTTACTGTATACTAAATTTTGTATACTATCTTAATATATCTTGTAGAACAAATTATCCTCTTTTGTTTTCAAAGATTGGCTTTACTGTTTGTGGGTGGGTCATTTATTTTTCCAAAATTATTTCGCAAAAAATACAAAAATGTTTGTGTTTTTCTTGAATACTGAACAAATATTAATTTAGAGAATAGTGACTTCTGTTAGAATTGAGACATATTATCCAGGAGCATGTGATGCCTGTCTCTTTATTCAGATCATTTTGCATTAGAACTTTAAGTTTTATTCACAGGGATTTTGTGTATTCTAAAGGAATTCCTAGACAATTTGTTGTCCTTATTACTGTTATGAAACCTACCTAAGAAGAGCTTTCCAGGTCGCTCAGTGGTAAAGAGTCTCCCTGCCAATGCAGGACACCCAGGAGATGCTGGTTTGATCCCTGGGTCAGAAAGATCCCCTGGAGTAGAAAATGGCAACATACTCCAGTATTCTTACCTGGAAAATTCCATGGACAGAAGAGCCTGGTGGGTTGCAGTCCATGGGTTGCAAAGAATCAGATACAACTGAGAATGTATGCACACACAGACACACACATACACGTTGTTGTAATAGATAACCAAATCTATCATAAGAAGATGTTCGCATTATCTGCAAATTATGACAGTGTTGTGTCTTACCTTATAATGCTTTTGTTCATTTCTTTTTGTTTCTTGTTGTCTTTGCCATAGCTTCCAATAATATGATAAACAGCAGTATTAGTCGGTCTTCATGACTAGTTTCAATCTAAAAGATAATGCATTAAAAGTGTTCTCATTACTTACAATATTTACTGTAGGTTTTGTAATATATCTTTTACCAATTTACCTAGTCAGTGCCACATGTAAGAAAACAAAACCAAAAAATCCATGCACCTATGGTCACCTGATTTATGACAAAGGAGGAAAGATTATACAATATTGGGAAGACAATCTGTTCAACAAATGGTGCTGGGAAAAGTGGAAAACCACATGTAAAAAATGAAATTAGATCATTCCTTAACTCCATACACAAAATTAAGCTCAATATGGATTAAGGACCTATATGTGAGATTGGACATTATAAAATTCCTAGAGGAAAAACATCCTCTGACATAAATCACAGCAACATCTTTTTTGAGCCATCTCATAGAATAATGGAAATACAAGCCACTCTCCCAAAAAATGGGACCTACTTAAACTCAAAAGGTTTTGCATAGCAAAGTAAACAATAAGCAAAACAAAAAGACAGCCCACAGACTGGGAGAGAATATTTGCAAATGATGTGACAGATAAAGGATTCATCTCCAAAATTTACAAACAACTTATGGTGCTTAATAGCATCAAAACAATCAACTTAGAAAATAGGCAGAAGACCTGAATAGACATTTCTCCAAAGAGGACATACAGATGGCCAACACGCACATGAAAAGATGCTCGATATTGCTAGTTATCAGAGAAATACAAATCAAAATTCCAATGAGATATCACCACACATGGATCAGAATGGCTATCATAAAAAATCCACAAACAACAAAAGCTGGAAAGGGTGTGGAAAGAAGGGAACCTTCTTGCAGTATTGGTGGGAATTTAAATTGGTACAGACACTACGGAGAACAGTATGAAGATTCCTTAAGAACGTAAAAATAGAGCTGCCAATGACCCTACTCCTGGGCATATATCCAGAGAAAAACATGGCTCCAAAAGATACATGCACTCAAATGTTCGTTGCAGCACTGTCTACAATAGCCAAGACAGAGAAGAGGAAGGGATAAAGAAAATATGGAAAATACAATGGAATATTACCCATTAAAAAGAATGAAGCAATGCCATTTGTAGCAACGTGGATGGACCTAGAAGTGTCATACCAAGTAAAGTAAGTCAGACAAAGAAGGAGAAATATCATATGACATTCCTTATATGTGGAAAAAAAAGGATAAACTTGGAAATATTTACTGTAGGTTTTGTAATATATCTTTTACCAATTTACCTAGTCAGTGCCACATGTAAGAAAACAAAACCAAAAAATCCATGCACCTATGGTCACCTGATTTATGACAAAGGAGGAAAGATTATACAATATTGGGAAGACAATCTGTTCAACAAATGGTGCTGGGAAAAGTGGAAAACCACATGTAAAAAATGAAATTAGATCATTCCTTAACTCCATACACAAAATTAAGCTCAATATGGATTAAGGACCTATATGTGAGATTGGACATTATAAAATTCCTAGAGGAAAAACATCCTCTGACATAAATCACAGCAACATCTTTTTTGAGCCATCTCATAGAATAATGGAAATACAAGCCACTCTCCCAAAAAATGGGACCTACTTAAACTCAAAAGGTTTTGCATAGCAAAGTAAACAATAAGCAAAACAAAAAGACAGCCCACAGACTGGGAGAGAATATTTGCAAATGATGTGACAGATAAAGGATTCATCTCCAAAATTTACAAACAACTTATGGTGCTTAATAGCATCAAAACAATCAACTTAGAAAATAGGCAGAAGACCTGAATAGACATTTCTCCAAAGAGGACATACAGATGGCCAACACGCACATGAAAAGATGCTCGATATTGCTAGTTATCAGAGAAATACAAATCAAAATTCCAATGAGATATCACCACACATGGATCAGAATGGCTATCATAAAAAATCCACAAACAACAAAAGCTGGAAAGGGTGTGGAAAGAAGGGAACCTTCTTGCAGTATTGGTGGGAATTTAAATTGGTACAGACACTACGGAGAACAGTATGAAGATTCCTTAAGAACGTAAAAATAGAGCTGCCAATGACCCTACTCCTGGGCATATATCCAGAGAAAAACATGGCTCCAAAAGATACATGCACTCAAATGTTCGTTGCAGCACTGTCTACAATAGCCAAGACAGAGAAGAGGAAGGGATAAAGAAAATATGGAAAATACAATGGAATATTACCCATTAAAAAGAATGAAGCAATGCCATTTGTAGCAACGTGGATGGACCTAGAAGTGTCATACCAAGTAAAGTAAGTCAGACAAAGAAGGAGAAATATCATATGACATTCCTTATATGTGGAATCTAAAAATATATTATACAAATGAACTTATAAAACAGAAAGAGACTTACAGACTTGGAAAATGAACTTGTGGTAGCTATGGAGAAGTGATAGTTAGGGACTTTGGGAAGGCCATCTACACACTACTATATTTAAAACGGATAATCAACAAGGACCTATTCTATAGCACATGAAATTCTGCTCAATGTTATGTGCCAGCCTTGATGGAAGGAGGGGCTAGGGGGAGAATGGATACATATAATGTATGGCTGAGTCCTTCATTGTTCACCTGAAACTGTGTGTGAGTATGTGTGTATGTATGTGTTAGTCTCTCTGTCATGTCTGACTCTTTATGACCCCATGGATTGTAGCTGGTCAGGCTCTTCTGTCTCTGGAACTCTCCAGGCAAAAATACTGGAGTGGGTTGTCATTCCCTGGGGATCTTCCCAACCCAGGGATCAAGCTTGGACATCTGTCATTGCCGGCAGATTCTTTACCATCTGAGTCACCACAGCATTATCAGTTAGCTAAATCCCAATACAATATAATTTTGGTGTCAAAAATAAACAAAAAAGAGGCATACAAATTAGGCAGGAAGGTGGAGAAGTGTGTTTATTTACTAATGACATGAGGATGTACATAGATGACTATTCTTTTCAAATGGAAAATTTAAATTACAGTTTTTATTTTAAAAAAAATTCCCATTTTATTTTTATGTTATTCTTTATTTATTTTTTTTAGTTTTGTTGCTTACTGCCCCACATCAACCTGAATCAGCCACAGGTATACATACTTCCCCCTCTCCTGAACCTCCCTCACAACCCCATCCCCATCCTGTTTAAAAAAAAGAGAGTTAAACCTATAAGCTCTGACCTTAAAGGAGTAAAAAGGGGTGAGGAGAGGAAATTCTAAATAAACAGAAAGCTTAACTTTTGATTTCTCAAAGAAAATATTTTTCTTTTTTTTTTTTAAAATTATTTCTTGACTCCTTCTAGGAGGGAATGAAGAATTTCTCTACTACATTCCTGTTACTTTATGGAGAGATATTTTATCTGCAGAGAATCAAACGTGCTTATCAGACATAAAGGAGAAATATCATATGACATTCCTTATATGTGGAATCTAAAAATATATTATACAAATGAACTTATAAAACAGAAAGAGACTTACAGACTTGGAAAATGAACTTGTGGTAGCTATGGAGAAGTGATAGTTAGGGACTTTGGGAAGGCCATCTACACACTACTATATTTAAAACGGATAATCAACAAGGACCTATTCTATAGCACATGAAATTCTGCTCAATGTTATGTGCCAGCCTTGATGGAAGGAGGGGCTAGGGGGAGAATGGATACATATAATGTATGGCTGAGTCCTTCATTGTTCACCTGAAACTGTGTGTGAGTATGTGTGTATGTATGTGTTAGTCTCTCTGTCATGTCTGACTCTTTATGACCCCATGGATTGTAGCTGGTCAGGCTCTTCTGTCTCTGGAACTCTCCAGGCAAAAATACTGGAGTGGGTTGTCATTCCCTGGGGATCTTCCCAACCCAGGGATCAAGCTTGGACATCTGTCATTGCCGGCAGATTCTTTACCATCTGAGTCACCACAGCATTATCAGTTAGCTAAATCCCAATACAATATAATTTTGGTGTCAAAAATAAACAAAAAAGAGGCATACAAATTAGGCAGGAAGGTGGAGAAGTGTGTTTATTTACTAATGACATGAGGATGTACATAGATGACTATTCTTTTCAAATGGAAAATTTAAATTACAGTTTTTATTTTAAAAAAAATTCCCATTTTATTTTTATGTTATTCTTTATTTATTTTTTTTAGTTTTGTTGCTTACTGCCCCACATCAACCTGAATCAGCCACAGGTATACATACTTCCCCCTCTCCTGAACCTCCCTCACAACCCCATCCCCATCCTGTTTAAAAAAAAGAGAGTTAAACCTATAAGCTCTGACCTTAAAGGAGTAAAAAGGGGTGAGGAGAGGAAATTCTAAATAAACAGAAAGCTTAACTTTTGATTTCTCAAAGAAAATATTTTTCTTTTTTTTTTTTAAAATTATTTCTTGACTCCTTCTAGGAGGGAATGAAGAATTTCTCTACTACATTCCTGTTACTTTATGGAGAGATATTTTATCTGCAGAGAATCAAACGTGCTTATCAGACATAACCAGAAGGCCAAATCCACCTGCATGAGAGGCATTATTTGAATATTTCTTGAAGTATTTAGAAATGTTCATATTTTCTACACATCTGAAGATCCACCGTCTTTGTCCATTCTTTTCTAATGAAAGATTAAACTTGTGATCTCTATTCAATAATTTGTACTTTATATACAGAAAGGTTTAGCTTTCCTGAGAAACTTTTTATTGCTATAAATACTTGATGGTTTTTACAGCATTTTTTCTTCAACATTATTGGTAAAGGATTGAAAATAGTATAAGCACTCTTTGTGTCTTGATAAATTTATGCCACACAAAAGCATAAAACAAGCTAAAAGATTACCAGTGGGATTACCTAATAAATTCAAAGCGACTTGAGATATATTTTTTTCTTTTTTTTTTTTCAATTTTGGCTTCCTTTTTTGGTCCTTTTATTTTATTTATTTTCATCCATCTTCATTCTTTGGCACCTGTGGGCCTCCCATTGCAGAGCACTGGCTCTGGGCGCATGCGCTCCAGACAGCTGATTTGTAATTGGACACGCTGGTCCAGCCACTCCATGGCACGTGGGATCTTCCCAGGCCGGGGATTGAACCAGTGTCCCTTGCATTGTAAGGCGGACCACTGGACCAACAGGGAAGCTCCGAGATATATTGTTAAAACTGAGATTACATGAGTGTGTAATGTCAATTGATCTTTGTTACAAACTCTTGTTTATTTTCATCATATTTTATCAATCTAAGAAAACTAATTTAATGTACTTGAAGGTAATTTAATTTTTCTCTACTATAGCACTTCAATATTTTTTTATATTATTTGAAGTTATACATTTAATAATGTTTCACTCTTTATATTTCATCTAAGATATGAGATGTGTTCTGAGGGCTGACAGAATCATATTTTTAAAGGCAGTGTTTACAATGTATTCCTACTATTCATTTTTAATTGTAATCATAATCAATAGTTGAATTTTTAAGATGTGTTATACAATAGAGAAATAATGAGACTCTTTGAATGTTTTTTAGCATTTGCCTGACAAAAGTGACAACAAGAACAGATAATTAAATTCAAGCATTCACTATGGCCTAGCATGTACTTTCCTGCATTTTGCCAAAAAGAATTGCCTAGAAGGAGCTCGTCTACATTTTTACATTTTATGTAGATTGCATTTTTAAATGTTGTTTAAATAATGCTTATAAAAATAAAAACCCTATTTTATTTCTGTTCACTCTTCATTTTTATCATAAGAAGGCTTTGAAAGTGAAAGTGTTAGTTGCTCAGTCAAGTCTGACTCTTTGCAACCCCATGAACTCTATGTAGCCGGCCAGGCTCCTGTGACTCTGGGCAAGAATACTGGAGTGGGTTGCCATGCCCTCCTCCAGCGTATCTTCCCGAACCAGGGATTGAACCTGGGTCTCCTGCATTGCAGGCAGGTTCTTTAATGTCTTTATAACTTAATAATTGAGAGGGCTCTGAGTCAGAATTGGCTGGCTTTATTGCTTCCAATTCTGGGACTTTACTCAAGTTATCTGAGCAATTTATACCTCTGGTTTCTCACTATCCATTCTGGGATACTATTATCTGAGCAATTTATACCTCTGGTTTCTCACATAGTAAAAGGAAATAAGTATATGGTTTATTTCATGTCTATACTTTATGAGATAAATATATTAGTTAGTTCAGTTAGTTCAGTCACTCACTTGTGTTCAGTTCTTTGCCAGGATGCACAACACCAGGTCCCTGCCTCCCTCTCCATTGACAAATCAGTCTAAACCAGAGTGTGTAATGTCAATTGATCTTTGTTACAAACTCTTGTTTATTTTCATCATATTTTATCAATCTAAGAAAACTAATTTAATGTACTTGAAGGTAATTTAATTTTTCTCTACTATAGCACTTCAATATTTTTTTATATTATTTGAAGTTATACATTTAATAATGTTTCACTCTTTATATTTCATCTAAGATATGAGATGTGTTCTGAGGGCTGACAGAATCATATTTTTAAAGGCAGTGTTTACAATGTATTCCTACTATTCATTTTTAATTGTAATCATAATCAATAGTTGAATTTTTAAGATGTGTTATACAATAGAGAAATAATGAGACTCTTTGAATGTTTTTTAGCATTTGCCTGACAAAAGTGACAACAAGAACAGATAATTAAATTCAAGCATTCACTATGGCCTAGCATGTACTTTCCTGCATTTTGCCAAAAGAATTGCCTAGAAGGAGCTCGTCTACATTTTTACATTTTATGTAGATTGCTTTTTTAAATGTTGTTTAAATAATGCTTATAAAAATAAAACCCTATTTTATTTCTGTTCACTCTTCATTTTTATCATAAGAAGGCTTTGAAAGTGAAAGTGTTAGTTGCTCAGTCAAGTCTGACTCTTTGCAACCCCATGAACTCTATGTAGCCGGCCAGGCTCCTGTGACTCTGGGCAAGAATACTGGAGTGGGTTGCCATGCCCTCCTCCAGCGTATCTTCCCGAACCAGGGATTGAACCTGGGTCTCCTGCATTGCAGGCAGGTTCTTTAATGTCTTTATAACTTAATAATTGAGAGGGCTCTGAGTCAGAATTGGCTGGCTTTATTGCTTCCAATTCTGGGACTTTACTCAAGTTATCTGAGCAATTTATACCTCTGGTTTCTCACATAGTAAAAGGAAATAAGTATATGGTTTATTTCATGTCTATACTTTATGAGATAATATATATTAGTTAGTTCAGTTAGTTCAGTCACTCACTTGTGTTCAGTTCTTTGTGACCCCAGGGACTGCAGCAAACCAGGCTTCCCTGTCCTTCACCATCTACCAACGCTTGATCAAACTCATGTTCATTGACTCAGTGATGCCATTTAATCATCTTGTCCTCTGCCGTCCCCTTCTGCTTTCTATTTTTACCAACATCAAAATCTTTTCCAAGGAGTCCTCTCTTCACATCAGGTAACCAAAGTATTGAAGCTTGTAATATACAACAATATATATTAGGGATTATCAAATCAGCACATAGATAGCACCTAATTAAAATTAAGAACTTGTTACTCTGAATTGACACAGAATACTTAGTTATACACTGTTGCCATATTCAACAATTTAAAAAAACCTTTAGGAATATAATTCTTTCATTCGCTCAATAAAGACACTTTGAGAGTTTATTAACTGTCAGGCAATGTGCTGAATGTTGAAGAAAGGATAAGAACTGTTCCTGACCTGAAGGACGTAACTGGATGTAGGGAGACAAGTGTGGAGACGGCACAATAAGATCTACGATATGATACTGTAAAGGTCAGCAAACTTTCAGAGAAGGGTCAGAGGGTTAATATTTTTGGCTCGAGGGTCATGCAGTTTCTGTCGTGAGTACTTAGTTCTGCTGTTGTGCTGCCAGGTAAAAGTTAGCATTGGCCCTTTGCTATCTGCCTCTACAAGGATCAAATCCAGGGGTCACTGCTGCAATTACTGGACAACTAACCTTCAACATTCCCTGAAAATAGTTCGGGGTAGAAATCACGAATAAGGTACTCTGCTCAGGGAAAAACTGGCAGGACAGGCCTTCAGATAGACATTTTCAGGAGAATATTTTAGGAGCCCAGTCCACATATCTCCTCAATCTCCTCTTATCTAGAATACCACTAAACTCCTTCATGGTAACAACTGCTCCTCATAACTAGCAGAAACCTTCTGCAAAAATATGCATGTGACTTCATGCAAACCTTCTTCACCAAGATCACATGTATACTGATCTTTCCCCCTGCCCCTTTGGAGCATTTTCACAGAGCTATCTGACATGCTGCCTCAGGGCAATAGTTCTCATTTTGCCCCCAAATGAATCAAACTTAACTCAAAAGTATCATGCTGTGCATTTTTTTTTCAGTTGACAGTACTAAATCATTTGTTTCACAGACTAGGGAAATAGGTAGGAGGCCAGATATGTGTATAGGTCATAGTTTTGTTTTTCTTGTCTGCAATTTCTTGGGGCAGTGTAGGGGGGCTTCCCCGATGGCTCAGATGGTAAAGAAACTGCTTGCAGTGTAGGAGACTCGGGTTCAATCCCTGGGTCAGGAAGATCCCTTGGAGGAGGGCATGGAAACCCACTCCAGTATTCTTGCCTGGAGAATTCCATGAACAGAGGAGTCTGGTGGGCTACAGTCCATGAGGCCACAAAAAGTCAGACATGACTGAGAAACTCTTGAGATGAAAAGGTCATAGTCCTGTGAGTCGTGGAATTCTTTCATTCGCTCAATAAAGACACTTTGAGAGTTTATTAACTGTCAGGCAATGTGCTGAATGTTGAAGAAAGGATAAGAACTGTTCCTGACCTGAAGGACGTAACTGGATGTAGGGAGACAAGTGTGGAGCGGCACAATAAGATCTACGATATGATACTGTAAAGGTCAGCAAACTTTCAGAGAAGGGTCAGAGGGTTAATATTTTTGGCTCGAGGGTCATGCAGTTTCTGTCGTGAGTACTTAGTTCTGCTGTTGTGCTGCCAGGTAAAAGTTAGCATTGGCCCTTTGCTATCTGCCTCTACAAGGATCAAATCCAGGGGTCACTGCTGCAATTACTGGACAACTAACCTTCAACATTCCCTGAAAATAGTTCGGGGTAGAAATCACGAATAAGGTACTCTGCTCAGGGAAAAACTGGCAGGACAGGCCTTCAGATAGACATTTTCAGGAGAATATTTTAGGAGCCCAGTCCACATATCTCCTCAATCTCCTCTTATCTAGAATACCACTAAACTCCTTCATGGTAACAACTGCTCCTCATAACTAGCAGAAACCTTCTGCAAAAATATGCATGTGACTTCATGCAAACCTTCTTCACCAAGATCACATGTATACTGATCTTTCCCCCTGCCCCTTTGGAGCATTTTCACAGAGCTATCTGACATGCTGCCTCAGGGCAATAGTTCTCATTTTGCCCCCAAATGAATCAAACTTAACTCAAAAGTATCATGCTGTGCATTTTTTTTTCAGTTGACAGTACTAAATCATTTGTTTCACAGACTAGGGAAATAGGTAGGAGGCCAGATATGTGTATAGGTCATAGTTTTGTTTTTCTTGTCTGCAATTTCTTGGGGCAGTGTAGGGGGGCTTCCCCGATGGCTCAGATGGTAAAGAAACTGCTTGCAGTGTAGGAGACTCGGGTTCAATCCCTGGGTCAGGAAGATCCCTTGGAGGAGGGCATGGAAACCCACTCCAGTATTCTTGCCTGGAGAATTCCATGAACAGAGGAGTCTGGTGGGCTACAGTCCATGAGGCCACAAAAAGTCAGACATGACTGAGAAACTCTTGAGATGAAAAGGTCATAGTCCTGTGAGTCGTGGCTTTAAGGGAAGTCTTTCTGGAGAGGAGTATGACAAACAGATTTCAATATAGAGCACAGGCAATTCAGGTGAAAATGAGTAAAAGAATCATGTTCAAAGCATAAAATAGCAGGTACAAATAATAGCCACCAAAATGTAGTTCTTCCTTCGTATTCTGCACTCTACGTAAATTATTTTGTTCTTCTCAAACCATGTGAAGTAGCCATTCTTATGTCTATTTTGCAAGGAATAAAATTGAGGCTTAAAAAATTAAGTATCTTGCTATGAACACATAGACTGTAAGTACCAAAAGGGTTTTTGGAAACCAGACCTAAGTGATTCCACACATGAGCTCTTATACATTATATTATACCATCCCATCCCATATTTTAGCTGTTTAGAAAACAGCGAACAGGGCTTCCCCTGGTGGTCCAGTGGGTAAGGACACCGCCTTGCAGTGCAAGGGGCGCCGGTTCGATCCCTGGCCTGGGAAGATCCCACGTGCCGCGGAGCGGCTGGACCCATGTGTCCAATCACCGAGCCGGAGCTCTGGAGCGCATGCGCCCAGAGCCGGAGCTCTGCAGTGACAGACGCCACCGCGATGGGAGGCCCACAGGAGCCAAAGAACAAAGACGGATGGAAATTGAGAAATGAAAGACCAATAGAAGTGGCCCGCCCGCTCCCCTCCCTCCCCAACCAGACTCCCGCCCAAAATAAATAAATACATAAATCTAAAAAAAAAAAAAAAAAAAATTCTAAAAAAAAAGAAAAGAAAAGAAAACAGCGAACACTGTGGTCAAGGTTTTGAATAGATTTGGACTGATGAAAGAAATGGGGCAGAATCAGTATTCTGTTAATGACTTTATCCTGAGGGTGAAGGAAGAACTATTAGAGGATTTTAAGCAACAGACCTGTGTTTTAGAAAAATGATTCAAGCAGCATGGTGGAGGAGAACTCATTGACAATTAAGACCCTCAATCAATATTTGTTACATTTAAAAGAAATAATGAGTATATTGAAGGAAACGAAACAGAATACATGAAGTGCACAATGATCTAGGGAAGATGTTATAAGGCTTTAAATGCAGACAGTGACGGAGGCAGTGGGTGAAGAGATAAGAGACATACAGCGGTTCTCAAGCTTAAGTCCCTAGTAAATTGCTGTGGAGCTATTAAAAATTACACATGTTAAATATCATTCCTGGAGATTCTGGTTCAGTAGGTCCAGGTGGGAAGTGAGCATCTGAATCCCATGGATAGAGAAGCCTGGTGGGCTGCAGTTCATGGGCCACAAAAAGTTGGATATGACTGAGCGAATGGGCATTAAGAGTACGAGTGAGTAAAGCAGAAGAAAATAAATTTCCAATGGAAGAAGGCATAGTTGAATTATTTTGAGTACATTCAAACAGAGGCATCTAACAGGCATGGAATGGAGTTTTCAGTGCTCAGAAGCAGGGCTAGACAATCAATAGTAACAGAGAAGTCAGTAATCATTCATAGAAAGAGGATAATGGATGTTGTACAAGTTATGTTACAGCTGCATTCAAGATCAGAATGCCTCAGTGGGTAATCAGGCATTGGAATAGAGGCTTGTTATCTTCATAATATCTTTAAAACACACCAGTTTTCAACTTAGGCTTTGTCCTTTATAGGGTCAGAAGTTTTGACATGCCAGTGTGGTGCCATAAAATTTCCAGAAGGCATTTTTCTAGTATTCTCATCAAACTTCGAGTATCAAGTTGTTTTTAATGGAGCCAGGTTGGCCGGGAGGAGACCATCTCCAGCAGCACTAACACTCAGTGTGCACCAGCTAATCAGCCACCTCCCGGAGGGAGGCAGTTGCCACAATTAGCAGAACTTCTTGCAAAGCCCAAGCAGAAGCTGAGTGCAAAAAAGGATGGGCTGTACACTTAGTCAATACCTACAGCAATTCCTTAAACTGTTTCCTTTGATAGAAATAGTCTCTACTATCAGTACGAAGGACAATGACTATCTTCTGTTTGAGAGAAAGAATATCCTTATCGTGTAAGGATAACTAAAACCATTTTGATCTTATGAAAAGGAAAACCACAGAAGAGACAGGTCTGAAATTCACAGTTTAGATGGCATCTTTTGTGAAATTCTTGATATTGAGTCAGATTAATAAGAAACTTTTGACAATTCTGGAGAAGAGTTATGCAGGTGCATTTTATACATGTGGCTTGAAGATAAATATCTGGTTAATCAATAACTGACAGTGTGTAACACAAAAAAGCCTTATTTATTTATTTATAATTTCACTCAGATTCCCAAAAGCATTTAAGGTAGCTTACAATAAAAGTATTATATATATAGTTTTAAATTGCTACTTTCATCGAGGTAAAAAATTTAAAAGTCACTATTAAAAGTGTCACAGTGAAAAACAGTGGCTCTTTCTCTGCTTTATTCCTCAATCCTTCTTTTCCCAAACAATTGTTTTTCAACTTTTTCATGTTTTTCCTGATATTTGTATGTAATAGACACATGTTGCTATTACCTAACTTAATATTTTTAATATATTAATTTCATTTTACGTTAGTTCTCCCAATCCCCATTGATTTTCCCTCCTCCATTCTTCTAATAATAGAAGCAGGGCTAGTCAATGCAGAGAAGTCAGTAATTTTGAAGGATAATGGATGTTGTACAAGTTATGTTACAGCTGCATTCAAGATCAGAATGCCTCAGTGGGTAATCAGGCATTGGAATAGAGGCTTGTTATCTTCATAATATCTTTAAAACACACCAGTTTTCAACTTAGGCTTTGTCCTTTATAGGGTCAGAAGTTTTGACATGCCAGTGTGGTGCCATAAAATTTCCAGAAGGCATTTTTCTAGTATTCTCATCAAACTTCGAGTATCAAGTTGTTTTTAATGGAGCCAGGTTGGCCGGGAGGAGACCATCTCCAGCAGCACTAACACTCAGTGTGCACCAGCTAATCAGCCACCTCCCGGAGGGAGGCAGTTGCCACAATTAGCAGAACTTCTTGCAAAGCCCAAGCAGAAGCTGAGTGCAAAAAAGGATGGGCTGTACACTTAGTCAATACCTACAGCAATTCCTTAAACTGTTTCCTTTGATAGAAATAGTCTCTACTATCAGTACGAAGGACAATGACTATCTTCTGTTTGAGAGAAAGAATATCCTTATCGTGTAAGGATAACTAAAACCATTTTGATCTTATGAAAAGGAAAACCACAGAAGAGACAGGTCTGAAATTCACAGTTTAGATGGCATCTTTTGTGAAATTCTTGATATTGAGTCAGATTAATAAGAAACTTTTGACAATTCTGGAGAAGAGTTATGCAGGTGCATTTTTATACATGTGGCTTGAAGATAAATATCTGGTTAATCAATAACTGACAGTGTGTAACACAAAAAAGCCTTATTTATTTATTTATAATTTCACTCAGATTCCCAAAAGCATTTAAGGTAGCTTACAATAAAAGTATTATATATATAGTTTTAAATTGCTACTTTCATCGAGGTAAAAAATTTAAAAGTCACTATTAAAAGTGTCACAGTGAAAAACAGTGGCTCTTTCTCTGCTTTATTCCTCAATCCTTCTTTTCCCAAACAATTGTTTTTCAACTTTTTCATGTTTTTCCTGATATTTGTATGTAATAGACACATGTTGCTATTACCTAACTTAATATTTTTAATATATTAATTTCATTTTACGTTAGTTCTCCCAATCCCCATTGATTTTCCCTCCTCCATTCTTCTAATAATAGTTCTAGCACATGGTTTGCTTGAATCAGCAGGCGGTGTCTACCTTGTGCCACTGTGGTTATTACTCATTGTGGGGCCAAGTAGTCTATAAATTGCTTCCCTTATGGCATAATCTTCTTCATACTCTACATCCCCAGAATTAATAATTTGCTAGCTTTTTCATTTATGAAACTATATTGCTAATTCTTTCCAATAGCACCAACAAGTGCATATGATTTTCCAAATATTTATACAACTCACCTACATTTTTTCTTTTTTTTGGATATGTCCCACAGACCCTTCCATTTTTCTTTCTATTCTGGACAGGCTTCTTCTACTGCATAGAGGTCCCTTTGGGAACTTCTCTTTTTACTCTTCTGCACTGGATTCCTATTTCCTGAATTCCACAGTTTCTTCTTTCCTAGTTTAGTGCCTTGTTTTTCTGGAAGACATTCTTCACTAGCTTTCAGAGAAAGGGTTAATGAAAAAATATACTACTGGCTTTTCTTACTCTGTGTTTGAGAGCCTAATTATGGCCACTGGAAAGGTTTTCTGTTTCCCTAGTTTAGCCTAAGTCTTAGCTTTGCCCTGTTCCTGGACTTTAACATTTTTATTGTCTGTGTTATTAGCCATTTTCTTTTACCGGTCCCCTGTTTATTTGTACTTTCATTTTTTAAAATTGTATCCTCTCTGTTCATTTTGATCAGACTATCTCTAATATTCATTTTGTTCCATGATTACTTATTTCTATTTAACAAAATAGAAATGCTTTCTTTTGTTTCTTTTTTTTTTAAATTTATTTATTTACTTATTTTTGGCTATTCTGGGTTTTCACTGCTGCCACAGGCTCTTCTCTAGTTGCAGGGAGTTGGGGTTACTTTCTAGTTGAGGTGAGCAGGCTTCTTGTTGTGGTGACTTCTCTTGTTGTGGAACTCGGGCTCTGGGGCACATGCGCTTCAGTGGTTGCAGCACATGACCTCAATAGTTGTGTCTCTGAGGCTCTAGAGCACAGGTTCCATAGTTGTGGCTCATGGGCTTAGTGGCTCTGCAGCATGTGGGATCTTCCTGGATCAGGGACTGAATCTATGTCCCCTGCATTGGCAGGCAAACTCCACCATTGAGCTACCAGGAAGCCCTTTTGTTTCTATTTTGTTGTTTTGAGATTTTGCTTTTACTATTTTATCAGATAATATTTGCAGCGGGTGTCTACCTTGTGCCACTTTTTTTATGGGGCAAACTAAAATTGTTTTAATTCTTTCATACTCTACATCCCCAGAATTAATAATTTGCTAGCTTTTTCATTTATGAAACTATATTGCTAATTCTTTCCAATAGCACCAACAAGTGCATATGATTTTCCAAATATTTATACAACTCACCTACATTTTTTCTTTTTTTTGGATATGTCCCACAGACCCTTCCATTTTCTTTCTATTCTGGACAGGCTTCTTCTACTGCATAGAGGTCCCTTTGGGAACTTCTCTTTTTACTCTTCTGCACTGGATTCCTATTTCCTGAATTCCACAGTTTCTTCTTTCCTAGTTTAGTGCCTTGTTTTTCTGGAAGACATTCTTCACTAGCTTTCAGAGAAAGGGTTAATGAAAAAATATACTACTGGCTTTTCTTACTCTGTGTTTGAGAGCCTAATTATGGCCACTGGAAAGGTTTTCTGTTTCCCTAGTTTAGCCTAAGTCTTAGCTTTGCCCTGTTCCTGGACTTTAACATTTTTATTGTCTGTGTTATTAGCCATTTTCTTTTACCGGTCCCCTGTTTATTTGTACTTTCATTTTTTAAAATTGTATCCTCTCTGTTCATTTTGATCAGACTATCTCTAATATTCATTTTGTTCCATGATTACTTATTTCTATTTAACAAAATAGAAATGCTTTCTTTTGTTTCTTTTTTTTTAAAATTTATTTATTTACTTATTTTTGGCTATTCTGGGTTTTCACTGCTGCCACAGGCTCTTCTCTAGTTGCAGGGAGTTGGGGTTACTTTCTAGTTGAGGTGAGCAGGCTTCTTGTTGTGGTGACTTCTCTTGTTGTGGAACTCGGGCTCTGGGGCACATGCGCTTCAGTGGTTGCAGCACATGACCTCAATAGTTGTGTCTCTGAGGCTCTAGAGCACAGGTTCCATAGTTGTGGCTCATGGGCTTAGTGGCTCTGCAGCATGTGGGATCTTCCTGGATCAGGGACTGAATCTATGTCCCCTGCATTGGCAGGCAAACTCCACCATTGAGCTACCAGGGAAGCCCTTTTGTTTCTATTTTGTTGTTTTGAGATTTTGCTTTTACTATTTTATCATTTCTATTGTTTTTATTTTACCTTTTGCTCCCCGCCCACAACACCACAGTTTACTGAATGGAATGCTTAGTTCAGTTTTAGAAAGCAGTTTTCCTTAATGTTTTCATTTCATACTATTTCTTCTAAGTGATGCCCAGCTGCACCACATGTTTTGATATATAATGCTCTCATCATTAGGGCTTCCCTGGTGGGTCAGTAGTATCTGCCTGAAATCCAGGAGACCCAGGCTCAGTCCTTGTGTTGGGAAGATCCCCTGGAGGAGGCCATGGAAATCCCTCCAATACTCTTACGTGGAGTATGGAACAAAGGAGCCTGGCAAGCTGTCGAATGAAGCAACTGAGTAGCAGCAGCAGTGACAGCAGATTTCATCATTGTTTAGTATTTTCTCCTTTTCATTAAAATTTCTTTTTTTTTTCTTTTTTAAACTTATTTCCATCACCAAATCTTGGAAAAAGAAAAAAAAAAAAAAACTCATTTTCATTATGATTTCTTTTTTTTTTCTTTTAATTATTTATTTATTTAGCTGTACTGGGCCTTAATTTTGGCACGTGGAATCGAGTTTCCTGACCAGTGATCGAACCCAGGTCCCCTGCATCAGGAACACAGAGTCTTAACCACTGGACCACCAGGGAAGTCCTATGACTTCTTTTTAAAACTGTAATCTTATAATTGTAACTTTCCAGTGGGTTTTTGGCATCCTTTTTTACGTTATTGAGATTCAGAGGTGGGGAAATGCCCTCCTTAGCAATTAGCATGAGATTTACATAGCACAATTGTGAAAATTATAGCCTGTTTTATATATAGTTCACTGTCGAACAACTCAGGTTTAAACTACCAAGGTCCTTACATGGGGAAGTTTTTTCAATAAACACTACAGTAATACATGATCTGTGGTTGGTGGAATCTGCAGACTCAGAACTACAGGTATGGTAGGTCAACTGTGGGACCTGAGCATCAGTAAAATTTGAATATCCATGGCAGATCCTGGAATCAGTCCCCATGGATACCATGGAATGATAATATTCTATTTGTAGCAAATCTTGGCCTTGTACTTCTGTTCTTCTATTATAGGTACACCAAATATTCATACTCAAGTTAATTGGAAGGTATATAAACATATATTTAGGAGAAGTCAGGAAATACAAAGATGGAATAAAACAAAAATATAAGATAAAGAAAACACTTGGCCTGTTGTTCTTCCAGCTGTGGTCTTGATGTTGAACTTCACAGCAGTCAAAACACAAAGAGTGAACACTTATCTAAGTTTCCTATGAGGAAAATGTGAAATTATTCTTTAGAAAAAAGTTCTTCTTAGTATTCAGGACACATTGCAAAAGTCTTCCTTTTATAAAAGGAACACTTTATTGTATAAGTGAGCTATTTGATAACTTCTTGAAAATAAATATAATGATATCACACACCAAAATTTACAATCATGCCTCTGTGTAATTCATGACACTAGGAGGCATCATTGCAAATGATTGCAATGCCTCTCAATGACATTACACAGTATTAGCACTGCCCAGATACATGTAAAATTCCTGTAATACATAAAGCAAGGTTATAACACTGAAAACAACTTAATGAAAAGCATTCTCCAAGAGATAAATTTACTGTGATTCCTTTGAGTAATTTCCTGCTAAGCAATGGCCCCCGAACTAAGGGTTATGGGAAAACCATGGCCATTGTGTACAGCAACCTAATCTCTGCCTCTTCTAAATAGCTCCACAGTTTTAGTAGCTGTGTGGTGTTGGGCAAGTTAACCATTCTAAACCTCAGTTTGCTTGTACGTACCATAAGGATAATATTTAAATCTGCTTTTCTGTTGTTGTTGTTCAGATGCTCAGTCATGTTCAGCTCTTTAAAGCACCACGGATTGCAGCACACCAGGCTTCTCTGTCCTTCACTAACTCCTGGAGTTTGCACAAACTCATGTCTATTGAGTTGATGATGTCATCCAATCATCTCATCCTCTGTCACTCCCTTCTCTTGGCCTCAATTTTATCCAACATCAGGGTCTTTTCCATCAGCTCTTTGCATCAGGTGGCCAAAGTATTAGAACAATCAGTCCTTCCAACGAATATTAAGGGTTGCTTTCCTTGAGGATTGACTGGTTTGATCTCCTTGCTGTCCAAGGGACTCTCAGGAGTCTTCTCCAGCATCCGAATTCAAAAGCATTAATTCTTCGGTGCTATTTCTTTGGGTATTTTTAAGATCTAAATGGGAGCATTTTTATAAAATAGTGAGAAAAATCTGTTATTATTTTAAAATTGGAAATGCTCTTAAACTTATAGGTACACCAAATATTCATACTCAAGTTAATTGGAAGGTATATAAACATATATTTAGGAGAAGTCAGGAAATACAAAGATGGAATAAAACAAAAATATAAGATAAAGAAAACACTTGGCCTGTTGTTCTTCCAGCTGTGGTCTTGATGTTGAACTTCACAGCAGTCAAAACACAAAGAGTGAACACTTATCTAAGTTTCCTATGAGGAAAATGTGAAATTATTCTTTAGAAAAAAGTTCTTCTTAGTATTCAGGACACATTGCAAAAGTCTTCCTTTTATAAAAGGAACACTTTATTGTATAAGTGAGCTATTTGATAACTTCTTGAAAATAAATATAATGATATCACACACCAAAATTTACAATCATGCCTCTGTGTAATTCATGACACTAGGAGGCATCATTGCAAATGATTGCAATGCCTCTCAATGACATTACACAGTATTAGCACTGCCCAGATACATGTAAAATTCCTGTAATACATAAAGCAAGGTTATAACACTGAAAACAACTTAATGAAAAGCATTCTCCAAGAGATAAATTTACTGTGATTCCTTTGAGTAATTTCCTGCTAAGCAATGGCCCCCGAACTAAGGGTTATGGGAAAACCATGGCCATTGTGTACAGCAACCTAATCTCTGCCTCTTCTAAATAGCTCCACAGTTTTAGTAGCTGTGTGGTGTTGGGCAAGTTAACCATTCTAAACCTCAGTTTGCTTGTACGTACCATAAGGATAATATTTAAATCTGCTTTTCTGTTGTTGTTGTTCAGATGCTCAGTCATGTTCAGCTCTTTAAAGCACCACGGATTGCAGCACACCAGGCTTCTCTGTCCTTCACTAACTCCTGGAGTTTGCACAAACTCATGTCTATTGAGTTGATGATGTCATCCAATCATCTCATCCTCTGTCACTCCCTTCTCTTGGCCTCAATTTTATCCAACATCAGGGTCTTTTCCATCAGCTCTTTGCATCAGGTGGCCAAAGTATTAGAACAATCAGTCCTTCCAACGAATATTAAGGGTTGCTTTCCTTGAGGATTGACTGGTTTGATCTCCTTGCTGTCCAAGGGACTCTCAGGAGTCTTCTCCAGCATCCGAATTCAAAAGCATTAATTCTTCGGTGCTATTTCTTTGGGTATTTTTAAGATCTAAATGGGAGCATTTTTATAAAATAGTGAGAAAAATCTGTTATTATTTTAAAATTGGAAATGCTCTTAAACTTCAAAACAAGAGTTTCCTTGTGGTAATGGAATTGCATATATTTAATTATCTAATCTTCTATATTAATTTTGCTTTTTTTTTTAAAAAAAAAGATTTATTTATTTATTTATTTATTTTGGGCGGGAGTCGGGTTGGGGAGGGAGGGGAGCGAGCGGGCCACTTCTATTGGTCTTTCATTTCTCCATTTTCATCCGTCTTTGTTCTTTGGCTCCTGTGGGCCTCCCATCGCGGTGGCGTCTGTTGTTGCAGAGCGCCGGCTCTGGGTGCATGCACTCCAGAGCTCTGGCTCGATGATTGGACACATGGGTCCAGCCACTCTGCGGCACGTGGGATCTTCCCAGGCCAGGGATCGAACCGGCGCCCCTTGCACTGCAAGGCGGTGTCCTTACCCACTGGACCACCAGGGGAAGCCCAATTTTACTTTTAATAAAGGATGAACTATTAAAAACAAGCCAGTTGACTCAAGAAAAACCCCATCAACTATTACTTACACATACTGAATTTAAGGAAAGTCATATGTAGTATTCCTCCCTTCAGATGAAGTTATAGGTCCACTTGCAAGTGATGTCATTGCTACTTAGTAAATGGACATTCTTAGGTTCATAACTTCTTGTGTCTTGATCATTTCTTCATCTGTAGAACTGAGGGATTGGAATGGATGATTGACGAAGTCCTCTGCACATTTAGCCTATATGATTCTTTGACTCTCAATGGTACTTATTTTTGGATAGTCCAAAACAACAGTATCAATCATTTTTTTCTTTTTTAGACACTTTTTCCCCATCATGATTCTTTTATACTTTATATTTATTTTTCATCCATCTTTTATTCTTTTGGCTTCTGTGGGTCTCCCATTGCAGTGGCCTCTCTCATTGCTGAGTGCCAGCTCTGGGAGCATGTGCTCCAGAGTTCTGCTGATAATTGAACACACTGGTCCAGCCACTCCATGGCACGTGGGATCTTCCCAGACCAGGGTTCGAACCGGTGTCCCTTGCACTGCAAAGCAGACTCTCTACCCACTGGACCACCAGGGAAGCCCAATATCAACCATTTTGAAATCCATCATAGTCCAGAAGTCTGAGATTAGTGGGAAATGTGATAGTAAAGTTCCAGTGTAACAACAAATCAATAACTAACTGACATTTTGCTGTCTTCAAAATGCAGTGCTTTATATCAACAGAATGATACAAAGCTCTGTTTATTGGAAAGCAATCCAAGGAAGGGTGATTTACAGAAAAAAGCTCAAGGAAGGATAAGCAAAGTCAAGGAGAAATACAAAGGTGACTTATAAAATTGACCCACATCAAGAATTAAATTGATGTTAGGATTCAAGCTAATATTTACTAGCTGTTTAGAAAAAAAAAAACCCCTGCAAGACAAAAAAAAAATGTTTGAAAGGATATAAATTTGTGAGATGTCTATAAGTATTTAGAAAGGGATATGGAAGAAGAAAAAGAAAAAAAGGAGTTGAAAGCCCTGAATCTCTTAGGATATTTTAGAATTGAAATGAGATGCATAGATTGAAGGAGGTTTTTGCATGTAACTGCAACAGTCACACCTACCCAGTGCTTTCCTTTGTTTCTCTGAGCCATTCTAATTATTTCATACAATAAAAACATCAAGATTGCTTTCAGTTCTTTTTTAACTTACAAGCAAAAGATATCATTAGTGTAGCTAATAATCCCTTTCATATTTCACCAACAAAAATAGTGAAAAAACAGTTCAGTTCTTTTGTACCCGTAACTGAGGGATTGGAATGGATGATTGACGAAGTCCTCTGCACATTTAGCCTATATGATTCTTTGACTCTCAATGGTACTTATTTTTGGATAGTCCAAAACAACAGTATCAATCATTTTTTTCTTTTTTAGACACTTTTTCCCCATCATGATTCTTTTATACTTTATATTTATTTTTCATCCATCTTTTATTCTTTTGGCTTCTGTGGGTCTCCCATTGCAGTGGCCTCTCTCATTGCTGAGTGCCAGCTCTGGGAGCATGTGCTCCAGAGTTCTGCTGATAATTGAACACACTGGTCCAGCCACTCCATGGCACGTGGGATCTTCCCAGACCAGGGTTCGAACCGGTGTCCCTTGCACTGCAAAGCAGACTCTCTACCCACTGGACCACCAGGGAAGCCCAATATCAACCATTTTGAAATCCATCATAGTCCAGAAGTCTGAGATTAGTGGGAAATGTGATAGTAAAGTTCCAGTGTAACAACAAATCAATAACTAACTGACATTTTGCTGTCTTCAAAATGCAGTGCTTTATATCAACAGAATGATACAAAGCTCTGTTTATTGGAAAGCAATCCAAGGAAGGGTGATTTACAGAAAAAAGCTCAAGGAAGGATAAGCAAAGTCAAGGAGAAATACAAAGGTGACTTATAAAATTGACCCACATCAAGAATTAAATTGATGTTAGGATTCAAGCTAATATTTACTAGCTGTTTAGAAAAAAAAAATCCCCTGCAAGACAAAAAAAAAATGTTTGAAAGGATATAAATTTGTGAGATGTCTATAAGTATTTAGAAAGGGATATGGAAGAAGAAAAAGAAAAAAAGGAGTTGAAAGCCCTGAATCTCTTAGGATATTTTAGAATTGAAATGAGATGCATAGATTGAAGGAGGTTTTTGCATGTAACTGCAACAGTCACACCTACCCAGTGCTTTCCTTTGTTTCTCTGAGCCATTCTAATTATTTCATACAATAAAAACATCAAGATTGCTTTCAGTTCTTTTTTAACTTACAAGCAAAAGATATCATTAGTGTAGCTAATAATCCCTTTCATATTTCACCAACAAATAAATTGTGCAGGTGTCCAATCAGAATAAAGTAATCTCTCACCCTAGAGGAAATTCCATGTAATTCTCTCACATATACCTTGCCTCTGTAACATAGCTTTTATGTAGAGTTCCTATTTGTGTTCTGGTTGGTTTTTACATCTACCTCATCAAACAGTGTGATGGGAAAATGTGGAAGATTCCCTTCTGTTTTATTGTGAGGGATAGATCTGTTGATATACAGTGAACTGAAGAAAAAGAAATGAATGCATTTAACCAATTCCAAATATGTTATTTTCATTGATAATTCTCTGGTTCTAAAGATGGGTATTTTGATTGAGCTGGAAGAATTGAACTTTTTTTTCCTTTAGTTTACCACAGAATTATCTCAGCTAGGGGTCCCAAATAAAATTAACTATTGTAGTTGGCTCAGCCTTTTGCAGATTTCAAATTGAAGACCTGTGGGAAATTGTGAACTGTCATTGATTTTGAACTGAATTATCAAATATGCCACTAGGATGATAGATAAACCTCTAGCAGTTATATTACCCACAAAAATGGCAACACTTTAAAATTTCTCTCTACAACTACAAAAAAAATCCCTAAACATAAATATCAGTGCAAATCAGTGTCAAGAGTTCATTCAACTTTTATTAAGGATATTAAGTTCATTTATTTTTTCACTTAGGCTTTGGTATGTGAAGAAGAAATATATCAGGCAACAATATGGATTCTCCTTTATAACTTAGGCAACTCTGCCATAAGTATGATTGTGTAATGGGTTTCTATAGTTACCATTTTATGATACTTTGATTCTGTAAATCCTTTGTGAATCAATACTTAGAGAGTTTTTTGCATCTTAAGTTTGAAAGTTTGACAAACCTTACACTTAAAATGTTTGCCAGGTGAAATGTTCCCAAGTCCTTTCTGGTTTTGTTTTGTTTTTTTTGGCAGGACCTGAAAAACATTTGCTGTGACCCCCTAGAGCTAGAAGTATTGATTTTTTAATGGGTACACTTTTCTCAAATGGAGTCCATCACTTAAATCCAACATCCGCTCCTTTGTTGAAGGAGCAGTTTCTTGTTTCCAAGTAATTACTGTTCTCTTTTTTGCCACTGATAATGGTATGTTTAAGGATCCATATATTCTCTCGAAGAAATTTAAAGCTGGACTTACATGCCAAAAAACAAAGAGGAAAAATCAAATATTAATAGTTGAGAAGTTGTTATAAAAATATGTCACAGAATTTTAAAATATAGAATTTTAAAACAGATTTTTTTTTTTCAGAGAAAGAAGTAGAATATTTAATATTTTTAAAATTGAAGTTTATTTGATTTATAATGTTGTGTTAGTTTCTGGTTATAACAAAGTGATTCAGTTACACATGCTTCCGCTGCTTAGCGGCTTCAGTCCTGTCTGACTCTGTGTGACCCCGTGGACTGTAGCCTGTCAGGCTCCTCTGTCCATGGAATTCTCCAGGCAAGAATCCTGGAGTGGGCCGCTGTGCCCTACTCCAGGGTTTGTGACCCCATGAACTTCAGCCTGCCAGGCTTTCTGTTCATGGGATTTGCCAGAATCCTGAGTGAGTTGCCATTTCCTTCGGGGCTCAGCCTTTTGCAGATTTCAAATTGAAGACCTGTGGGAAATTGTGAACTGTCATTGATTTTGAACTGAATTATCAAATATGCCACTAGGATGATAGATAAACCTCTAGCAGTTATATTACCCACAAAAATGGCAACACTTTAAAATTTCTCTCTACAACTACAAAAAAAATCCCTAAACATAAATATCAGTGCAAATCAGTGTCAAGAGTTCATTCAACTTTTATTAAGGATATTAAGTTCATTTATTTTTTCACTTAGGCTTTGGTATGTGAAGAAGAAATATATCAGGCAACAATATGGATTCTCCTTTATAACTTAGGCAACTCTGCCATAAGTATGATTGTGTAATGGGTTTCTATAGTTACCATTTTTATGATACTTTGATTCTGTAAATCCTTTGTGAATCAATACTTAGAGAGTTTTTTGCATCTTAAGTTTGAAAGTTTGACAAACCTTACACTTAAAATGTTTGCCAGGTGAAATGTTCCCAAGTCCTTTCTGGTTTTGTTTTGTTTTTTTTGGCAGGACCTGAAAAACATTTGCTGTGACCCCCTAGAGCTAGAAGTATTGATTTTTTAATGGGTACACTTTTCTCAAATGGAGTCCATCACTTAAATCCAACATCCGCTCCTTTGTTGAAGGAGCAGTTTCTTGTTTCCAAGTAATTACTGTTCTCTTTTTTGCCACTGATAATGGTATGTTTAAGGATCCATATATTCTCTCGAAGAAATTTAAAGCTGGACTTACATGCCAAAAAACAAAGAGGAAAAATCAAATATTAATAGTTGAGAAGTTGTTATAAAAATATGTCACAGAATTTTAAAATATAGAATTTTAAAACAGATTTTTTTTCAGAGAAAGAAGTAGAATATTTAATATTTTTAAAATTGAAGTTTATTTGATTTATAATGTTGTGTTAGTTTCTGGTTATAACAAAGTGATTCAGTTACACATGCTTCCGCTGCTTAGCGGCTTCAGTCCTGTCTGACTCTGTGTGACCCCGTGGACTGTAGCCTGTCAGGCTCCTCTGTCCATGGAATTCTCCAGGCAAGAATCCTGGAGTGGGCCGCTGTGCCCTACTCCAGGGTTTGTGACCCCATGAACTTCAGCCTGCCAGGCTTTCTGTTCATGGGATTTGCCAGAATCCTGAGTGAGTTGCCATTTCCTTCTCCAGATTTAGTTATACATATTTACACACACACACACACACATTCTTTTCCAGACTCTTTTCCACTGTAGCCTGTGAGACTCCTCTGTTGATGGAATTCTCTAGGCAAGAATATCAGAGTGGGGCTTCCCTGGTAGTACAGTGGGTAAAGAGTCTTCCTTGCAGTGCAAGGTGCACCGATTTGACCCCTGGCCCAGGAAGATCCCACATGCCACTGAGCGGCTGGACTGGAGTGTCCAATTATAAGCCAGCGCTCTGGAGCGCATCCGCCCAGAGTTGGTGCTCTGCAAGGAGAAAGGCTACTGCAATGAGAGGCCCACACAGGCCGAAGAATAAAGATGGATGAAAATTAAAAAAAAAAAAAGAGGTTAAAATTTTTAAAAAGGTTTATTTAAAAAAAAAAAAGAATATCAGAGTGGGTTGCTGTGCCCTTCTCCAGGAAATCTTCCCAACCCCCGGGGTCGAATGCATGTCTCCCACATTGTAGGCAGATTCTTTACCATCTGAGCCATCAAGGAAACCCTCTCTTCCACCAGAGCTTCTTAAAAAATATTGAATACAATTCCCTGCACTATACAGTAAGTAGGACCTTGCTATTTATGTATTTTATACACAGTAGGTTTAAATTTTACTAGAACAGAATTTCAAGTTTTATTCCACATAATAAACATCTTTTAGCTCTTTTGAGATTAGTTGGATATATTTGCCCAGATTGGAGACAGCTCTACTATTTTTTCACTTTGTACAGATTCTCTCAAGAAGTTAGGAATTGAAATCTGTCAGAAATAAAGACATTTTTATTCTATCTTTATGAAAAAGGTGAAAAGCATCCTGAGAGTGAAGAAGTCATGGTACCTATTTGCCCAGAAGTTTCATTCACTTACATTATTGATCACATAACCACTAGGCCAATAACCTGATACATGATGATAGATGGTGATATGGAGGGCATTTTTCTGTGGATCTGTAGTAACTCTCTTGCCTTTGGCAAGGTGGAGTAGAGACTTGTCTTAACTCTCTCATTTCCCTCTAGCTCCCTTTTTTGGATAAGTTTGGTTTGAACTTCAGCCTGCCAGGCTTTCTGTTCATGGGATTTGCCAGAATCCTGAGTGAGTTGCCATTTCCTTCTCCAGATTTAGTTATACATATTTACACACACACACACACACATTCTTTTCCAGACTCTTTTCCACTGTAGCCTGTGAGACTCCTCTGTTGATGGAATTCTCTAGGCAAGAATATCAGAGTGGGGCTTCCCTGGTAGTACAGTGGGTAAAGAGTCTTCCTTGCAGTGCAAGGTGCACCGATTTGACCCCTGGCCCAGGAAGATCCCACATGCCACTGAGCGGCTGGACTGGAGTGTCCAATTATAAGCCAGCGCTCTGGAGCGCATCCGCCCAGAGTTGGTGCTCTGCAAGGAGAAAGGCTACTGCAATGAGAGGCCCACACAGGCCGAAGAATAAAGATGGATGAAAATTAAAAAAAAAAAAAGAGGTTAAAAATTTTTAAAAAAGTTTTATTTAAAAAAAAAAAAGAATATCAGAGTGGGTTGCTGTGCCCTTCTCCAGGAAATCTTCCCAACCCCGGGATCGAATGCAGGTCTCCCACATTGTAGGCAGATTCTTTACCATCTGAGCCATCAAGGAAACCCTCTCTTCCACCAGAGCTTCTTAAAAAATATTGAATACAATTCCCTGCACTATACAGTAAGTAGGACCTTGCTATTTATGTATTTTATACACAGTAGGTTTAAATTTTACTAGAACAGAATTTCAAGTTTTATTCCACATAATAAACATCTTTTAGCTCTTTTGAGATTAGTTGGATATATTTGCCCAGATTGGAGACAGCTCTACTATTTTTTCACTTTGTACAGATTCTCTCAAGAAGTTAGGAATTGAAATCTGTCAGAAATAAAGACATTTTTATTCTATCTTTATGAAAAAGGTGAAAAGCATCCTGAGAGTGAAGAAGTCATGGTACCTATTTGCCCAGAAGTTTCATTCACTTACATTATTGATCACATAACCACTAGGCCAATAACCTGATACATGATGATAGATGGTGATATGGAGGGCATTTTTCTGTGGATCTGTAGTAACTCTCTTGCCTTTGGCAAGGTGGAGTAGAGACTTGTCTTAACTCTCTCATTTCCCTCTAGCTCCCTGGATAAGTTTGGTTTGATATCAGCCTAGGATGATCTTATTAATAGACTTACGCTTTTTAGCCAATACTCATTAATTAAACAAAAGCTATCTTGACATTTTGCTAATTCAAGGACAGTTTGCTCTGACCCTGCATAGCTTAGAAAGATAATCCAATCAGAGAAAGTCAAGAGTTGATATGATAAAAAATCACAAATAGCTCAGTGGGTCTAAAATGCAGCATTTAAGAGGATTATTATGAGAGATGAAGCTGGAGAAGTTTGAAGGAAGACAAAGACAAATTGCTGGGTGCTTTATGTACTGTGGTAGAGAGTTTGTACTTGATTCTAAAAGCAGAGTCACTGAGAGACAATGAGAGGCTACGGCCAACTTAAGCCCATACGTATAAACAGTACAGTAGTAAACTTAACATTATGTAAATTTTAACACAATTAAAAAAAAAAAATCCTTTACAGAGGATAAGTGTTTCTTAGGTGGCACCAGTGGGTAAAGAACCCACCTGCTAATTCAGGAAACATCAAAGACACAGGTTTGATCCCCGGGTCAGGAAGATTCCTTGGAAGAGGGCATGGCAACCCAATCCACTATTCCTACATGGAGAATCCCAGGGACAGAGGGACCTGGTGATCTACAGTCCACATGGTCACACAGAGTTGGACACAACTAACGTGACTTAGCACGCATGCACACGCAGAGAATAAAAAAAAATGTAACCTTGCTTTTATGTATTTTATACACAGTAGGTTTAATTTTAGAACAAAAGTTTTATTCCACATAATAAACATCTTTTAGCTCTTTTGAGATTAGTTGGATATATTTGCCCAGATTGGAGACAGCTCTACTATTTTTTCACTTTGTACAGATTCTCTCAAGAAGTTAGGAATTGAAATCTGTCAGAAATAAAGACATTTTTATTCTATCTTTATGAAAAAGGTGAAAAGCATCCTGAGAGTGAAGAAGTCATGGTACCTATTTGCCCAGAAGTTTCATTCACTTACATTATTGATCACATAACCACTAGGCCAATAACCTGATACATGATGATAGATGGTGATATGGAGGGCATTTTTCTGTGGATCTGTAGTAACTCTCTTGCCTTTGGCAAGGTGGAGTAGAGACTTGTCTTAACTCTCTCATTTCCCTCTAGCTCCCTGGATAAGTTTGGTTTGATATCAGCCTAGGATGATCTTATTAATAGACTTACGCTTTTTAGCCAATACTCATTAATTAAACAAAAGCTATCTTGACATTTTGCTAATTCAAGGACAGTTTGCTCTGACCCTGCATAGCTTAGAAAGATAATCCAATCAGAGAAAGTCAAGAGTTGATATGATAAAAAATCACAAATAGCTCAGTGGGTCTAAAATGCAGCATTTAAGAGGATTATTATGAGAGATGAAGCTGGAGAAGTTTGAAGGAAGACAAAGACAAATTGCTGGGTGCTTTATGTACTGTGGTAGAGAGTTTGTACTTGATTCTAAAAGCAGGGGAGTCACTGAGAGACAATGAGAGGCTACGGCCAACTTAAGCCCATACGTATAAACAGTACAGTAGTAAACTTAACATTATGTAAATTTTAACACAATTAAAAAAAAAAAATCCTTTACAGAGGATAAGTGTTTCTTAGGTGGCACCAGTGGGTAAAGAACCCACCTGCTAATTCAGGAAACATCAAAGACACAGGTTTGATCCCCGGGTCAGGAAGATTCCTTGGAAGAGGGCATGGCAACCCAATCCACTATTCCTACATGGAGAATCCCAGGGACAGAGGGACCTGGTGATCTACAGTCCACATGGTCACACAGAGTTGGACACAACTAACGTGACTTAGCACGCATGCACACGCAGAGAATAAAAAAAAAAATGTAAGATTTTAGTTATATTGAGTCACACTTGTCCCTATGTATACATTCCCTTTAAAGACAGACTAGGGGCTTCCCCTGGTGGTCTAGTGGGTAAGGACACCACCTTGCAGTGCAAGGGACGCCAGTTCGAGCCCTGGCCTGGGAAGATCCCACGTGCTGTGGAGCGGCTGGACCGATGTGTCCAATTACCGAGCTGGAGCTCTGGAGCGCATGCGCCCAGAGCAGGTGCTCTGCGACAACAGAGGCCACCACGATGGGAAGCCCACACGGGCCAAAGAACAAAGATGGATGAAACTAGACAAATGAAAGACCAGTGGAAGTGGCCCGCCCACCCCCCTCCCTCGCCAACCCCGCCTAAATAAATAAATAAATAAATAAAAAATAAAGACAGACTAACTACTGGTCATTTTAGGGATTCACCAGGAGTTTTTACACCAGCATCAGAATCAAGCTTAAAAATGCACATGCTTGCTTATGGGATAGAAATGAATCCAATAATGCAACTTTAATCACAAACAGTAGAGCCATTTCTTAAGTAGTATAAATATTTCTTTTGTCCTAAGTGATGAGTGTAACTGTCATTGATTTATGACTTGTATGTGTGTGTGCTCAGTCACTCAGTCATGTTGGACTTTTTGTGACCCTATGGATTGCAGCCTGTCAGGCTTCTTTGTCCATTGGATTCTCCAGGCTAGAATATTGGAGCGGGGTTGCCATGCCATGCCTTGTGCCAGGGGACCTTCCTGACCCAAAGATTGAACCTGAGTCTCCTGCACTGGCAAGCGGATTGTTTACCACTGAGCCACCAGAGAAGCCCACTCTGATGTATGCCAGGTTTTTTTAAATTAGCATTTCATCTCTTCACAATTAAAAAAAAAAAATCCTTTACAGAGGATAAGTGTTTCTTAGGTGGCACCAGTGGGTAAAGAACCCACCTGCTAATTCAGGAAACATCAAAGACACAGGTTTGATCCCCGGGTCAGGAAGATTCCTTGGAAGAGGGCATGGCAACCCAATCCACTATTCCTACATGGAGAATCCCAGGGACAGAGGGACCTGGTGATCTACAGTCCACATGGTCACACAGAGTTGGACACAACTAACGTGACTTAGCACGCATGCACACGCAGAGAATAAAAAAAAAAATGTAAGATTTTAGTTATATTGAGTCACACTTGTCCCTATGTATACATTCCCTTTAAAGACAGACTAGGGGCTTCCCCTGGTGGTCTAGTGGGTAAGGACACCACCTTGCAGTGCAAGGGACGCCAGTTCGAGCCCTGGCCTGGGAAGATCCCACGTGCTGTGGAGCGGCTGGACCGATGTGTCCAATTACCGAGCTGGAGCTCTGGAGCGCATGCGCCCAGAGCAGGTGCTCTGCGACAACAGAGGCCACCACGATGGGAAGCCCACACGGGCCAAAGAACAAAGATGGATGAAACTAGACAAATGAAAGACCAGTGGAAGTGGCCCGCCCACCCCCCTCCCTCGCCAACCCCGCCTAAATAAATAAATAAATAAATAAAAAATAAAGACAGACTAACTACTGGTCATTTTAGGGATTCACCAGGAGTTTTTACACCAGCATCAGAATCAAGCTTAAAAATGCACATGCTTGCTTATGGGATAGAAATGAATCCAATAATGCAACTTTAATCACAAACAGTAGAGCCATTTCTTAAGTAGTATAAATATTTCTTTTGTCCTAAGTGATGAGTGTAACTGTCATTGATTTATGACTTGTATGTGTGTGTGCTCAGTCACTCAGTCATGTTGGACTTTTTGTGACCCTATGGATTGCAGCCTGTCAGGCTTCTTTGTCCATTGGATTCTCCAGGCTAGAATATTGGAGCGGGGTTGCCATGCCATGCCTTGTGCCAGGGGACCTTCCTGACCCAAAGATTGAACCTGAGTCTCCTGCACTGGCAAGCGGATTGTTTACCACTGAGCCACCAGAGAAGCCCACTCTGATGTATGCCAGGTTAAAATTAGTCATTTTATTTTATTCATATGAAGTATGTATGCATTATCACGAATGTACTCTTCCAACTCTTTTGATAATAGAAATCTGTAGGAATTAGACTGAATTTAATCCTCAGTTGTTAATTGAGGATTTGAGTTGAAATGTGGCTTCCATGCCTAAGAAGCCCTGAATTTGAGCACCTAAAGGAAACTGGGACCTAAAAAGTGAGAACTCTTTGCAAGTCAATGCTTGTCTCAATACATTGGCTTCATTTTGTCTGTTTTATTAAATTAGTTTCCACAAGGTAGGTCACTCCCTCAGCTTCTGTTCCATTTCCAGTCACAGTGAAGGAAAACTCAATAACATGGCTCTGACCTGGTCTGATCAAATACGCCCAGGGTAGTCTGGTTGTAATCGACCATACTAGGATGTCAATGACTATGGGGGTCAAATTCTGGGAATGGGGGAAAGGGCAGGAAGGGAAGTAGTGTGAGCTGAGCAGACATCCCCAAAGTGTCTACTCCCTGTGTTCAGGCTCCATCAGAGACTGACCACCCTGCTTGTCCCCAGTGTATTTGAGGTGTCCAGCCACCCTGCCTTCTCTAGGTTATTTCAATAATTTGAAAGAAAGGATAAAACAATTGACCCAACACCCTTCCAAAAAACCTGAACTGGATGAATGAACAGTAAGGCTTCCCATTTCATAAATCTGATATTCTCTATCATATCTTTACTTCCTTCATGTGTTTTTATCCCAATGATCTTATTTGCTTATTTACTGTCATTTCCACTTCCCACTCCAAGAATGTAAGCTTCATGAAAGACCATATCTGTTTTCTTCCTTGTTATATTTCAAGTGCCTACAAGAGTTCCTGGCTTTCAATTATTGTTGAAAAAATGTTGTTGAATCAAAAAATTTAAAAATATCTCACATTCAAAATGTACTTTAAGAAAAATGTGAATGTTAAAATGTAACTTAAAAATAATGGAACTATTAGAGTTTCATCAACATTAGAAAGGGTTGCAGGGCATCTCACTTAGCAGTTTATAAAAACATATTGAACCATAAATCCTGTTCATAGCAAAATTTATTATGAGATGTTTTAAAAATATTCAGTTAAAATCTTTCCACAGTAAATGATGAAGCTATTTGGAATAAAATGTTTCAGACTAATTTATTATTAAAGGTTTCATAGAATTAGTTTTAATGATAACCTAATAAAAATTACTCCTTCCAACTCTTTTGATAATAGAAATCTGTAGGAATTAGACTGAATTTAATCCTCAGTTGTTAATTGAGGATTTGAGTTGAAATGTGGCTTCCATGCCTAAGAAGCCCTGAATTTGAGCACCTAAAGGAAACTGGGACCTAAAAGTGAGAACTCTTTGCAAGTCAATGCTTGTCTCAATACATTGGCTTCATTTTGTCTGTTTTATTAAATTAGTTTCCACAAGGTAGGTCACTCCCTCAGCTTCTGTTCCATTTCCAGTCACAGTGAAGGAAAACTCAATAACATGGCTCTGACCTGGTCTGATCAAATACGCCCAGGGTAGTCTGGTTGTAATCGACCATACTAGGATGTCAATGACTATGGGGGTCAAATTCTGGGAATGGGGGAAAGGGCAGGAAGGGAAGTAGTGTGAGCTGAGCAGACATCCCCAAAGTGTCTACTCCCTGTGTTCAGGCTCCATCAGAGACTGACCACCCTGCTTGTCCCCAGTGTATTTGAGGTGTCCAGCCACCCTGCCTTCTCTAGGTTATTTCAATAATTTGAAAGAAAGGATAAAACAATTGACCCAACACCCTTCCAAAAAACCTGAACTGGATGAATGAACAGTAAGGCTTCCCATTTCATAAATCTGATATTCTCTATCATATCTTTACTTCCTTCATGTGTTTTTATCCCAATGATCTTATTTGCTTATTTACTGTCATTTCCACTTCCCACTCCAAGAATGTAAGCTTCATGAAAGACCATATCTGTTTTCTTCCTTGTTATATTTCAAGTGCCTACAAGAGTTCCTGGCTTTCAATTATTGTTGAAAAAATGTTGTTGAATCAAAAAATTTAAAAATATCTCACATTCAAAATGTACTTTAAGAAAAATGTGAATGTTAAAATGTAACTTAAAAATAATGGAACTATTAGAGTTTCATCAACATTAGAAAGGGTTGCAGGGCATCTCACTTAGCAGTTTATAAAAACATATTGAACCATAAATCCTGTTCATAGCAAAATTTATTATGAGATGTTTTAAAAATATTCAGTTAAAATCTTTCCACAGTAAATGATGAAGCTATTTGGAATAAAATGTTTCAGACTAATTTATTATTAAAGGTTTCATAGAATTAGTTTTAATGATAACCTAATAGTATTCATAATAGAGAAAAAGAACTTTGAATCTGTTCTATAGAAAAATGTTCCCATCCTTCTTACTTTAAAATAATTATAACAGAAAACTATGTAGTGCTAATATGCATTTCAAAAATTAAATTTGTTTGATTTTTATTATTGCAAATATATTTGTAATTTAACTATTACCTGTACTGTCAAGATACAAATAAACAGCTTTCATGACCTGATATTTTGAATTCTTATATTTTTTAATTTTGCAAGAATGAAATTTTTTAGCATTTGTTTTGAAATAATCTGAAAAGGCAGAGCTTTTAATCAAGCAGCCATGTGTAAATACTTCTCAAAAAATTAGATATTGGAGATTTAATCTAAATGAAATGAACTGATTATTGCATTTTCCTTCTTACCACTTCCTTTCTTAGGAAAAAGAGAATAAAAGAAGAATAAAAGTGTAAACAGATCATGAAGGCAAAGAGTAAGAGAGGATACCTTCGTGGACCAGTGATTTCAACAAAGGTTTGCAGGTGAAAGCAGGTGGATGACACCTGAGAGAGCTGAACTGGATTTTCAAACTCATGTCCCTACAGAGTGAATTAAGGACAAGGAGCAAGATAACTTGCCGAAAGAACCCTTGAGAGGACAGAGATTTGGAGTTCTCTGAATAACAGACGTGTGAATGAGGTACATCATTGAAAACAGAGATGTCTAAGAATCGGTAAATGGAGTCAATTCCTCTTATGCCCTCTTCCCCTCCAACAGCCAGTCAGATTCCAAATCTCACAGATGAAGATACTTCAATCCTAAGCATACCAGAAGGATTGAGTAATATATAGGAACTGAGTAAAAAGTCTGCATTATTAAAGACAATTTATCTATTTCCAGAAAAATGGGCATTTTTCTGGGTATTTCGGAGAAACTAAAAGGTCTAAGAGAGAGGATCTCTCAATTCTGACAAATCATGATAGTGGGGTTGGAGCTAAAACTCGCTGCTTTTAAAAGCTACAAAATATGACTAAGGAGGCATTTGAGGAAATCCTCCAAACCTACAAATGAATGAAGGAGTCTATGAAATGAACAAAAAGATACAAGTAAAAGGAATTCCTAGAAAACAGAGATGAGACAAAAAAAGCTAAAAATTTAAAACAAACATTAAAGTATACTCTGATATCGAATGTGTGTGTGCTAATTCGCTTCAGTTGAGTCCGACTCTTTGCAACCCTGTGGATTGTTGCCTGCCAGGATCCTTCGTTCACAGGATTCTCCAGGCAATAATACTGGAGTGGGTTGACATTTTCTTCTCCAGGAGATCTTCCTGACCCAGGATTCGAACCCACATCTCTTATGTCTCCTGCATCGGCAGGCAGATTCTTTACCACTAGCACTACCTGGGGAATGAGAGAAATTTTCACTTCCATTGGACATGATTGCAGGATAAAGTAATCAGAAATCATAAGAGAGAGAGAGAAACCAAAATTTTAAAATGAGTGTAGAAGATAAAGCTAAATAAATTCCTTTGGAATAAAAGAAAATGACAAAAAAAATGGAACAAGAAAAGAAAACGAAGTCTCTCAACTCCTTGACCAAGAGGGGTTCTAGAAAGGTAGGCAAGAGAAAAAGAGAAATGGCAGTCAGAACTATCAAATGAATAATGAAGGAACATATTCAGATTTGAAGATCAAATGTCATCAGAATGGAAGATGTCATTGAACGTCATCCTTGCCCTCAAAAAAGTCACAGTATCATAGTTCAGCTCATCAAGGTTAAAAAGATCTCCATAACTTCCAGAGTGAGCATACAGAAGGAATAGAAATACAAAGGATATTGGATTTCTTACCTAAAAGTGATGTTTTCAAAATTGAGAGGCAGTTATTTCAGCTCAGGTTTCTGTAGCAAGTAAAGTAATCAATTGAGTGAGAGCAGAATAAATATATTTTTCAGATCTACAAAGACTTAAAATTTTACCTCGTGTGGGGAGAAGAGACAACACTTGTGCACAGAAGAATTTCAAGTAGCTTAATGGATACTCTCCCTTCTCCCCTCAGGAAGGGAGAGCTTAACTTTCCAATCCTTAAGTGGGATGTGCTACTTAATGACTTGCTTCTAATAAGTACTATTGGAAAAGAGGAACACATAACTTTTGGAGAAAGAAACCTGGCAAGCACTACCTCAAACAGATGATCAACCTTAATATCATCAGTACAAGTCATGCTGATAATGAGCATCTTTATTATGAGTCATGAACTAGGACTTCACCTGTGTCTTCTCCCCTAAAACACAGTACCCAGGTTAATTATGAGGAAAAAGAATCAGACAAATCAAAATTGAGGAACATTCTCCAAAATGTTCTGGTGCTCCTCAAAACTGTCAAAGTCATCAAAATAAGGAAAGATTCAGAAATATTAAATCCAAGAGGAGCATAAGGAGACTTGACTGCTAGATGTAGTATGGTATCTTAGACAGGATTATGGAATAGAAAAGGAACATCAGGGAATAAAACTAACAAAATCCAAATAAAGTATGGCTTTAGTTAACAATGAGATATTAATATCCACTCATCAGTTGTGAGAGATGTATTGTACCATAGTCATGTACTTTGTTAATAGCCAGGGAAACTGGCTGTGGGGTATACGGGAACTCTGTACACCACCCTCCTAACTTCTCTCCCAAAACTGAAGCTATTCTAAAATTAAGTTTATTTTAATAAAATTAATACCCATGGAGTGTTTCTTAGGATGCTTCTGAAAATTTGGAAAGCAAACCAAGTAAAGGATGACATGAGATTCAGAAAATACCAATAATTGATCTGGCACAGGAATATGCCCTGAGCATGAAAAATACTGATTTTCATTTTGACTGAGGCTTTTTGAGGCCTCAAACAAGAAGGTCTTCTGGGAAATGGTGCACTCTCCAAAATTAACCATGACAATGGTTTTAAGTCATATAAAATTGAGGCAGTTATTTCAGCTCAGGTTTCTGTAGCAAGTAAAGTAATCAATTGAGTGAGAGCAGAATAAATATATTTTTCAGATCTACAAAGACTTAAAATTTTACCTCGTGTGGGGAGAAGAGACAACACTTGTGCACAGAAGAATTTCAAGTAGCTTAATGGATACTCTCCCTTCTCCCCTCAGGAAGGGAGAGCTTAACTTTCCAATCCTTAAGTGGGATGTGCTACTTAATGACTTGCTTCTAATAAGTACTATTGGAAAAGAGGAACACATAACTTTTGGAGAAAGAAACCTGGCAAGCACTACCTCAAACAGATGATCAACCTTAATATCATCAGTACAAGTCATGCTGATAATGAGCATCTTTATTATGAGTCATGAACTAGGACTTCACCTGTGTCTTCTCCCCTAAAACACAGTACCCAGGTTAATTATGAGGAAAAAGAATCAGACAAATCAAAATTGAGGAACATTCTCCAAAATGTTCTGGTGCTCCTCAAAACTGTCAAAGTCATCAAAATAAGGAAAGATTCAGAAATATTAAATCCAAGAGGAGCATAAGGAGACTTGACTGCTAGATGTAGTATGGTATCTTAGACAGGATTATGGAATAGAAAAGGAACATCAGGGAATAAAACTAACAAAATCCAAATAAAGTATGGCTTTAGTTAACAATGAGATATTAATATCCACTCATCAGTTGTGAGAGATGTATTGTACCATAGTCATGTACTTTGTTAATAGCCAGGGAAACTGGCTGTGGGGTATACGGGAACTCTGTACACCACCCTCCTAACTTCTCTCCAAATCTGAAGCTATTCTAAAATTAAGTTTATTTTAATAAAATTAATACCCATGGAGTGTTTCTTAGGATGCTTCTGAAAATTTGGAAAGCAAACCAAGTAAAGGATGACATGAGATTCAGAAAATACCAATAATTGATCTGGCACAGGAATATGCCCTGAGCATGAAAAATACTGATTTTCATTTTGACTGAGGCTTTTTGAGGCCTCAAACAAGAAGGTCTTCTGGGAAATGGTGCAATCTCAAAATTACCAACATGGTAAAGCATTAGGAAAGAAATCAAACCCATGACAGATTTAGTGGAATATTATGATCAAGAATATTATCTTCTATATAAAAGAGGATAATGAGGCAATTTATGAAAATTAAGAGAAACTAAAGAAAGAGTGTGCAACAAAAGAGATGTAATTATAGTTCTCCATGTGTGGCTCTGTTAACACTGTTTCCCTATCACAGAAGGCATAGTAAACTAACTCTCCTAGAGAATGAGGAAGTGAATGGTGGTGCAAAGGAGTTACCTTCTTATCAACAGTAACAGAGAATCAATACTCAAGTTTAAAGTTGATGAAAACTTAGACAGTAGTTATGTTTTTCTAGATGGGCATAAATACCAGGAGAAATAGCTAAACTAGTTGGAAGTAGTTTCTTTTGTATAGCAGAACTGAATGGTAAGAAGAGGTGGGGCACAGTTCTACTTTTTTGTGTGTAGTCATATGCCTATTGCCAACTGAAAAAAAGATAAACTTGAGAGTTGTGGGTTAAGTTTATTTGGGGCAAAATTAGGACTGCAGCCCAGGAGGCATCACCACAGATAGCTTTGAGAGACTGCTCCAAAGAGGCAACAGGAAGAAAATCAATATATAACATTTTTAGGAAGGGGGAGTTCCATACCAACAAACAGTCATTTTACAATGGGTTTTCAGTTAGTCATGAGGTTCTGATGTCACCATGAAGAGATTTAGTGTTTTTCTAAGCAGGAGGAGATGCAAGAATTGAGAGAGTAAAATCTGTTCCTAAAAACATCCACCTATCTAAAGACCTGCTCCACCATATTCCCTGCAGCACAGAATGCCTAAGCCACCCTGAACTGCCTCAGGCGGTATTGAAGGTCAGAAGCTGTTAAAGCACAGGGGTCAATCTTCACAGAAGCAGATGGCAAATGCTCTTGTTCAATCATTGGCGATGTAATTGGTAAATGCCAATTTGTAGTTGACACTATTATAATCATGTTATACAGCCACATGATTCTTTTTTTTTCTGTTTAATTTTCATGTATGATCAAACAAGAAGTGACTCCTTCTAATATAAAAGAGCTGAGGCTTTTGAGGCCTCAAACAAGAAGGTCTTCTGGGAAATGGTGCAATCTCAAAATTACCAACATGGTAAAGCATTAGGAAAGAAATCAAACCCATGACAGATTTAGTGGAATATTATGATCAAGAATATTATCTTCTATATAAAAGAGGATAATGAGGCAATTTATGAAAATTAAGAGAAACTAAAGAAAGAGTGTGCAACAAAGAGATGTAATTATAGTTCTCCATGTGTGGCTCTGTTAACACTGTTTCCCTATCACAGAAGGCATAGTAAACTAACTCTCCTAGAGAATGAGGAAGTGAATGGTGGTGCAAAGGAGTTACCTTCTTATCAACAGTAACAGAGAATCAATACTCAAGTTTAAAGTTGATGAAAACTTAGACAGTAGTTATGTTTTTCTAGATGGGCATAAATACCAGGAGAAATAGCTAAACTAGTTGGAAGTAGTTTCTTTTGTATAGCAGAACTGAATGGTAAGAAGAGGTGGGGCACAGTTCTACTTTTTTGTGTGTAGTCATATGCCTATTGCCAACTGAAAAAAAGATAAACTTGAGAGTTGTGGGTTAAGTTTATTTGGGGCAAAATTAGGACTGCAGCCCAGGAGGCATCACCACAGATAGCTTTGAGAGACTGCTCCAAAGAGGCAACAGGAAGAAAATCAATATATAACATTTTTAGGAAGGGGGAGTTCCATACCAACAAACAGTCATTTTACAATGGGTTTTCAGTTAGTCATGAGGTTCTGATGTCACCATGAAGAGATTTAGTGTTTTTCTAAGCAGGAGGAGATGCAAGAATTGAGAGAGTAAAATCTGTTCCTAAAAACATCCACCTATCTAAAGACCTGCTCCACCATATTCCCTGCAGCACAGAATGCCTAAGCCACCCTGAACTGCCTCAGGCGGTATTGAAGGTCAGAAGCTGTTAAAGCACAGGGGTCAATCTTCACAGAAGCAGATGGCAAATGCTCTTGTTCAATCATTGGCGATGTAATTGGTAAATGCCAATTTGTAGTTGACACTATTATAATCATGTTATACAGCCACATGATTCTTTTTTTTTCTGTTTAATTTTCAGTATAGGATGCTACAAGAGAGATATTTTTTTTTTATCACTGGGTCATCAGTGCCTGCTGAGTGAGCACCTGCCCTTAATAAACAATCCTTAAACATTGTGATAGATGACTATCATTGTAGATAGCTTACAGTGAACAGTGTTGGATTCTTGCTCTCCAAAGGAGAAGGGATCTAAAAGACTTGTCTTTGGTCACTCTCAGAGCTTCGTGTAGAAAAAGCTTTATTAAAAAAAATGGGACAGAGAAAGCTTCCAGCTAAAGGAACTAGAAGTGGACTAGTAAAAGAGCATCCCCAGAAGCTGGTTTAGGCAAGGCATTTTGTATTTTTCCAGTTGGTTAATACCAATAGATCAAAAGAATATTTTAAGGTGATAAAGGTCTTACCAGACCCACACCCATAGCATACATGTTTAGATAACATAGGTACAAGCTAAGAAGGAGAATCATGCTCTCCAGCAAGATATATTGTTATAAACATTAGCTCTGGGCTTAAAGTTTTAGGCATAATAGATTATTGTCATAGTTGTGGCAATCAAGGTGAAGGCATCTTGGCTAAAAAATGTCTGTCCTACCTCCTCCTCCTGGGAAACAGCTGGTCTCCTTATCAAGTCTGCCTATTCACCCCTTTATTTATTTTTATTTTTATTTTTTTAAAGATTTATTTATTTCTTTGTTATGGGCGGGGGTCGGGTTGGGGAGGGAGGGGAGCAGGCGGGCCACTTCCATTGGTCTTTCATTTCTCTATTTTCATCGGTCTTTGTTCTTTGGCTCCTGTGGGCCTCCCATCGTGGTGGCATCTGTCGCTGCAGAGCGCCGGCTCTGGGCGCATGCAGTCCAGAGCTCGGGCTCGGTAATTGGACACATGGGTCCAGCCGCTCTGCAGCACGTGGGATCTTCCCAGGCCAGGGATCGAACCGGCGCCCCTTGCACTGCAAGGCGGTGTCCTTATCCACTGGACCACCAGGGGAAGCCCTCACCCCTTTATTGATAGAAAATTTTTTAAAAAGTTTCATGCTGTGTACTTGCAGTTACTAAATATGGAATCAGTTGGTATTTCGGCACCTTCTCTTAATTCTTCTGCCTTCTCAATGGTAAGATGAAGCTACTAGTAAATATCTAATAGTATTTTGGTGAAGATGTAAAAGGACAGCATGCACAGAGTGTCTAGCACACTGACCAGCTCACAGTCATTAATAGACTTCAGTAAATGTAAGGTTTTGCCCCTGAACCAATGCTGATTTTTTCTTTACCACTAGCATCCCTAATTATCCTATTTCAAGCTTATTCCATACCTTTCACTAAAAACAATTATTGTGAAAGCTTTCCAAGTGAACTAGAGGAGGCCTTATTGTTGATTAATTTATTCATTGTTCAATCATACATTTCTTTGTTTCATTATACTTTCTGTCTTTAACAAATATTTTATTATATACACCTACACATATATGTATATATACAAAAATCTGATAAAAGTAACAATTTATATATAGGTATCCCTAGCATAACATTATTAATCCTTTCAGACATTCTATGCAAAATATCAATAAATCTAGCCAAGAGGCATTCCCATCACTTCAAAAGAAAATGCCATATAAAGTGTAGCTGGTCAACTCCCAGCTCCAAATCAAAGCTAGAACAGAAGGGAAAAAAGAAAAAAAGCTTACATATAATAACAGACTATTACATTGAGAATGTGAAAAGCATCATTATGAAACCATCAAATAATTAACATTTGTGAAAACCCAAACAAAACCCTACATCCTTGTGTATGTGGTACAATGGCCTCTCTTAGTACCAGCAAAATTTGAGGTGCATAATTGACGAGATGCAACTGATGTTTTGATGACATATTTCAAGTAATCTATATTTACTACTAATTATAATTAGATTACATTTCAAGATTTCTTCCATAAAACTTTGTTTTTAATGTTGTATTGATTTCTGGGTATGTGATGTGAAATTTCCCTATAAACACTAGGATAGAAGGTATTGATGTACTTACACTCTGGGAAGGCTGAATATTGAAAGTAAGAAGGGTTTTTACTGGCAAAACATTAATGTGCAGACATTCTGCCAGTGTACAGTACATAGGCTATAATTCAGTTCTATTTCAAAAGAATAAGTTTAATGGTTATGTTACTGACTTTTAAAAATAAAAATTGAAATAGATACTTTTATTACCTTACACAATTTGAATTTGCTATAAGAACACTTACTTATTTCAGAATCATGGCTTAGGATACATTGATCTAAGGCCATATCCTTATTTTAATAGGATAAACTTTAGGTCCATGGAAATGAGCTGATAAACAAGAAACATTAAATTAGTGGAAGAGCTAGTCACTGCAGTGTAACTCCTTGTTCTGTGCTCTTTCATGTAAAGAGCTCCTGAATTATGTTCAATTTTAAAGGGAGGCTTTAATCAAAACCAGAATCTATATATGAAGATAATTTCTGTGCAAATTTTCTCCTGTTATCCAAGAACTGTCAAAATAACAATATTAATTTTTGAATGTTATTTCATGTTTGAAGAATAATATAATTAAGGCAAAGTATCTAAACTAAAAGAAAAACATCAGAGATTCTTATAAAGCTAAGTGGTAACTCAAAGTTACAAATTTAATAAAAATAGTTTTTAACCTTACAAATTACAATAGTTTTCATCTTTCAGCTGGAGTACATTTTAAAAGTTCAAGTGTGATCTCTGACCTTATAAAATTCAGGCAACATGCTAGTTTTTTCTAATGTAGGAAACTTGTGTCTAACATTAGCAAAATTATCCTTATCAATAGCAAAATACATCCTAAATTTTTAGACCTAATCATAGGTACTTTATCAATTGGATTTCTATCAATTTTAAAACTCTATTTCATATTAAGAGTCTCTAAATTATAAATGTCAGCTTGAATAATTAATTCTTGAAAAACTGAATTTACTGTTGCATGAAAAACAATGAATTTTCAAATAGTATATTGGAAAAGGCATGATTGTCACTGCAACACATTTTTATAGATTCAATATACCCATGTGCTTAAAATCACACATCTATGGGATTGGGGAGGGAAATGGTTCTTTTTGTTTCTGTTTTCCATTTCTCATATTTTACAAATAAAGAAGTAGTATTAGAGAAGTGTGTTTTACCCAAGGTTATAGCATAATGGTGCCATTTTAAAGGGTTGCTATACTTGAAAGTTTATGAAAATCCTAAAATTGATTTAAAGCTATTTCATAATTTCTTTCTTCTTTCTCTATAAGAAAAAGAGCAAAGGACATCAGATGACTTCTTTTTTCCTAAATATTTTTTTAATGTTTTTAAATATGATTGAATTTTCTTTTAATGAGACCATTTGACTTTAGAAATGTCAAAAGTGGCAATCAATAATAACAATAATAAATATTTATTGAACACTCACTATTGAGTGCTTTGGTCCTGGGGACAGTGAATTTTATTTTGATCTTCACAAAATACAAGAACAAAGTTAGGTTGCTAAGCCCTAGCAGAGGAGAGTTGGCGGAAGTTTCTGCTATAAACAAATCATCATCCAATTAACCACTTTCTGGAACTTCTCCCTATATGCATGCTATTCATTTTCTTCCCCCATTTTAAGTTCCCAGTACCAGTTTTACTTTTAAATACAAGTAGTCAGGGGAAAGAAAAGTACAATATATAGGCATACTCTGATTCATTTATCTCACTGGACCAGTAACCTTTGGCCAGGCCTAGAAACATGTGGGTTACCAAGACTGCTCATTGTGGTGGGAATGTTGCTAGACATCTCAGAGTAACCAGAGACTAAAGTATGAGACAGTCTAGAAGCAGTTGAAATGATAATGAAGGACAGAACAGAATTTATCAGTGGTAAGTGGACAGATCCTGGGAATTGGTATCACACATTGTTCAGGAATCGAGGTAAACAAGACAATGACCAAAGAACCCATGTTGACCAGAGGTCAGAGTTGGCAGGCAGGGATGTCCCTGAGAAACATGAGGGACTTTGAGATAAAGTTGAGGAAAAAGGCAGGTGAGGTCATTTTTTGTACCAAACAGAAAGTTCATATAAACTGATTACCAGTCACAACATTTAAATAACTATCAGTCAATAAATCCATCAGTCCCAGGCTTTGGACAGGCTAGAACCCACTGATGAAAGTACAAGAGATAAGAGCAGATGAGAGATTCTCATCTGAAGCTCACAATCCTTGCTTCATGTAGGATGGGGTACTGATTTTGCTCATGCTTCTGGTGTACTGCTCTATTATCATCATTATTTGTTCAGTAGTCTCTAAATTTTCCTACAAGAGGACAATTTTCTCACTATATGTGGTCAAGTTATGCCTGTGATGTTATTTCTATTTGTAGGCACACTGATAAGTTGATACTGCATACTTCAAGGAGGTCTACATTTAATAGTTAGATGACAGCAAAATGTTAGGATTTGTCAGCCCCCAAGATAACTTCCTATTAAACATTAGAACATAACAAACACTTGGTTTGATATTTGTCATTTGCTGTCTTAATTTGTGCACCTTTGAAAAGACTTTGTTAACACATGAAACGTCAGCTCTACTATTTCCCTACAAACACCTTACCATGGTGATAAGGAAAAAAAGAAAAAGGATGATTTATATTCCTTAAAATATTAAACCCATGAGCTTTATTTAAGTTTAGTGAAGTAGTAAAGCTAGATGTCTGATTAGTTCAGTCCCTTAGGAAAAAATCCTTTTATTCTCTTATGATAATGTTTCTGTTTTGAGTATATAGAAATGCAGCCTACATGGTGTTCATAAAGTGAGATGTGTATCTGTAGTCTGAGAACACTGACCAAGTCACCCAGTCCTTTCTTAGAAGATTGCTTTTTCTCAATGCAATGTTTTGTCTCTGTTGCTATACGATCAGGGTCTTGGATATATTTTTTTTAATTGTCATTAAATGTGTTACTGTAATTTCTAGTTAATGCCTTATGGCACCCATAAATCAATAGGTAAGTTGGAAGTAGGTATTTTGTCAAAGACTGGATTTTTATAATCTATGAATGTGTTAGATTTTTAACCCATACTCCTTGAATTATAAAAGGTATAATTTTCCTTTTGCTGGAAAAGTTCAGTGAAGAACATTTTTACTTCTTTTCTCTTGGGAGGTTCCTGTTTAGAGCACCATTTAATAGTGGAAAAATTATTCAAAATTTCCAGATAGGATGAAAGAATAAATACTGGATAACTATGTAATGTTAGTATTTATCTCACAAGAGGATTTCTCCTGAGGTAGCCTGCAATTTAACACAATACAAGTGAGCCTGCCCCTGTGGAGACTGCAAGACTGGGAGGTGATCCAATATTGATAAAGTTAATCAATACCCAACCTTAGCAAACAGGTAAATATACTCACAAGAATTTTAAGAAGTGGTCTGAAGTCAGAGAAAAAAGTGCTTTTACCAAGGTCACTCACTAAACAGAATAATTAAAAGCAAGTCTATGTTTTAAGCCCTCATGGCACTGTGCCAGGTGAAATTTTTACCTTTGTTTACTGCAGATGATTAATTTAGATCACACATAAACTACTTAGTCTACATAGTCTTAGCATAAACAATTGTGAGTAAACATAACAAACACTTGGTTTGATATTTGTCATTTGCTGTCTTAATTTGTGCACCTTTGAAAAGACTTTGTTAACACATGAAACGTCAGCTCTACTATTTCCCTACAAACACCTTACCATGGTGATAAGGAAAAAAAGAAAAAGGATGATTTATATTCCTTAAAATATTAAACCCATGAGCTTTATTTAAGTTTAGTGAAGTAGTAAAGCTAGATGTCTGATTAGTTCAGTCCCTTAGGAAAAAATCCTTTTATTCTCTTATGATAATGTTTCTGTTTTGAGTATATAGAAATGCAGCCTACATGGTGTTCATAAAGTGAGATGTGTATCTGTAGTCTGAGAACACTGACCAAGTCACCCAGTCCTTTCTTAGAAGATTGCTTTTTCTCAATGCAATGTTTTGTCTCTGTTGCTATACGATCAGGGTCTTGGATATATTTTTTTTAATTGTCATTAAATGTGTTACTGTAATTTCTAGTTAATGCCTTATGGCACCCATAAATCAATAGGTAAGTTGGAAGTAGGTATTTTGTCAAAGACTGGATTTTTATAATCTATGAATGTGTTAGATTTTTAACCCATACTCCTTGAATTATAAAAGGTATAATTTTCCTTTTGCTGGAAAAGTTCAGTGAAGAACTTTTTTACTTCTTTTCTCTTGGGAGGTTCCTGTTTAGAGCACCATTTAATAGTGGAAAAATTATTCAAAATTTCCAGATAGGATGAAAGAATAAATACTGGATAACTATGTAATGTTAGTATTTATCTCACAAGAGGATTTCTCCTGAGGTAGCCTGCAATTTAACACAATACAAGTGAGCCTGCCCCTGTGGAGACTGCAAGACTGGGAGGTGATCCAATATTGATAAAGTTAATCAATACCCAACCTTAGCAAACAGGTAAATATACTCACAAGAATTTTAAGAAGTGGTCTGAAGTCAGAGAAAAAAGTGCTTTTACCAAGGTCACTCACTAAACAGAATAATTAAAAGCAAGTCTATGTTTTAAGCCCTCATGGCACTGTGCCAGGTGAAATTTTTACCTTTGTTTACTGCAGATGATTAATTTAGATCACACATAAACTACTTAGTCTACATAGTCTTAGCATAAACAATGTGACTTTAGTAAGAAGAGGCCAAGAAAAGGTTGAAGAGAGGAGGGTGGAAAGGTAACACCACTTCTGATTAAGCTCTAGGAACATGGTAGAAATTCCACAAACACTTGTGTATGAGTGAATAAACATGTAAGTAGAAGAATAAGGAGTGGGGAGAGGAAAAAGGGAAGGGACGTGGACAGACAGCAGTCATGAGGACTGATGGAAAGTGTGGTTTGAAAAGTAATAAGAAGGGGACTTTGACCACCATATTGTTCACAGCGACTCTACCGGCACTAAGCCGGCATGAAGGAGTCTTTAAAGAACTGGGGGAAACTCCCAAAATAGAGAGGTTCTTAAAGTCTCACACAGGAGTAACTACTTGTGAAAGGCCTCTCCTTATTCTCAGGAGATTTTGGCAGCATCAAAGAGCCTTCAGTTCCTCTGGAGAAAGGATGCACATAATTAAAATATGCACAGCCTTTGAAGTCAGACAGATTTGGCTTCAAAATAGGTATATGATTTATCTCCAGCAAATGACTTACACACATTCATAACACAAGGGGGAGACATATTATATAGCAAATATAATGACCTGTGATATTTACTGGAAACATAGTAAGTATTCAATAAATGCATACTTAAGCAATTTTGACATATAAGTATCCACTGAAAATAGTGTTTCTATATCTATCAGTAGAACTCTACCTGGATGGCACAGTGGTTATGAAATTGCCTGCTAATGCAGGAGATGTGGGTTCAATTCCTGGACAGGGAAGGTCCCTTGAAGTAGGAAATGGCAACTCACTCCAGTATTCTTGCCTGGAAAATTTCCATGGACAGAGGAGCCTGGTGGGCTCCAGTCCATGGGGTCGCAAAAAGTCAGACATGCCTGAACACATTTAATTCATTAGTCTCAAAGTGATCATATATCTTAAAGAAGTAATGACTAATATTGTAAAAAAAAAGAGCAAACAGGTAAATATAAACTCCACAAAGAATTTTAAGAAGTGGTCTGAAGTCAGAGAAAAAAGTGCTTTTACCAAGGTCACTCACTAAACAGAATAATTAAAAGCAAGTCTATGTTTTAAGCCCTCATGGCACTGTGCCAGGTGAAATTTTTACCTTTGTTTACTGCAGATGATTAATTTAGATCACACATAAACTACTTAGTCTACATAGTCTTAGCATAAACAATGTGACTTTAGTAAGAAGAGGCCAAGAAAAGGTTGAAGAGAGGAGGGTGGAAAGGTAACACCACTTCTGATTAAGCTCTAGGAACATGGTAGAAATTCCACAAACACTTGTGTATGAGTGAATAAACATGTAAGTAGAAGAATAAGGAGTGGGGAGAGGAAAAATGGAAGGGACGTGGACAGACAGCAGTCATGAGGACTGATGGAAAGTGTGGTTTGAAAAGTAATAAGAAGGGGACTTTGACCACCATATTGTTCACAGCGACTCTACCGGCACTAAGCCGGCATGAAGGAGTCTTTAAAGAACTGGGGGAAACTCCCAAAATAGAGAGGTTCTTAAAGTCTCACACAGGAGTAACTACTTGTGAAAGGCCTCTCCTTATTCTCAGGAGATTTTGGCAGCATCAAAGAGCCTTCAGTTCCTCTGGAGAAAGGATGCACATAATTAAAATATGCACAGCCTTTGAAGTCAGACAGATTTGGCTTCAAAATAGGTATATGATTTATCTCCAGCAAATGACTTACACACATTCATAACACAAGGGGGAGACATATTATATAGCAAATATAATGACCTGTGATATTTACTGGAAACATAGTAAGTATTCAATAAATGCATACTTAAGCAATTTTGACATATAAGTATCCACTGAAAATAGTGTTTCTATATCTATCAGTAGAACTCTACCTGGATGGCACAGTGGTTATGAAATTGCCTGCTAATGCAGGAGATGTGGGTTCAATTCCTGGACAGGGAAGGTCCCTTGAAGTAGGAAATGGCAACTCACTCCAGTATTCTTGCCTGGAAAATTTCCATGGACAGAGGAGCCTGGTGGGCTCCAGTCCATGGGGTCGCAAAAAGTCAGACATGCCTGAACACATTTAATTCATTAGTCTCAAAGTGATCATATATCTTAAAGAAGTAATGACTAATATGTTAAAAAAAAAAAACTTACAAGAATGCTAATTATTTTTTTCTAAAAATACTGAAATCTTAATTGTACAAAATAGGAGACTGACTACGGACAGTAAATGCTGGAGGGGTATGGAGAAAAGCGGACACTCTTGCACTGTTCGTTGATACAATGACTATGGAGGACAGTATGGCAATTCCTTAAAAAACTAGGAAAAGAACCATCACATGATCAAGCAATCCCACTATTAGGCATAAACCCTGAGGAAATCAAAATTGAAAGAGTCACATGTACCCCAATGCTCATTGCAGGACTTTTTACAATAGCTAGAACATGGAAGCGAGCTAGATGTCCATCAACAAATGAATGGATAAAAAAGCTGTGACATATATATACAATGGAATATTTCTCGACTGTAAAAAGAAATGCATCTGAGTCAGTTCTAATGAGGTGGATGAACCTAGAACCTATTATACAAAGTGAAGTAAGTCAGAAAGAGAAGGATATAGTACACTAACACATATATATGGAATCTAGAAAGATGGTATTGATAAATGTATATGCAGAGCAGCAAAGGAGAAACAGATATAGAGAACAGACCTATGAACATTGTGGGGAGGGAGGAATGGGCGAGATGTATATGACTAACATGGAAACTTACATTACCATATGTAAAAGAGACAACCAGTGTGAATATGCTGTAAGACTCAGGAGACTTATGTGGGAGCATGAAAACTAGGTGGGACAAGGAGGAGGGGGCAGGTTCAGGTGGGATATACAAAGACCTGGGGAAACATAGTAAGTATTCAATAAATGCATACTTAAGCAATTTTGACATATAAGTATCCACTGAAAATAGTGTTTCTATATCTATCAGTAGAACTCTACCTGGATGGCACAGTGGTTATGAAATTGCCTGCTAATGCAGGAGATGTGGGTTCAATTCCTGGACAGGGAAGGTCCCTTGAAGTAGGAAATGGCAACTCACTCCAGTATTCTTGCCTGGAAAATTTCCATGGACAGAGGAGCCTGGTGGGCTCCAGTCCATGGGGTCGCAAAAAGTCAGACATGCCTGAACACATTTAATTCATTAGTCTCAAAGTGATCATATATCTTAAAGAAGTAATGACTAATATGTTAAAAAAAAAAAACTTACAAGAATGCTAATTATTTTTTTCTAAAAATACTGAAATCTTAATTGTACAAAATAGGAGACTGACTACGGACAGTAAATGCTGGAGGGGTATGGAGAAAAGCGGACACTCTTGCACTGTTCGTTGATACAATGACTATGGAGGACAGTATGGCAATTCCTTAAAAAACTAGGAAAAGAACCATCACATGATCAAGCAATCCCACTATTAGGCATAAACCCTGAGGAAATCAAAATTGAAAGAGTCACATGTACCCCAATGCTCATTGCAGGACTTTTTACAATAGCTAGAACATGGAAGCGAGCTAGATGTCCATCAACAAATGAATGGATAAAAAAGCTGTGACATATATATACAATGGAATATTTCTCGACTGTAAAAAGAAATGCATCTGAGTCAGTTCTAATGAGGTGGATGAACCTAGAACCTATTATACAAAGTGAAGTAAGTCAGAAAGAGAAGGATATAGTACACTAACACATATATATGGAATCTAGAAAGATGGTATTGATAAATGTATATGCAGAGCAGCAAAGGAGAAACAGATATAGAGAACAGACCTATGAACATTGTGGGGAGGGAGGAATGGGCGAGATGTATATGACTAACATGGAAACTTACATTACCATATGTAAAAGAGACAACCAGTGTGAATATGCTGTAAGACTCAGGAGACTTATGTGGGAGCTATGCAACAACCTGGAGGGGTGGGACAAGGAGGGAGGTGGGAGGCAGGTTCAGGTGGGAGGGGTCAGGGGTATACCTATGACTGATTTGGGTTTATGTATAACAGCGAACAACAAAACTCTAAAGGGAAAATAAAAAAAAATAGGAGATTGAGTAAATAATTATGAAATGAGTAAAGAGGTTCCAGGTAACCATTAGAATAATTTAATCCAAGACTATTTCTTGAGGTAGAGATACTTCCCTATACCTGTTGCTGTTATTCAGTTGCAAAGCCATGTCCAACTCTTTGTGACCCCACAGAATGCAGCACGCCAGGCTCCTCTGTCCTCCACTATGTCCTTGAATTTGCTCAAATTAATGTCCATTGAGTCAGTAATGATATCTAACCATCACATCATCCGTTGCCTCTTCTTTTCCTTTGACCTTTACCAGCATTAAGGTCTTTTCAAATGAGCAGGCTCTTTGCATCCAGTGGCCAAAGCATTGATTCTTCAGCTCCAGCATCAGTCCTTCCAATGAATATTCAAGATTGATTTCCTTTAGTATTGATTGGCTTGATCTCCTTGCTGTCCAAGGGACTCTCAAGAGTTCTCTAGCACCACAAATTGGAAGCATGAATTCTTCAGCCCTCAGTCTTCTTCATGGTCCAGCTCTGACATCTGTAAACGACTACTGGAAAAACCATAGTTTTGACTACATAGACCTTTGCTGGCAAAGATGTCTATGCTGTCTAGGTTTGTCATAGCTTTCCTTCCAAGGAGCAAGCGTCTTTTAATTTCATGCCTGTAGTCACCATCTGCAGTGAGTTTGTAGCCAAGAGAATAAAATCCATTGCTGCTTCTACTTTTCCCCCTTTTGCCATGAAGTGATGGTATCAGATGACATGATCTTAGGATTTTATTAATGTTGAGTTTCAAGCCAGCTTTTTCACTCTCTTGTTTCATCCTCATCAAAAGGCTCCTTGGTTCCTTTCACTTTCTGCCATTAGAGCAGTATCATCTGTTTGTAGCATACTGCTAACCCCCAAATTTATATGCATGCATTCACATGTTTAATATGCATACATACACATACATTTTAATGATCATGTTCTCATAAACATTTTTACATAAATCTCTACCCATGCACATAACACAGCAGAAGGAATATATATGAACATTTAAGCTGAGCTATCCTTTAGTTTTTCATCTGTATTTTGATTTCTACATTATGAACATAGACTAATTTTATGCATTTGAAATTTTACTTATGACAGTACAATTATTCAACAGTGAGAGAATAGTAAAATTGTGACACTATGTGATGTATTACGCAGTAACCACACAGTTCAGGGAAAAGCTTGAAATTAAATGTATTGAGGGACTTCCCTCACAGGCCAGTGGTTAGAACTCTGCTTTCACTGCAAAGGGCATGAGTTCTATTGCTGGTTGCGGAACTGAGATCCTGCAAGTCATGTGGTCAAAACAAATAAATACAATTTTTAAAATGCACTGTCCTCCACTATGTCCTTGAATTTGCTCAAATTAATGTCCATTGAGTCAGTAATGATATCTAACCATCACATCATCCGTTGCCTCTTCTTTTCCTTTGACCTTTACCAGCATTAAGGTCTTTTCAAATGAGCAGGCTCTTTGCATCCAGTGGCCAAAGCATTGATTCTTCAGCTCCAGCATCAGTCCTTCCAATGAATATTCAAGATTGATTTCCTTTAGTATTGATTGGCTTGATCTCCTTGCTGTCCAAGGGACTCTCAAGAGTTCTCTAGCACCACAAATTGGAAGCATGAATTCTTCAGCCCTCAGTCTTCTTCATGGTCCAGCTCTGACATCTGTAAACGACTACTGGAAAAACCATAGTTTTGACTACATAGACCTTTGCTGGCAAAGATGTCTATGCTGTCTAGGTTTGTCATAGCTTTCCTTCCAAGGAGCAAGCGTCTTTTAATTTCATGCCTGTAGTCACCATCTGCAGTGAGTTTGTAGCCAAGAGAATAAAATCCATTGCTGCTTCTACTTTTCCCCCTTTTGCCATGAAGTGATGGTATCAGATGACATGATCTTAGGATTTTATTAATGTTGAGTTTCAAGCCAGCTTTTTCACTCTCTTGTTTCATCCTCATCAAAAGGCTCCTTGGTTCCTTTCACTTTCTGCCATTAGAGCAGTATCATCTGTTTGTAGCATACTGCTAACCCCCAAATTTATATGCATGCATTCACATGTTTAATATGCATACATACACATACATTTTAATGATCATGTTCTCATAAACATTTTTACATAAATCTCTACCCATGCACATAACACAGCAGAAGGAATATATATGAACATTTAAGCTGAGCTATCCTTTAGTTTTTCATCTGTATTTTGATTTCTACATTATGAACATAGACTAATTTTATGCATTTGAAATTTTACTTATGACAGTACAATTATTCAACAGTGAGAGAATAGTAAAATTGTGACACTATGTGATGTATTACGCAGTAACCACACAGTTCAGGGAAAAGCTTGAAATTAAATGTATTGAGGGACTTCCCTCACAGGCCAGTGGTTAGAACTCTGCTTTCACTGCAAAGGGCATGAGTTCTATTGCTGGTTGCGGAACTGAGATCCTGCAAGTCATGTGGTCAAAACAAATAAATACAATTTTTAAAATGCATTGAGTAATATTGAATGTTGCAACAACAGAAAGAAAAAAACAAAAATTAAGGACATAGCTTATATTGTGAAAAAAATGTGTATATAAATTCCATCCATATTTAACATCACTATTACATATATATTATATTTCTTAAGTGTAAAATAGTTTGCAGTTACGTAGAAGAATGCTCGTGTTCCTAGGAGATATGTGTGAAAGCATTAAAGGGTAAAGTGTCATGAAGTCCCTATCTTGTTCTTACACGGCTCAGAATTAAAAGTGCATGTTAATGAGGAAAAAAAAAGAGCTAAAGTGGCAGAAGGTGACAATAAGTGAACATACGTGAAGGTTACATGGGTGTTTACTCTGTTATTATTGCTTGAAATAATAGATTTGAAATGTTTTCTATGTAAACTGCAGGTGGGGAGAAGGAGATGAACAGCGATATCAAAGACTGCAATGAGGAGCTGCAATTAAAGAGGAAGAGATACAGCAGATAATTAGCAGTTAAAGATGGTCTGGGTGGAGACATCTTTTAACATTCATTGAGCACCCACTACACGCTCAATAAATATATAACTGCTATGAAAAAATTAGTCATGAGAAAGTTTTAGTGACAAGAGGAAATGTTTAGGCAGCACATAAAACAATTTACAGTATCATCACAGCTCTAAAAACAAAACCATATACACACAGAAAAAGACTATTAGGAAATATACAGAGTTAAGAGGGATTTTCTTGGGAGTTAAATGCATGGTTGATTTTCATTTATTTCTCTATACAGTTCTTTATGTTCCAAAGGTTTGACAATGGCTAAATATTACTTTTCCAATGAGAAAAATAGCTCTGAAATCAAATGCACCATGCCATGTGGGATCTTTATACTTCGGATTTATACCTATTACATTTTATTGAAACAGGATGGCGATAAACCAATTTGCACTCTCTGGCCTATGAGGGACTAACAGCCATATCCCAAATGACACATTACCAAGAACATATCCCAACAGATTGTAAAAGTTCATGCAAGGTAAAAAGCCAGCAAGTTTTGTAAGTAGAGCTGTATAAACAAATATCCAGCATTTAGATACCAGAATAAACTCTGAAAATTAAATAAGTTAGACAAATACCTATTGGAAACGAGCAATTCTTATCACTGTACTTTAGCTGACTGAAGCCATTAATGGATCCAAAGAAAGAACATCAGTATGTGACAAGGGCCACTTTATAAAGGCAGCTGTGAGCAGTAGATTAGCAGATTTTCCTTCACAATTCAGTAAAAGCGCTCCAGTCATCAAATTTTCCATCATAACTGAAGCAATGAGTCTGGAATCAATCACTAGGATTAATTTAATTTTGATATCCTTGTTGATAGAATAACTTTGCCTGTGTTGTCAGAGATAAAGGATGGATTACAGTTCATTAATAAAAGATGGACAGTATTGAAATGAGAGCAGAGTTTTCAGATACTTAGTTGAAAAATTCTATTATTACCAATTTTGTGGGTCAGAATTTCTGATTTAAGATGAAATTTCTTGGTTAAATATAAACAAGTAGAATTCCGTTGTAACATCAGATTTTAAAGTTGATATTTACATGTAACTTTGCTTGGGGCTATTATATAAAATGCCACATACCTGGTAGTTTATAAACAACAGAACATGATTTCTCACAATTCTGAATGTGAGGAATTCTAAATCAAGGTGTCAACATGGCGATAGTCTCTGGTGAGGGTCCTCTTCCAAGTTTATAATGGGCACCTTCTGTGACCTCACATGGTGGAAGAGGTTAGGTGACTCTCTGGATTCTCTTTTATGAGAATCCTCTTTTATTCTTCCAAAGTCCCCACGTTCTAATGCCATCATCTTCGGGAGTTAAGATTTCAAGATATTAATTTGAGGGAGACACATTCAGACCTTACTAACATAATAAAGGAAATTGAATTACATTTCTTTTTGTAAATGGACTACTGCCATTATCCACAAACAATCCCCTCAACTAGGAAGTCTAAAATATAGTTCAGTGTTGGGTAGTAATATAGTTTTGAGTGGCCTGATTATATCTCTCCAAATTGCAAACTAATTACTTTGAAAACTTATTGTCCATGTCTTTGTTTCAATATGGCAGATTATCTCAAAACAAAATGAAACTCAGTAAATTTATATTTTAGTATGCCAAAGAGTGCCAAAATTTATCATTATCATACAAAGTCATAGTGCAGGAAGTCTTCCCATGTAGCACTAGTGGTAATGAACCCACCTGCCAATGCAGGAGACATAAGAGACACAGGTTTGATTCCTGGGCTGGGAAGATTCCCTGGAGGAGGGCATAGCAACCCACTCCAGCATTCTTGCCTGGAAAATCCCATGGACAGAGGAGCTTGGTGGGCTCCAGTCCGTAGCACTGCAGAGTCAGACATGACTTAAGTGACTTGGTACATATAGTGCAGGAATCAACCTACCAAAGACACCAAGCTAAATTCAAGAAAAGAAAATCTTAAAATTAAAAGGGTAAATTCGCATTTTACTATTTGGTTATTAATCATCACTCAAACAAAGCCCATATCTAGTGTCATTATTTCCCTCTTCAATATTCTCATTAAACTAGTAAATGCTGATTAATTAATTTGGGCATTTTGTTTTATTTTGGCCAATTGACCTCATATTTATCTATCCTAATGAGATGATACTGTGAGTAAACACGGAGTACAACCAAATTGATATTTACAGACCATGGTAGTTTATAAACAACAGAACATGATTTCTCACAATTCTGAATGTGAGGAATTCTAAATCAAGGTGTCAACATGGCGATAGTCTCTGGTGAGGGTCCTCTTCCAAGTTTATAATGGGCACCTTCTGTGACCTCACATGGTGGAAGAGGTTAGGTGACTCTCTGGATTCTCTTTTATGAGAATCCTCTTTTATTCTTCCAAAGTCCCCACGTTCTAATGCCATCATCTTCGGGAGTTAAGATTTCAAGATATTAATTTGAGGGAGACACATTCAGACCTTACTAACATAATAAAGGAAATTGAATTACATTTCTTTTTGTAAATGGACTACTGCCATTATCCACAAACAATCCCCTCAACTAGGAAGTCTAAAATATAGTTCAGTGTTGGGTAGTAATATAGTTTTGAGTGGCCTGATTATATCTCTCCAAATTGCAAACTAATTACTTTGAAAACTTATTGTCCATGTCTTTGTTTCAATATGGCAGATTATCTCAAAACAAAATGAAACTCAGTAAATTTATATTTTAGTATGCCAAAGAGTGCCAAAATTTATCATTATCATACAAAGTCATAGTGCAGGAAGTCTTCCCATGTAGCACTAGTGGTAATGAACCCACCTGCCAATGCAGGAGACATAAGAGACACAGGTTTGATTCCTGGGCTGGGAAGATTCCCTGGAGGAGGGCATAGCAACCCACTCCAGCATTCTTGCCTGGAAAATCCCATGGACAGAGGAGCTTGGTGGGCTCCAGTCCGTAGCACTGCAGAGTCAGACATGACTTAAGTGACTTGGTACATATAGTGCAGGAATCAACCTACCAAAGACACCAAGCTAAATTCAAGAAAAGAAAATCTTAAAATTAAAAGGGTAAATTCGCATTTTACTATTTGGTTATTAATCATCACTCAAACAAAGCCCATATCTAGTGTCATTATTTCCCTCTTCAATATTCTCATTAAACTAGTAAATGCTGATTAATTAATTTGGGCATTTTTGTTTTATTTTGGCCAATTGACCTCATATTTATCTATCCTAATGAGATGATACTGTGAGTAAACACGGAGTACAACCAAAGGGCCTAAAGATACATTTTAATATATTTCTTAATAAAAAATGGATGAGACTTTATTATCTAAAGAACCACCATCAACTATAGTATTTATAGTATTTAAAAATTGCCTTCTCTAAACATCAAATTTTTAATTTGATCCAGAATTCCAACTCCTGTAATTTATTCTGCAAGTAATCAGGAAAATGCATAAAATGTATATACAGAATATTATTCCAGCATTGTTGGCAATATTTTCTTAAAAATGGAAACAATGGTGACATACAAATTGATAATCAATTTTGATACTCCATGTATACTAACTGACATAAATAGAGGTCTATTGGAAGTTTTATGACACATGTAGGACATTATTATAGTATGACTCTCTCTGAGATGTCTATGTGTCCCTAATATTTGATAGACTGAAAATGATATTGCAAGACATATCCCAAACTGTTAACAGCAGTCATAGACTGGAGGGAGATTGTACTTTATATTTTGTATCTCTCTTTCACACTATATGCATTTTAAATAAAACTCAAGTCATTTTATAATCATAAAAAAGCAGAATTCCAACAACACAACCTGCCCTATATTGAATGATATGTGACATATGTATGTTAGTGACCCAAGAAGTCCCCTATTTCATCTCCAATCCCATCTTCATTCAGTTTGTTCCTACTCATCTTTTTTGGACTCAGTCCAAACATTACTACCCTTGGAAAACCATTCCTAACACTTCTAAGCCAATTAGGCTTTCCTGTGAACATGTTGCCTTAAAGTTTGCAATGAAATTTACAATTACAGTTTCTTGTTTTTATACATTTTCCTTGCTAGATTATACAATTCATTATATATAGAGTATGTGTTGATCACTACTATATTCCTAATACCTAGCCTACTGCTGGGCTCATGCGAAGACTCAGGTACCTATTTATTATACGTATCAAAGAATGAATTTTAAAATGTGACGCATTATCTAAGAAAGGATAACATTCTTCATTTCTAATATTGTTTACGTAAAATATTTTAAAAACTATACATTTTAGTTCATATTCAATAATTTGACAATTGTAAAAATGTGTTACACAGAATTGCCTAAAATATTAAGACTATATCGTTGGCACAGCACTGACTTTTGTTTGACATAATGAAATTATTAGACCACTGAACCAACAGCTATTATTAATCCTATTTGTGGGTTGGAAAACTGAAAGGTTGTGTCCCGTGCCCTAGAAATCTTTTTAAGCTATGGCTGTTTACATGAAATACGGAGACATGGATCATCTAGCTATTATGTGGTATGGAAATTGGAGTTGGATTGATCTGTGTTTTGTGTTCTGGCTTTGTCAATTACTAGCTGTACATCTTAAGGAGGCAGCTAACTTCTTTTAGGTTAGTTTCAGTTACAACCTAGTCACATTTCAATACTGAGGATGTTACACTATGTAATGATCAAAATGCTTTGTTTTATTTACCATTAAAACTCATTCCTATGTGTGCAGTTACTTGGAAGTTAGTGGTGGATATAAGAGGAATGGTGCTTTTGCTATTATCTCTTTGGTCACCTCCTCATTCCTTGCTACTTTTATTGAAGCTGGAAGAGGGAGAATAGATAAAGACAATAGGTGAATTCTTACCTGACTGGTTGGGTTCATGCTCTCTGGTTTTGGCAGAGTTGGTATAGCTGAGTAGATATCTAGAAGATAAAAGTGTTCAGGAGTATTTTTTATAGGCTATTCAAAGAAATTTTGCCTGCATTACATTCCAGAATATGTTTTACCCAATAAGATGCATAGCCTTTCCTTGTAGGTGCTGGTTCTCCTTTCCTACACACTGATAACAATGCAGTTCCACTTAGCACCTCATTCTACAGAGAGTACAAACCAAGGTGACAGCCTGCAGTGCTCTCCTATTTGGGTCACAGAATTCCTTCCTTCCCCAAAACTCTAGGAGGTTAGGATGATTTCAGTGCATCAGTAGCACTCTCCTCCAACCAAAGCAGTTATTCATCATTTCTCTTATCTTTTTACAGGATTAACAGTAGATTAGAAACTGTGGAGTGAAAGATTCGTGAAGCTAAAGACACAGCAATAGAAAATACCCAAAATAAAACTCAGAGAGAAAAAAGACTGAAAAAAATAACAGAACATATGTGATATGTGGGAAAAGTTCAGTCAGGCTAATGTCCAAGTTACTGAAGCTGCCAGTGGAGCAGATAAAGAAAAAAAGATAAAAACATATTTATTTTAATGTATAGCTTAAAAATTCCAAATTGATGACAACTATAAAACCAGGGTTTCAAGAACCTCAGAGATACTAACCACAAGAAACATGAAGCCAACTACTGCCCAGTGTCAAGTGATAAAATTGCTAATAAGCAATTTAAAAATGCAAAACTCCTAAAGAGAAAAAGACATGATAAATATAAATCAGTGGTTCTAAACTGGGGACTATTTCACTCTCTGAAGGGGACATGGGACAATGTCCAGATACCTTTTTGATTGTCAAAACTGAAGGAATGAATGAGTAGAGACCAGAGATGCAAAATGACAACAGATTTTGTATGAGAGATAATGTATCAGAGGATAGTGGAGCAATTTTAAGAACTGATAGGATAACACTGTCCAGCTAGAATTCTACACTCTGCAGGAAAAAATATTTTCAAAACAATAGTGAAATAAGACCTTATCAGACACAAAAGTTTGAAAGAAGTCATTACCATGAATAATCACTACGGGAAATGTTAAAGGAAATCTGTTAGGCAGATGAAAAACAATAGTAGAGAGAATCATGATCTAAAAAAATAAATAAAAGAACTCTGGAAATGAAAAGTGTACAGATAAAATATAAGATGTGTACTTCATTACCTTTAAAGGTGGCTGCTTAAAGCAAAAATAATAACAATGTGGTTTGCAATGTATATTTACATAAAACACATGAAGAAAATAGCATAAAGTCTAAGATAGGAGGAGAAATGGAAAGTGTTCACCACAGCTGGAATCAAGATTGTCAGGAGAAATATCAATAATCTCAGGTATGCAGATGATGCCACCCTTACAGCAAAGAGCGAAGAGGAACTAAGGAGCCTCTTGATGAAAGTGAAAGAAAAGAGTGAAAAAACTGTCTTAAAACTCAACATTGAGAAAACTAAGATCATGGTATCCAGTTGCATCATTTCATGGCCAATAGTTGGACAAACAATGGAAACAGTGACAGATTATTTTCTTGGGCTCCAAAATGACTGCAGATGGTGACTGCAGCCATGAAATTAAAAGGCACTTGCTCTTTGGAAGAAAAGCTATGAGAAACCTAGACAGCATATTAAAAGCAGAGATATCACTTTGCCAACAAATGTCCGTATAGTCAAAGCCATGGTTTTTCCAGTAGTCATGTACGGATGTGAGAGGTGGACCATAAAGAAGACTGAGCACCAAAGAATTGATGCCTTTGAAGTGTGGTGCTGGAGAAGACTCTTGAGAGTCCCTTGGACTTCAAGGAGATCAAACCAATCAATCCTAAAGAAAATCAACCCTGAATATTCATTGGAAGGACTGATGCTCAGGCTGAACTCCAATAGTTTGGCCACCTGATGCAAAGAGATGACTCGTTGGAAAACACCCTGGTGCTGGGAAAAATAGAGAGCAGAAAGAGATAAGGATGACAGAGGACAAGATGGTTGGATGACATCAGACTCAATGGACAGGCTCCAGAAGATGAAGAAGGACAGAGAAAGCTGGTGTGCTACAGTCCATGGGGTCTCAAAGCGTTGGATATGACCAAGTGACTCAACTTCAGTGATTGTAATATTCTTATGTATGAAATGATAGAATATTACTTGAAGAAAGATTACAATAAGTTAAACATGTATATTGTATATTTTAACAACCACTGGAAAAAGTAGTTATGGCTTAATAACAAACAAATGAGATAAGATGAAATCAGGAAAATACATTACCATCTATAGAAGGAAGAAAAGGAGACAAGAAGGAATAAAGAACAGATTAATCAACTAGAAAACAAATAGCAAGATAGTAGACTCAAACCCAACCATATCCAAAAGTACATTAATGGATAAGGTGCAGAAATTCCAATCAGAATGCAAAGGACTGATCAATTAGATTTTTTAAAAGCAAGATCTAATTATATGTAGCAAAGCAGAAATCCATTTTAAATACAAATATAGAAGTAGTTTAAAAGTAAAACAATAAAGACAGCTAACATTAATCAAAAAGAAATCTGGACTGGCTACAGTAATATCAGAAAAAGTAGATTTCTGGGAAAAGAATATTACCTGATAAAGACGGTCATTTCACAATGATAAATGGGTCAATTTATCAACAGGACATAACGATATTGAATGCTTTATTTAGAAACATGTGAAGGAAAATATTAATACACAAAGCAAGATACATTAAAAATACAAGAAAAATAGGAAATTTTATAGTTACTTTAGTGTAAATACTGTCATATATAATACAAATACTGAAAGATTTCAAAAATTGATAGAATAGAGATGTAATCAATTAGCTATAGAGATTTATTAAACACTGTATCTGGTAACAGCAGAATTAATGTTGTTTTTAAGTCCACAAACAGCAATTATTAAGAGCAGCATATTTGAGGGTAATAATTTGAATAGACACTTCACAAAAAAAACGAATCCATGAAAAAGTGTTTCACATTACTAGTCTTTTGTGAGATGAAGTTTAAAGCACAAAGTGGTATCACTATATACTCATTACAAAGGCTAACATTTGAAAGATTTATCATATGGTGTGTTGGTGGGAGGTGCTGAAAATGTATGTTACGGAAAAGCTTTTAGAATTTTTTGAGCAGGAATTTTTTATATTTTAAATCATGAATATACTATAGTTCAACAATCTCTTTGTGTTCAACAACTTATCTAATTAATTAGCTTGAGTGCAGAAGGTCCATGATTTGACATGTTCAGTCTGCTGACATAGATGAAAAATGAAAATATAGACATAACAATTCAATGTTCTGAATCTGTGTACTGACTATGCTATGCGAAGAATTAACCTCTAAAAAGTGAAAATTGGTCTTCTAACTCTGAAAACCACAGTTTTGTTTTACAGAATCACGTAAGATATCTATTTTTTTGTATCTGTTAGAGAAGTCTTCAGACTAATTAAAGGAAGTCAAAATTAAGAAGAAATACAATTAGATTTTTTAAAAGCAAGATCTAATTATATGTAGCAAAGCAGAAATCCATTTTAAATACAAATATAGAAGTAGTTTAAAAGTAAAACAATAAAGACAGCTAACATTAATCAAAAAGAAATCTGGACTGGCTACAGTAATATCAGAAAAAGTAGATTTCTGGGAAAAGAATATTACCTGATAAAGACGGTCATTTCACAATGATAAATGGGTCAATTTATCAACAGGACATAACGATATTGAATGCTTTATTTAGAAACATGTGAAGGAAAATATTAATACACAAAGCAAGATACATTAAAAATACAAGAAAAATAGGAAATTTTATAGTTACTTTAGTGTAAATACTGTCATATATAATACAAATACTGAAAGATTTCAAAAATTGATAGAATAGAGATGTAATCAATTAGCTATAGAGATTTATTAAACACTGTATCTGGTAACAGCAGAATTAATGTTGTTTTTAAGTCCACAAACAGCAATTATTAAGAGCAGCATATTTGAGGGTAATAATTTGAATAGACACTTCACAAAAAAAACGAATCCATGAAAAAGTGTTTCACATTACTAGTCTTTTGTGAGATGAAGTTTAAAGCACAAAGTGGTATCACTATATACTCATTACAAAGGCTAACATTTGAAAGATTTATCATATGGTGTGTTGGTGGGAGGTGCTGAAAATGTATGTTACGGAAAAGCTTTTAGAATTTTTTGAGCAGGAATTTTTTATATTTTAAATCATGAATATACTATAGTTCAACAATCTCTTTGTGTTCAACAACTTATCTAATTAATTAGCTTGAGTGCAGAAGGTCCATGATTTGACATGTTCAGTCTGCTGACATAGATGAAAAATGAAAATATAGACATAACAATTCAATGTTCTGAATCTGTGTACTGACTATGCTATGCGAAGAATTAACCTCTAAAAAGTGAAAATTGGTCTTCTAACTCTGAAAACCACAGTTTTGTTTTACAGAATCACGTAAGATATCTATTTTTTTGTATCTGTTAGAGAAGTCTTCAGACTAATTCAAAGTCTTACAAGCAGTAATAATAGTTATGCTGTGTTCTCAGTCACTCTGATTCTTTGTGGCACCATGCACTGTACTCTGGCAGGATCTTATGTCCGTGGAATTTTTTCAGGCAAGAATACTGGAGCAGATTGCCATTTCCTACTCCAAGGGATCTTCCTGACCCAGGGATTGAAACCATGTCTTTTGTATCTCCTGCATTGGCAGGTGGATTATTTGCCCCTGTGCCACCTGCCTTCCATTTTGCATAATAACAAGAATTGGTTGCTTGGGGAAATTATTTCAGTATATTTAATTTTTCCCTACATTTCATCTACCAGCTTACTAACAAAATTTGATAGTATTATTGTCCACTTCATTAAAGAACTTAAAAGAAGTCGGGATTTAAAGTAAACAAGATAACGGATGTAAACAGAAAATTAACTATATTTTGATGCCTTATTTTCCCATTTCTTTTTTTGTTTGTTTGTTTGTCACTTGGAGGATTATGGGTGATGTCAGGCTCAATTTCCTGCTTACAGATGCTAATATTCTGTTTTGCTAATGAGATAGTGAGAAAAAAGAAATAAAAGCATTATTTCTGTAGTGCAAAATGTTATCCTTGCCGTTTTTATTCAAGATACATTCATTAAGCACCTTTTATGTAGCAAAGACACTAGGGATTCAGTAGTTAACACCAACAGGAAAATTCTCTGCTGTTAAGAAACATACATTCTAGGGAAAGATACAGACAATATGGAAAAAAACAAATGTATATATCAGGAGAGAATATAGTTAATGAGCACATGCAAAGGTATGAAGGAAAAGGAGTGCTTCATGATAGGATGGAGGGCAGTGCATGTGTGCGAAGTTGCTTCACTACTGGAGAGGGTCGTCATTCCCTCCTCCAGGGTATCTTCCTGACCCAAGGCTCAGACCTGGGACCCTTTTGCCTCCTGCCTTGGCACTTAGCGCCACCTGGGAAGTCCTATGGAGGGAAGTATCTGCTGTTATGTAAGAGTCATCAGAGAGGGTCTCTCCCAAGTAGTGTATTTGAAGCTGAGATCTAAAGACAGCTTCAAAGAGGGAACTAGGCAGACCATCTTAAAGAATAACATTCCAGGCTTCAGAACGTGCAAGTGCAAAGACTGTGGGAATTGTGTTTAGCCAGCTTGAAGAACAGAAGGGAAATCCCTATGACTAGTGTGTGACTGATACAGAGTGAATGTGGAGGAGAGTAGTCAGAGAATTGTCAGGGTGGGAGTAGATCACAGAGCACCATGAACGTTTGAGGGACTTGACTGTGAGTATCATTTAGATGCCACTGTAAAGCTCACTGGAAAGGGTGCATGATCTGCCTTATATCTTGAAAGGATTCCTCTGTCAGATGACCCGAGTTACTATAGGGAGAAAAAGATAAAAGCAGGAAGACTTCCTGGGGGACTTTTCAGTAACCTAAAAGAAAGAAGATGTAGGGAAAGAAGTGAGTTGTCTATAACTGATATCCTGATGGACTAGATGAGGATGTGAGAGAGAAAGAGTCAAGGAAGAGTCCAAGTTTTGAATTTCAAGAGTCTGTAGGGAGGAAACAGAAATTAACTGTGGAACAAAACAGGTCTGGAAGTAGTCAATCAAAAGTTCATTTGAAGTATATGACATTTAAGATCTCAGCGCTATCTGCTTAGATTGACCTCTGCATCCTTCGGATCAATGCAGCAACAATATATCTATTTTTTTGGTGGTACAACATCTAGCAATAATCTGAACTGTTCCTATAGTCTTGGAGATAGGTCACCACCACCACTGACACCATTATAGACCACAGCATCGTAGCAACAGGACTTTAACTTATCAACTGACAGGTCCTCTGCGTGTCATTTACTGCTCATGCCTGAAGTATTTTGCCTCCTTCCCCAGGAATTCTCTATAGACAACATGCTGTAGGATACTGAATATCTCATCTTGGCTTAGTTTCTTTCTGTATTACTTAATTCCTGGAGAAGGCAATGGCAACTCACTCCAGTATTCTTGCCTGGAGAAACTCATGGACAGAGGAACCTACAGTCCACCAGCATACAAAAAGCCAGACACAGCTGAGTGACTAAGCACAGGCCTATTATTTAAATGGACTCCTCAGGTGGCTGAGTGGTAAAGAATTGGCCTGTCAAGCAGGAGACATGGGTTAGACATCTGGGTCAGGAAGATCCCCTAGAGAAGGAAATGGCAACTTTAGGATTCTTGCCAATGGACAGAGGAACCTGGCTGGCTAGAATCCATGGAGTTGCAAAAGAGTTGAACATGACTGAGTGACTAAACAACAACAAAATAGTATTTAATGCTTTCTCACATATTTATAACTTATTTATTATGTTAATTGACTGTCTTCGTGAAGTAGAATGGAAAAATTTTTTGACAGAGATTTTTATTTGATTTATCCATTCTTAATGCCTAGAATACTAACTAGTATATCATAGGTACTCAAAACATATTTATTGAATGAATAAAAATTATAACATCTACACTTTTCTTTCACTTTCACATCTGCATATGCATTTTTCAGGCAGGAAATGTTGGTAAATTTTTACAACAAATTTTGATATCATCCACATTGGAATCAAATTCCCTTGATTCACTAGCTTGCTTTAAGGCTAATGTAATCTTCACATTGATGACATAAAATTTTTGATGTAAATGTTCAAAGGTTTTTACATGTTCTATTGCAGTATGTTAGAATGTTCTTATTGATAGAGAGCCAAAGGTGAGGCAACACGAAGAGGAAGATGAAAAGAAAGGTTTAAGATGGGACATTTTAGAACACTTGCTGATAGAGCACAGACTATATAGGCATGTGGATATGAATTTCTTATTCAGAGCCAGGTTGAGCAATGTGACTCCCTTCTAAAGCTTCTTACATTTTCCTTAGATTACTGTGAAGCTTCTGTTTTATTGAAGCTTGGGGTGATAAGAATGTTGGACCAAGATTAATCTAATATGTCCTTTTTTCTTGAAACCCAAAGAAGGCATTTTATCACTTATGAGGAATATCATACATTTTCACTCAGCTGAAAAATAGAAAGCCAAATAAAAAGCTTTTTTACTATAGGCATTCTGAACTAAGTTTCAACCTATCATTGTCAAAGAATGCTTTCTTCCATTTTTTTTTAAACAAAATAAGCTATTTCCAAAGACATACTTTAGTTCTCGGTAGAGACATCCTGAAACTTAGTGGAGAAAAACGTATTGGTTAGCACATGACTTAAAAATAAAATAACAAGAGAGTCTAACACAATGTCAAAAGAAAACCTAGGAAAATATGCTGTCCTGAATTTTTAGCTTTGATTATAGAGTGACAAATGACTACTGTAGAACCTAAGAAATGTTTCTTTAAAGAGAAATTTTGTTGTTTGCAGAAAATTTTAAACGTTATATAAAAAACAATATAAAACTGTAGGTGGATGATTGGCAAAAACAACCTAGAATTTGAGATCAATGACCTTTACTGTTATTCTAGAATAAACATTAAAAGGGAAATAACCATTCATTAGACGCAACAATAGGTAGAAAATCGCAGCTGGCATGAAAGTTGTATTTTCCTTATGCAGTCTTTAAGTAGTGCTTTAAATTTGCTTAAGAAGACAGACTGATTTACATTTCCTTATATTTCTTTTTCTTTCTTGGCTTCCACCAGAGTGTACTGTTGGGGCTATTTTCCTTAAATTTTAATTTATTTTCTGATCTATGAGCTTGTTTTTCTAGTTGAAGGAATGAAACAATGCCTACAACAAAATGAAAAATGAAGCTTTCAATCATGAGTCCCAGTACTGAGGAGAACAAATGGCAATATATTTAATAGATTCCCATATCCAAATGTGCTGAATGGCTAAATTTCTTAACATTTTAGTCACTGTTATTGTTTTACTATGTTTTTGCCCTATGTTTCTTTTTTAAAAAATTTCTTTTGTCAGTTCTTTCTCTTTGAATTTTATCAGGTATTTTTATTTGTCATCTGGGGAATATGAATTTGACATATAACAAACATATATACCTTTAACTCATAAAACTGAAATCTATCAGAGGAGCATGATTACTTTAAATGTAAAATATGATTACTTAACTATATAAAGATTTTATCGTTTAAAATGACTCATAATTATATGGTAGTTTTACAAATGATTCATATGAATATATTCAGAATATTCTACGTGTTCATTTAATACTAAAAATTATTTTCAAACCTTGACAAGAGAATATAAATTTTTTTTTAGATTATGTAGATATTTGCTCAAGCAATTCCTACAGTGAATCAAGTTCAGAGGAAGATGAAGTAAGCATACTCTACCCTGTCTTTCCAACTGAATGCAGATACAAACTCTGAACAGGAGGCATAGCTAGATGGCTATCTGAGCATTTAGTAAAATACATGGCAGCAGAAAGATTTGGGAAGGAGTCCAGAATTTGATGTACCACCACACCAGAGGTAAATCTCGTTCCCATTGCTCTGTACTGAGAAGTTAGAAAGAAGACTCTTAATTTCCAGAAAAAATAGGAGTAAATATTATTTTCTTTTGTTTCTTCTCCTATTCCTGTCTCTATGCAAGACCTCAGTAGCACAGAAGCAAGCAGGCACCTAAAAACTAAAGGAGGGGATCTTCCTTTAAATTCAAAGAACTGGAGATTAAGTTACTTTGTTTTTATTTCCTTCTTTGTCCACCTACCCTAAGCTACTAAGCCCCAGCTACAGTATCAATTGTGGAAAGTAGAAAAATAGACAAACTAAAGGCCTGACTTTCTGATTAGAAGACCACTAAATGGGGACCCAGAAACCAGAAAGCTGAGATTACAAAGAGAAGGAAACTCTAGTGAGTTACTGTACAAACTGGTGTGTGAACTGCTGGGCTCACATCTCCATGCTACACATCTGTGAATCAAGTACACAACAAACACTCCAAGTGGTTTGAGAACTATGGTCAAACTTCTTCTCAAGTACAAGACCAGTCACTGAGTTAATTGTGCAAAAGATTTTCACTGGAACTGCAGCCCACAGGAGATAGAATGGAAACTAGTCTGAACTAGATTGATTGCCTAGGAAAACAAAACTAAACAAATAAAAAAAAAATTTGACTATTATCACTGGATTTAAATAAGACTGAGGGTCTCATGACTTAATATCCAAAATGTCCAGGATACAATCCAAATGAAGAACCAGGCATATGAAAAACGAAGTAAACATCAGCTCACAAGGAAAAAAAAATCACCAGATGCTAGTGCTGAGAGGACACATATCTTGAAACTATCAGATAAAGACTTTAAAGCACCTATTATGACTTTGCCCCAAGGGGTAAGGCTGAACATTTAAAACAAATGGGAGGGTGCAGTCTCAACAAGCAAAGATAAGATGTAAAAAGACTAAAAGGAAATTTTAGAATTGAAAAATATAATAACCAAAATAAAAATGATACAGGAAAGAGTCAGTGAGCTTCAAGATAAATCATTAAAAATAATCTAATCTGAAAGACAGTAAAAATATTAGAAAAATAAATAAATAGAGGCTTGGGAACTGAAGGAACAATACCAAAACATCAAGTATTTGTTAATGAAGTCAAAGAAGGAGAGGAGAAAAAATGTGTTGCAGAAAAAAAAGGATATTCAAATGAATAAAAATTCATCAAAATTTATTAAAAGGTCTCTGTACACAAATTGGAAAACTCAGCAAGTTTTAGAAAGGGTAAACTCAAAGGAATCCATGTCCAGACACATGATAATAAAACTGCTGAAGCCGAAGACCAAACAAACATACCTAAAAGCACCCAGAGAAAAATGATGCATAACGTGTAGGTGTTGATGATTCTAATAACTATAGATTTATCATCAGTATGCATGTGGCCCAGAATGAAATGGAAAAGATAAAAGGAAACGAGTGAAAGCTACCTTTATCTTTAAAGGATTCCTCTGTCAGATGACCCGAGTTACTATAGGGAGAAAAAGATAAAAGCAGGAAGACTTCCTGGGGGACTTTTCAGTAACCTAAAAGAAAGAAGATGTAGGGAAAGAAGTGAGTTGTCTATAACTGATATCCTGATGGACTAGATGAGGATGTGAGAGAGAAAGAGTCAAGGAAGAGTCCAAGTTTTGAATTTCAAGAGTCTGTAGGGAGGAAACAGAAATTAACTGTGGAACAAAACAGGTCTGGAAGTAGTCAATCAAAAGTTCATTTGAAGTATATGACATTTAAGATCTCAGCGCTATCTGCTTAGATTGACCTCTGCATCCTTCGGATCAATGCAGCAACAATATATCTATTTTTTTGGTGGTACAACATCTAGCAATAATCTGAACTGTTCCTATAGTCTTGGAGATAGGTCACCACCACCACTGACACCATTATAGACCACAGCATCGTAGCAACAGGACTTTAACTTATCAACTGACAGGTCCTCTGCGTGTCATTTACTGCTCATGCCTGAAGTATTTTGCCTCCTTCCCCAGGAATTCTCTATAGACAACATGCTGTAGGATACTGAATATCTCATCTTGGCTTAGTTTCTTTCTGTATTACTTAATTCCTGGAGAAGGCAATGGCAACTCACTCCAGTATTCTTGCCTGGAGAAACTCATGGACAGAGGAACCTACAGTCCACCAGCATACAAAAAGCCAGACACAGCTGAGTGACTAAGCACAGGCCTATTATTTAAATGGACTCCTCAGGTGGCTGAGTGGTAAAGAATTGGCCTGTCAAGCAGGAGACATGGGTTAGACATCTGGGTCAGGAAGATCCCCTAGAGAAGGAAATGGCAACTTTAGGATTCTTGCCAATGGACAGAGGAACCTGGCTGGCTAGAATCCATGGAGTTGCAAAAGAGTTGAACATGACTGAGTGACTAAACAACAACAAAATAGTATTTAATGCTTTCTCACATATTTATAACTTATTTATTATGTTAATTGACTGTCTTCGTGAAGTAGAATGGAAAAATTTTTTGACAGAGATTTTTATTTGATTTATCCATTCTTAATGCCTAGAATACTAACTAGTATATCATAGGTACTCAAAACATATTTATTGAATGAATAAAAATTATAACATCTACACTTTTCTTTCACTTTCACATCTGCATATGCATTTTTCAGGCAGGAAATGTTGGTAAATTTTTACAACAAATTTTGATATCATCCACATTGGAATCAAATTCCCTTGATTCACTAGCTTGCTTTAAGGCTAATGTAATCTTCACATTGATGACATAAAATTTTTGATGCAAATGTTCAAAGGTTTTTACAAGTTCTATTGCAGTATGTTAGAATGTTCTTATTGATAGAGAGCCAAAGGTGAGGCAACACGAAGAGGAAGATGAAAAGAAAGGTTTAAGATGGGACATTTTAGAACACTTGCTGATAGAGCACAGACTATATAGGCATGTGGATATGAATTTCTTATTCAGAGCCAGGTTGAGCAATGTGACTCCCTTCTAAAGCTTCTTACATTTTCCTTAGATTACTGTGAAGCTTCTGTTTTATTGAAGCTTGGGGTGATAAGAATGTTGGACCAAGATTAATCTAATATGTCCTTTTTTCTTGAAACCCAAAGAAGGCATTTTATCACTTATGAGGAATATCATACATTTTCACTCAGCTGAAAAATAGAAAGCCAAATAAAAAGCTTTTTTACTATAGGCATTCTGAACTAAGTTTCAACCTATCATTGTCAAAGAATGCTTTCTTCCATTTTTTTTTTTTAAACAAAATAAGCTATTTCCAAAGACATACTTTAGTTCTCGGTAGAGACATCCTGAAACTTAGTGGAGAAAAACGTATTGGTTAGCACATGACTTAAAAATAAAATAACAAGAGAGTCTAACACAATGTCAAAAGAAAACCTAGGAAAATATGCTGTCCTGAATTTTTAGCTTTGATTATAGAGTGACAAATGACTACTGTAGAACCTAAGAAATGTTTCTTTAAAGAGAAATTTTGTTGTTTGCAGAAAATTTTAAACGTTATATAAAAAACAATATAAAACTGTAGGTGGATGATTGGCAAAAACAACCTAGAATTTGAGATCAATGACCTTTACTGTTATTCTAGAATAAACATTAAAAGGAAATAACCATTCATTAGACGCAACAATAGGTAGAAAATCGCAGCTGGCATGAAAGTTGTATTTTCCTTATGCAGTCTTTAAGTAGTGCTTTAAATTTGCTTAAGAAGACAGACTGATTTACATTTCCTTATATTTCTTTTTCTTTCTTGGCTTCCACCAGAGTGTACTGTTGGGGCTATTTTCCTTAAATTTTAATTTATTTTCTGATCTATGAGCTTGTTTTTCTAGTTGAAGGAATGAAACAATGCCTACAACAAAATGAAAAATGAAGCTTTCAATCATGAGTCCCAGTACTGAGGAGAACAAATGGCAATATATTTAATAGATTCCCATATCCAAATGTGCTGAATGGCTAAATTTCTTAACATTTTAGTCACTGTTATTGTTTTACTATGTTTTTGCCCTATGTTTCTTTTTTAAAAAATTTCTTTTGTCAGTTCTTTCTCTTTGAATTTTATCAGGTATTTTTATTTGTCATCTGGGGAATATGAATTTGACATATAACAAACATATATACCTTTAACTCATAAAACTGAAATCTATCAGAGGAGCATGATTACTTTAAATGTAAAATATGATTACTTAACTATATAAAGATTTTATCGTTTAAAATGACTCATAATTATATGGTAGTTTTACAAATGATTCATATGAATATATTCAGAATATTCTACGTGTTCATTTAATACTAAAAATTATTTTCAAACCTTGACAAGAGAATATAAATTTTTTTTTAGATTATGTAGATATTTGCTCAAGCAATTCCTACAGTGAATCAAGTTCAGAGGAAGATGAAGTAAGCATACTCTACCCTGTCTTTCCAACTGAATGCAGATACAAACTCTGAACAGGAGGCATAGCTAGATGGCTATCTGAGCATTTAGTAAAATACATGGCAGCAGAAAGATTTGGGAAGGAGTCCAGAATTTGATGTACCACCACACCAGAGGTAAATCTCGTTCCCATTGCTCTGTACTGAGAAGTTAGAAAGAAGACTCTTAATTTCCAGAAAAAATAGGAGTAAATATTATTTTCTTTTGTTTCTTCTCCTATTCCTGTCTCTATGCAAGACCTCAGTAGCACAGAAGCAAGCAGGCACCTAAAAACTAAAGGAGGGGATCTTCCTTTAAATTCAAAGAACTGGAGATTAAGTTACTTTGTTTTTATTTCCTTCTTTGTCCACCTACCCTAAGCTACTAAGCCCCAGCTACAGTATCAATTGTGGAAAGTAGAAAAATAGACAAACTAAAGGCCTGACTTTCTGATTAGAAGACCACTAAATGGGGACCCAGAAACCAGAAAGCTGAGATTACAAAGAGAAGGAAACTCTAGTGAGTTACTGTACAAACTGGTGTGTGAACTGCTGGGCTCACATCTCCATGCTACACATCTGTGAATCAAGTACACAACAAACACTCCAAGTGGTTTGAGAACTATGGTCAAACTTCTTCTCAAGTACAAGACCAGTCACTGAGTTAATTGTGCAAAAGATTTTCACTGGAACTGCAGCCCACAGGAGATAGAATGGAAACTAGTCTGAACTAGATTGATTGCCTAGGAAAACAAAACTAAACAAATAAAAAAAAAATTTGACTATTATCACTGGATTTAAATAAGACTGAGGGTCTCATGACTTAATATCCAAAATGTCCAGGATACAATCCAAATGAAGAACCAGGCATATGAAAAACGAAGTAAACATCAGCTCACAAGGAAAAAAAAATCACCAGATGCTAGTGCTGAGAGGACACATATCTTGAAACTATCAGATAAAGACTTTAAAGCACCTATTATGACTTTGCCCCAAGGGGTAAGGCTGAACATTTAAAACAAATGGGAGGGTGCAGTCTCAACAAGCAAAGATAAGATGTAAAAAAGACTAAAAGGAAATTTTAGAATTGAAAAATATAATAACCAAAATAAAAATGATACAGGAAAGAGTCAGTGAGCTTCAAGATAAATCATTAAAAATAATCTAATCTGAAAGACAGTAAAAATATTAGAAAAATAAATAAATAGAGGCTTGGGAACTGAAGGAACAATACCAAAACATCAAGTATTTGTTAATGAAGTCAAAGAAGGAGAGGAGAAAAAATGTGTTGCAGAAAAAAAAGGATATTCAAATGAATAAAAATTCATCAAAATTTATTAAAAGGTCTCTGTACACAAATTGGAAAACTCAGCAAGTTTTAGAAAGGGTAAACTCAAAGGAATCCATGTCCAGACACATGATAATAAAACTGCTGAAGCCGAAGACCAAACAAACATACCTAAAAGCACCCAGAGAAAAATGATGCATAACGTGTAGGTGTTGATGATTCTAATAACTATAGATTTATCATCAGTATGCATGTGGCCCAGAATGAAATGGAACATTTTTAAAGTCAATGTACAAAAAACGGTAATCCTAGAATTCTGTGTGCATTAGAAATATTCTTAAAGAGTAAAGATGAAACAAAGATGTTCTTAGATGAAGGAAAACAAAAAGAATTTAGTATCAGTAGACCCACCAGAAGAAAAATACTAGAGGGAAAATTGAAACACTAAGGAACAAATTAAAAAATAGAAATGGTAAATATCTGGGTAAATATATTAAACTATTTTTTTCTTAAATTCTTTAAAGTATGTATAAGGGTTGAAAGAAAAATTAACATGGTCAGATAAGGTTTTCTATATATGTAAATATTATACATATGAAAACTGCAAAATAAAGAGGAAGGTTAAAGGGTCCTACTCATAGGTGGTAAGGTTTGTATATTCCACTTGAAGTGATAAATACTAACTACAAGTAGAGTGCAAAAGGTTAAGTATGTATATTATAATCTCTAGGAAGTTGAAGTTGAAGTTGCTCAGTTGTGTCCAACTCTTTGTGACCCATGTATGCACAGTGGAATTCTCCAAGCAAGAATACTGGAGCAGGTAGCCTTTCCCTTCTCAGGGATTTTCACAACCCACCCAAAAGCTCTAAGTAATTTTAGAATTGAAAAATATAATAACCAAAATAAAATGATACAGGAAAGAGTCAGTGAGCTTCAAGATAAATCATTAAAAATAATCTAATCTGAAAGACAGTAAAAATATTAGAAAAATAAATAAATAGAGGCTTGGGAACTGAAGGAACAATACCAAAACATCAAGTATTTGTTAATGAAGTCAAAGAAGGAGAGGAGAAAAAATGTGTTGCAGAAAAAAAAGGATATTCAAATGAATAAAAATTCATCAAAATTTATTAAAAGGTCTCTGTACACAAATTGGAAAACTCAGCAAGTTTTAGAAAGGGTAAACTCAAAGGAATCCATGTCCAGACACATGATAATAAAACTGCTGAAGCCGAAGACCAAACAAACATACCTAAAAGCACCCAGAAAAAAATGATGCATAACGTGTAGGTGTTGATGATTCTAATAACTATAGATTTATCATCAGTATGCATGTGGCCCAGAATGAAATGGAACATTTTTAAAGTCAATGTACAAAAAACGGTAATCCTAGAATTCTGTGTGCATTAGAAATATTCTTAAAGAGTAAAGATGAAACAAAGATGTTCTTAGATGAAGGAAAACAAAAAGAATTTAGTATCAGTAGACCCACCAGAAGAAAAATACTAGAGGGAAAATTGAAACACTAAGGAACAAATTAAAAAATAGAAATGGTAAATATCTGGGTAAATATATTAAACTATTTTTTTCTTAAATTCTTTAAAGTATGTATAAGGGTTGAAAGAAAAATTAACATGGTCAGATAAGGTTTTCTATATATGTAAATATTATACATATGAAAACTGCAAAATAAAGAGGAAGGTTAAAGGGTCCTACTCATAGGTGGTAAGGTTTGTATATTCCACTTGAAGTGATAAATACTAACTACAAGTAGAGTGCAAAAGGTTAAGTATGTATATTATAATCTCTAGGAAGTTGAAGTTGAAGTTGCTCAGTTGTGTCCAACTCTTTGTGACCCATGTATGCACAGTGGAATTCTCCAAGCAAGAATACTGGAGCAGGTAGCCTTTCCCTTCTCCAGGGGATTTTCACAACCCACGGAACTAACCCAGGTCTCCCTCACTGCAGGTGAATTCTTTACCATCTGAGTCACCAGGGAAGTCCATAATCTCTAAGGAAATCACTAAAATTAAATTGTCTACAAATATCTATTACGAAAAACTGAATTGATAAATTTAAAAATGTAAACTATGAAACAATCCAAAAAAATTAGGAAAGGAGAAACAGAGGAAGGAAAATGGAAAAAAAAAAAAAAAAAAAAACAGAAGAAAACAAATACAAAAATGCTATACCTAAATTCTAACATTTCAAAGCACATAGCAATAATTACATTATACATAAGTGGTTTAAACACACCAATTAAAAGACAGACTGCTAGGAGAATGGAGCCATTTTCAAAAGGTTACATGCTCTATAATTCCATTTATAGGTCATTCTAGAAGAGGCAAAACTACAGTCATGGAAAACAGATGAGTGGTTGTAAGGGGTAGGCGTGGGAGAGGGTATGACTAGAAGGGGATGGTATCAGAATTTTGGGAGTAACTGCTCTGTTCTATATTCAAGTTGTGGTGGTGGTTACATAAAACTATGATTGTGTTAAAATTCATAGAATCATTTACCAATAATGTCAGTTTAGCTATATGCAAATTAAAAAAGCAAAATGAAATATAATACCTGTATACTTAATCTTTGCTGGATGCCAGGTACTGTCCTTTAAGATTTAAGTTTGTATAATCTTTAGATCAGCCTTATGAACTAGATAGATTCTTCTCTGTTTCACAAGTGATGAAGGTTAATTATTGAATGCCTTACTAAAGTTTAGTAAATGATTCACTGAAGATTAAAAAATTAGAAGTTCACACCAGAATAAGATTTTTGTTTTCAAAATCTTATTCTCTGTTTGATGATATTTATTTACTCAGAAGCAGTGGTCCACATCTGAAACTGGAGGGAAATGTTAATATCACACAAATTAGAAAACAGAGAGAAACAAAGACATTACAATATAGCAAGCATATTTTTCTGCTAATTATTTTTATTTATTTTGCTGTGATTTGTTTAAAGATAAAGTTTCTGTAGGATATTAGTTGTGTTGGGAGTGTCTGTTCATTCAGTTAATAACTATTTAATTACTATATATGCAAAACATACTATGGGCTATGGTAGATTAAAAAATGACTGGATATAGATCATATTCTCAAGGCACTTATGATCTACAGTGGAAATTAATACATGTATATGACAATGTTAAGTGTCTGTTCTGATTGTATCTCCATGAGTACCATCACCAAGAATTAGAGATTTTTAGTAACTTAAAACAAAAATGTATTATTCTCTCTGATAATCTGTTTATGTACTGAGATCAGCTGAGAAGTTTTGACTTGGGGTCTCTGAAGGCATTCACACTCCATTAAGAGCTAAGCTGGAGAGACCCAAAAGTTCCAGTGGATTGAATTTCCAAGATGCATCATTCACATGGCTAGCAATTGATTCTGGCTGTTGGCAGTGAATTCACAAGGGGTTATCCATATGAATGCCTACCCATGGCCTTGCCCCTCAAAACATGTCTGGTGGATTCCAACAGTGAATGTTCCAAGAGGCCCAAGTGTAGCAGCAAGAATTCTTAGGACCTAATTTTGGAAATAACAGAATAATTTGCTATCATTCCCTTGGTCCAAATTCTGAGCCAGGATTTCCCTGGTGGTCCAGTGGTTAATCCACCTTCCAATCAGGGAACATGGGTTCGATCCCTAGCCTGGGAAGATCCTCCATGCCACAGGGCAGCTAAGCCTTAATCTTGCTGGATGGTACTCTTGATTTGATTTTAGATAGCCTTTACTATTCTTCTCTGTTTCACAAGTGATGAAGGTTAATTATTGAATGCCTTACTAAAGTTTAGTAAATGATTCACTGAAGATTAAAAATTAGAAGTTCACACCAGAATAAGATTTTGTTTTCAAAATCTTATTCTCTGTTTGATGATATTTATTTACTCAGAAGCAGTGGTCCACATCTGAAACTGGAGGGAAATGTTAATATCACACAAATTAGAAAACAGAGAGAAACAAAGACATTACAATATAGCAAGCATATTTTTCTGCTAATTATTTTTATTTATTTTGCTGTGATTTGTTTAAAGATAAAGTTTCTGTAGGATATTAGTTGTGTTGGGAGTGTCTGTTCATTCAGTTAATAACTATTTAATTACTATATATGCAAAACATACTATGGGCTATGGTAGATTAAAAAATGACTGGATATAGATCATATTCTCAAGGCACTTATGATCTACAGTGGAAATTAATACATGTATATGACAATGTTAAGTGTCTGTTCTGATTGTATCTCCATGAGTACCATCACCAAGAATTAGAGATTTTTAGTAACTTAAAACAAAAATGTATTATTCTCTCTGATAATCTGTTTATGTACTGAGATCAGCTGAGAAGTTTTGACTTGGGGTCTCTGAAGGCATTCACACTCCATTAAGAGCTAAGCTGGAGAGACCCAAAAGTTCCAGTGGATTGAATTTCCAAGATGCATCATTCACATGGCTAGCAATTGATTCTGGCTGTTGGCAGTGAATTCACAAGGGGTTATCCATATGAATGCCTACCCATGGCCTTGCCCCTCAAAACATGTCTGGTGGATTCCAACAGTGAATGTTCCAAGAGGCCCAAGTGTAGCAGCAAGAATTCTTAGGACCTAATTTTGGAAATAACAGAATAATTTGCTATCATTCCCTTGGTCCAAATTCTGAGCCAGGATTTCCCTGGTGGTCCAGTGGTTAATCCACCTTCCAATCAGGGAACATGGGTTCGATCCCTAGCCTGGGAAGATCCTCCATGCCACAGGGCAGCTAAGCCTTGCACCACCACTATTGAGCCTGTGCGCTAGAGCTTGGAAACTACAACTGCTGAGCCCACATGACACAACTACCGAAGCTTGTGCTCCACAAGAGAAGCCACCACAGTGAGAAGCTGGCACACCACAACTAGAGAGTAGCCCAGCACTCTCCAAAACTAGAGTAAGCCCGCACAACAACAAAGACCCAGTGCAGTCAGAAAAATAAGATAAAATAAAATTTAAAACATCAGAGTCAGACATACTTAGGTGGAGGGAACAGAATAGGGTTACAAATATTGAGAAGTGTGGCCCATTTTCAGACTATTTTTATAAACCACCACCATCTTCTCTTTGTTCCCCAGGAATGCACTTCCTTTACATATGCAGGTCTACTCATTCCCCACTCAAGACCTATGAAGTCTCTTCCTATTACTATATTGGTTCAAATTTGAAGTTGAAGAACTTGTCATTTAAATTGTGTCAAGTTATATTATCCTATTTGATCTTAAGGCTTGTGAAATAGCAAGTTTCTGTTTCCCCAGTAACAATTTATTTTTTGTATATTGTGAAGACACATAAAATATATACATGGGACATAAAATGGTGGCTAGCATGAGATACTCATGGTAGACACATTGAAAAAGAGCGTGAGACACAGAAATACCTACACAGTTTTGAGATCCATGTATCAAAAGTCACCAATTCCTTGATTAGAGACTAAACATGTTCCTGAGGAATGATTCTCCATTCTTTACTATGAGTACCTCTTCCGTCTTTATTTATTGAGTGATTTTTTCAATTTTCCTCTACCTGGAGTCTTAATGGCTGTTTTCATTTTGAACTGTCCATCTATCATTAGAACATTAGTCCATATTGTTGATGCTTCTGCCAATACAATTTTCTTAAAACTTCATGAGTTTTTTTTTTCTTCCACCTAGAAAAAAGATGAAAGTCCCACCCACAAATTTATTTGAAATAGTTTACTTTCTAACTTTGGTTAAGAATTATTGCAATGAAGGACAATGCCCTTAAAATTCTTTTAAGGGCAACTAAGCCCATGCGCAACAACTACTGGGCCCATGCTCTAGAGCCCACGAGCTTCAACTATCTAGCCCTCACACTGCAACGGGTGCTTCCCAGGTGGTGCTAGTGGTAGAGAACCCACCTACCAAGGCAGGAGACACAGAAGACGAGGGTTTCATTCCTGGGCTGGGATGATCCCCTGGAGGAGGGCATGACAACCCACTCCAGTATTTTTGCCTGGAGAATCCCATGGACAGAGAGGCCTGGCAGGCTATGGTCCAGAGTTACAGAGTCTTATATGACTCAAGTGCCTAAGCCTACATGCATGTACACACTGCAACTACTGAAGCCTGAGTGCCTAGAGCCTGTGCTTCCCAACAAAAGAAGCCACCGCAGTGAGAAGCCAGAGCACCACAAAGAGAAGCCCCTGCTCACCGGAACTAGAGCAAGCCTGTGCAAAGCAACAAAGATCCCTGTGCAGACAGATATAAATAATAAGGATTTTTTAAGGTGTGTCATACATCTTTTTGATGTGTTTTAAAGGTGATTTCAGGCACACCCCTGATTTCTACTTTTTAACTCTTGGGCTACAATTTATTGACAACACCCTGCATGTGATACATGCCTTAAGGCAGGGGTCCCCAGTCACTGGGATCTAGTGCCTGATGACCTGAGATTGTGCTGTAGTATTAATAGAAATAAAGTGCACAATTAGTATAATGCATTTGAGTCATCCTAAAAATCATTCTCCCCCCAGTCCATGGAAAATTGACTTCTAAAACCAGTCCTTCATTTGCCTTAACACATTTGCTGCTTTGAGAATCTTTTGTTGGTTGTAGAGACAGGATGAAAAATAGTTGTGTGTGCGTGTGTGTGCTTTTTTGTTTGTATATTTTGTTTTTTATTTTTAACTAAGTCCTAAATGTTTTATATTTCCTACAGACTTGTTAGAAATTGCGTAAGACTCTCATTAGTTCACCTCTGCTACAGCCACACCTTATCACACACAGCTAAAAGAAACCAGTTGGCAGTTTCAGCATATGCAGGAGAATTTCCTCACTCACAAATTCTTAGGTATATTTAGTATTTGCAATGTTCTGAAATGTTTGTAACTGATTAAAAAAAAAAAAAAAAGATCTCCTTCCTAGCCTCTAAAATAAATTTTCTGTCTTTCAAGTGTTCTCTCTTTAGGTTCACTTGTAGTTTTTACCTAACATAAGATTTTGGGTTGTTTGTTGCTGCAATGCAGTCTAAATTCTCCCAAATGTTGCACATACTTCATCTCATTTGTTTTTCACAAGAAGTATGTTAATGAACATGGATCTTTTATTCCAGTACATGGCTGTGGAAGAGGAGGCTGGGGGTTCTGCCTACTGTCTTCACTATCTGGAAAAGCTAGCATCTGGACATTTCCAGGCACGTGGCAGAGGGAAAAGAGCCCTCCAGAGAATTGTACACACACAGTAAATGCTCAGCACGAAAGTGATTCGTGTCACTTTCCTCCCCAAGTCATTAGGTAATGACAGCAACGTGGCCATGCTGAGTCCAACAAGGTAGGAAACTACAATTCCATCACATAGGCAGAAGGAGAGAGAGAGATATAAATATTTGTGATGAGCTCAAATCATTGCCATCTCATGAAAAGTTCCTAATATTCTTGTAAAATGGATGCTCAACAAATAGTAAAAATTGCAGCTGCTAGCACTGTGGTTATTGCATCTGCTATGGTCTGCTCTTAGGCTTGCATTCTGCTGACCATCTGTCCACTTGTAGCCTTGTGATATAAAATACATGGAATTGGTGTCTGAGTCTAAACTTGTCCATTTACCAACTGTGCAAAAGTGAGCAAAACATTTGATTTCCATGTACCTCCATTTAAAATTTATTTTGCTAATTTTAAAGCACAATACAAATGTAGGTCAGTCCACATGAGAGGTTGAGCTATGCCTCAAACTTGAGACTCTTCTTAATGTTGGATCTATCCTCCCCAGTATAACCAGTGCCTCAGTTGAAACTCTGGGGTAAGTCAATTATTCACCTTTCAAAGAAACAAAACTTCCCACTAGAATGCCTCTTTCCTTATATCTCCAGTTTCCAGGCAATTTCTAGAATACTACCCACTGCAACTTATCTCTTTCCATGGTCGGTGTTAGTCTACTATGCCTGAAAGGATTCTTTAAAGTGGATTCCTTTTACTGTGAGTGAATTTCTCAGTAATCTTGACTTTATTATGCTATTCCTAGTAGATGTACTTTAGGCCTTTCTTAAGTGCAGCAGATGACACAGTTTTCCAGTCCAGTTCACCTCCTGCCATCATGTTTTTTCACATCTAATACCATGACTCCACCGTTCTTTGCAAATCTCCATCTTTTTCAATTTAACTTATTTACTTTCATTTTTTTTTTTCAATTCCAAAGACTATATCATCAGCCTTCCAGTTAAAGTATTAACAAGACCACTTAAAATGACAACTATGCTTTGAAATATAAATGTATTCTGCTATGACTGTGCATATTAAAGGACTGATCTCATTGGAGAGGTAAAGGGAGAGTTTCCCTATGAAAGCATGATTAAGCTAAATTTTGATTAAAAAAAAAAAAGTGGAAAGAAATTATGTCTGCTACCATTTAGCATTGCTCCAGTTCCATTATCTCAATTCTGAGTTTCTATTTGATCACAGTCATATTAACTTCTAACAGTGCTATATATGTTACCTAATCTTTGTTTTTAAATGACAGACTTTAAACAACTTTTTAATATTTTCCTGATGTACCATCCACTTGCCTACCTATTCAAAACTGGTTTCTATTATAAACAATGTTGTGTTACACACCAGAATGCCCCAACATATGAATTTTACTGGCAGTCTCCATGCTGTTCAACCTATCTAATGTATCCATTCTGCTCACAATGACACTTTATTCTGGCTGCTTACAGAGGATGAAATGATTGGATGGCATCACTGATGCAATGGACATGAACTTGGGCAAACTCCGGGAGACGGTGAAGGACAGGGAAGCCTGGCGTGCTGCCGTCCGCGGAGATGGGAGGAGCCTGATGCAACTCAGCGACCGAATGACAGTGAAGAAGTCAAAGTCTAAAGTTACTTTTTTCTTTTGGTATCTGGCTTATTTCTATATGTTGTGGAATTGCCAGCCATCTAGAATACTTCCTGGTGTAAAGTATGTAGTCAGTAAATACTTGTTAAATGAAAGTTCTTCACAGTGAAAATAGAGAAGTCTTAATGACTGAGAGTACTATAGATTTAAGTCATCTAATCTCATCTATCTCATCTTTTATTTTTTTCAATCTTGACTTTATTATGCTATTCCTAGTAGATGTACTTTAGGCCTTTCTTAAGTGCAGCAGATGACACAGTTTTCCAGTCCAGTTCACCTCCTGCCATCATGTTTTTTCACATCTAATACCATGACTCCACCGTTCTTTGCAAATCTCCATCTTTTTCAATTTAACTTATTTACTTTCATTTTTTTTTTTCAATTCCAAAGACTATATCATCAGCCTTCCAGTTAAAGTATTAACAAGACCACTTAAAATGACAACTATGCTTTGAAATATAAATGTATTCTGCTATGACTGTGCATATTAAAGGACTGATCTCATTGGAGAGGTAAAGGGAGAGTTTCCCTATGAAAGCATGATTAAGCTAAATTTTGATTAAAAAAAAAAAAGTGGAAAGAAATTATGTCTGCTACCATTTAGCATTGCTCCAGTTCCATTATCTCAATTCTGAGTTTCTATTTGATCACAGTCATATTAACTTCTAACAGTGCTATATATGTTACCTAATCTTTGTTTTTAAATGACAGACTTTAAACAACTTTTAATATTTTCCTGATGTACCATCCACTTGCCTACCTATTCAAAACTGGTTTCTATTATAAACAATGTTGTGTTACACACCAGAATGCCCCAACATATGAATTTTACTGGCAGTCTCCATGCTGTTCAACCTATCTAATGTATCCATTCTGCTCACAATGACACTTTATTCTGGCTGCTTACAGAGGATGAAATGATTGGATGGCATCACTGATGCAATGGACATGAACTTGGGCAAACTCCGGGAGACGGTGAAGGACAGGGAAGCCTGGCGTGCTGCCGTCCGCGGAGATGGGAGGAGCCTGATGCAACTCAGCGACCGAATGACAGTGAAGAAGTCAAAGTCTAAAGTTACTTTTTTCTTTTGGTATCTGGCTTATTTCTATATGTTGTGGAATTGCCAGCCATCTAGAATACTTCCTGGTGTAAAGTATGTAGTCAGTAAATACTTGTTAAATGAAAGTTCTTCACAGTGAAAATAGAGAAGTCTTAATGACTGAGAGTACTATAGATTTAAGTCATCTAATCTCATCTAACTCAGCTTTTTTTTTTTTTAATCACCTGTTAAGTCTGTACATTTCCATTCCAGCCACTCTCACTTTCAACAACTAACTGCTCATTTGCTAACATCCAAAGGAACTCCTTCAACTAATTTTATTTCATGCTTTCCTTATTTTTCTAGCATTGTCTTGAGTTATTCTCTTTAAATGACTGGGAGAGATTAAACGAATTAGATATAATGACCTCAAGTATCACTCATTCATTTATTAGCTTATTTATCCAAATTGTTTAGGTGTTTCCTTGTCTAGACCAACAGGGATTAATCCTGCCATGATGAGAAACAGAGAAGGGTTATGCTCTATTGATAACAACAAGTTCTGTCTGGTATCTTGTGCTGTACATCCACAGCTCTTGTCTTTCTCCATTTTACTTACTATGCCCTCGTTCATGTATTATCCATCAGATATTCATAGAACATTCACAGATATTCATAGAACTTTCCTGTTGAACTTTCTGAGAAAATACTATGACTTTGCACCATCCAACACAATAACCACTAGCCTCACCTGGTTCTAGAGCAGTTGAAGCATGGATAGTGATGATGAAAACTGGATTTTATAGTTTATTTAATATTACTTTAAGTTTAGATTTAAAGTCAAATACACATGTGAATTCCTACTCTATTAGACAACACTTCTCTCGTCCCTGTGGTGCTTCATCAGCTCCATTAGTTCCTTTCACATAGCAAATTATGTTCCTTCTTTGGCCCTTGGCACATGTTGTGTTCTCTGCCCTGAGTGCCTTCTGTGTACCCAGTGGTCATTCACAGAACTGTTGGCATGGTGTTTATTTCTCTTCATTTAGAGCTTGGCTTAAATCCATCTTCTTCATCCAGAACCTCCCATCTAAAGTAGAAACCACCTTACTCCCTGACCACTTTTATTTTTTTTATCTTTTCCCTTTCCTTGTTTCCTTCACAGGACTTACTAATACTTACCAAAAGTGTTTTATTTGTTTCTTTCTTGTTTATAGTGTGTCTTCCCCATTAGATGTAAGCTTAATGCAGGCAGGAATTATACATATCCTGTAAACTGTGACTCCACAGACTAAAACAATGCCTACTATATGGTAACCATTTTTAAATGTCTTTGAATAGTTGAACAAGCAAATGATGGCTACAATTTTAGCATGTAATAAGTATTTGGGAACACTTATGTAGTGAAAAAAATCTGTGTAGGACAGAAGCAGGAATAGAGCGCGGTGAAGAATTTTATGAGCTAAGTGGAAAAGCTAGTGAAGAAAGTTTTAAGCAGAGGAAACATTCTGTGTAAATGCAGAGAGGCATGAAAAGCATGACCTGTGTGGGAACAGTGAGAAATTCTATGCAACTGAAGTGTTTCACTGTTTCCTCCTCTGAGACCATTCTTTCCTTCTCAGTAAAAAGAATTATTCTTTCTCAAGATAAACTCTGCCACCAGTCTCTTGGTCTGGCATGTCTTCCATTGCTTTGTGGAGCATGGGTCATCAATTATCCTTTTATATTTGCTGAATTTCTTTATCTCCACTGACTTTCTGATCTGTCTAACATATATGCTTGGGTAATATTCATAATAAGAAAAAAAAAAGTCTCCCCGTTGTCATGGAGGAAGAAATTCTCCTCTACCTTTCTAAATTCTTCTGGCTGGTCTAAGAATTAAACTGAGATGAGACAGAGTAATAGGAGAAAATCAAACAATAGTTTATAACATGGACACCTGCAATAGGGAGGAACAAATATGACTCCATATTGGATCTGTTTCTTTTAAACTTGTATTTTATTACTTTTAATTACTAAAGGTAATCACTAAAGGGATGTTTCCTATAGCTTAAAGTATACCTAATGGCAACCCGCTCCAGTATTCTTGCCTGGAAAATTCCATGGACAGAGGAGCCTGGCAGGCTATAGTCCATGAGGTCACAAAGAACTGGACACAGCTGAGGGCCTGAATGAATGCGTGAGGCATACCTAATGGCCCATCTCCTTGCCTCCCATACCTGAACTAAAATACCTCTGTTCAGCTCACAGGTAACATCATGACCAAACCTATGTGTAAATGGCTGCAGGAAAGAAGAAATTAACTGGAGTTTGGCCAGAACTAGGAAATATTTACAACTTATGCCTTTTTTCACTTTACCTGTTTATCTCCCCTTCTTTGTTCTATAAAAGAAACTAGCAACTAAACCTGAGCAAAATGATTCTCTGGGAAAACAGTCTACCATCTCCTCAGTCAGCTATTCCTTGTCCTAGAAACTCATCTCTGGATTTATTGGCCTGTTGTGCAGCAAGCAGTATGAGTTTGGACTCAGTAACAAACATAGGAGAGATCCAGGGAAAGAGTGACTTGCCAAAATGGCAGAAGCCCTTACCTTAAACATCGACCAAAGATAAAAGTGCTTGTTGAGGGTGGAAGAAGCAGTTATGAGAATTTACCAGAAAAAGCAAGGTAAGATTGCTGTGCAAATTTAAGTCCTTGCCTTCTCTTTCAAGAAGAATTTCTGGAGGTTTGGTCATCCTCCTTTTCCAGGTACAGCAAAGGAGATGCCCTTACAGATGGAGATTTCTCTTTTGAATGGAAATGCTTCCTAGAAAAATGTTAACTCCTACTTGGTTTTCAGAGTCACTCATGTGTCTGTTTTTCTTAAAAATAACCAGTTTAAAATAATTAATATTCCAGAGACACATATTTTGGGGTGGCAAATTCTGCTCCCCTATACCAACAAGTCCATAGCACCTTAACATTTCCATATCCTTTTCCCTACAAAGTTACCAAACTATTCTGTGCACACTGCCTCGACTTGCCACCCCACTGTCATGTCTTTTGTTCCACCACTTGATTAAACTGCTTTAATTTTAATTCACTGCCCAAAGGCAGTGAATTCTTGATCATTTTTCTTCCTTGCCCAAAACTTTGAATAGTGTTTTAGAACCAGATGAATGAAGCGAGAACTTTTAAGTTTTGAATGTATGACAAGCTATCCTGGCACATCCCTGGCTTCATCTTTCAAAATGTTTCTAACACTAAAACATAATGTAGTTGAAATGGACTGCTTAAAAATATACTTTCTGTAATTGGTGACTTGGCTGTTGCCACATCTGTGAAGTCAGCCCTGACCCTCCTGGACCACGCCCTCTGATGTTTCCTTGTTTGTCATTATGCCTTTTTCCTAGTGTGAAGTCTGACCTAAACCGGGTACTTAATATGTTCATTTTTTTCTATTTGCCAACATGTATCTGCTTGATTAGGTACTTAATATGTTGGATGAGTAAATATACATTGCTTCGAGCCTTGTCTTGGATTTTGAAACAAAGATGCTCCCTGTGCATGCCTAAATCTCAGCATTTAGGTGCCTTTAAAATGAAAATGTATCATCTTCAGGTGAAATGTATCATTTACTACAGGTTAAAATGTATCATTTACTTTATTCTCTGTAGTGAGAAAGGTATATGATTTTGAACAAATGACTGATTGGAAGGATGGTAAAAGAAAGGCAGGACTATCTTAGAAAGGCAGAATATCTATTTTATTTATATTAGTAATGTGTTTGCATTTGATTGCAGTGAGTGTCAGTAAACCAAAACAAATAAATAAATTACTAGGCACTATCCATATTTGCAATTTAAAATGTATTTTAGATTTTCCTACTTTAAGTATGCATGGCTTAAGGACCCAATTTAAGGATCATTCTTATTTTACCAGACACCTATGGCCAGATTAAAGGAATATAGACCTTACAAACATCCTGATCCTCGTCAGCAACCCTGCCCTTGAACCACTGCTATAAAACTCTTCATCAAATCCTCTGGGTTGGGAAACAGTTTTTGAGGGCATGGGCCTGCTGTGTCCGGCTTTGGTGAAGAAATAAAGTTATTCTTTTTACTTCACTCAAAACTCTCTCTGAGATCCAAGTTGGCATCAAGTAATTTTCAGCATCATTCTAGTATTTTTAAGAAACCAAAAGGCCTAATATATTACAGTTGTCTTTTATGAAAGTTACTATCCTATTTTGAAGGCTTGCCTTCTAAATCTCTTTTCGAAAAATTTGCCTAGCAGCCCCTCCTTTCCCTACTGCTTCTTTCAACTATTTTCTGGATGTATGTCCTCTGAAATACATTACCATTTGTTTACAATTATTGTTCATCATCTGCTGCAGAAAGATCCCATCCATCTTCTTCAGTGGGCTGCAAGAATGTGCCAGAGAATGCCACTTGTTTTTTGATTAGGTTTCACATCTGTGAAGTCAGCCCTGACCCTCCTGGACCACGCCCTCTGATGTTTCCTTGTTTGTCATTATGCCTTTTTCCTAGTGTGAAGTCTGACCTAAACCGGGTACTTAATATGTTCATTTTTTTCTATTTGCCAACATGTATCTGCTTGATTAGGTACTTAATATGTTGGATGAGTAAATATACATTGCTTCGAGCCTTGTCTTGGATTTTGAAACAAAGATGCTCCCTGTGCATGCCTAAATCTCAGCATTTAGGTGCCTTTAAAATGAAAATGTATCATCTTCAGGTGAAATGTATCATTTACTACAGGTTAAAATGTATCATTTACTTTATTCTCTGTAGTGAGAAAGGTATATGATTTTGAACAAATGACTGATTGGAAGGATGGTAAAAGAAAGGCAGGACTATCTTAGAAAGGCAGAATATCTATTTTATTTATATTAGTAATGTGTTTGCATTTGATTGCAGTGAGTGTCAGTAAACCAAAACAAATAAATAAATTACTAGGCACTATCCATATTTGCAATTTAAAATGTATTTTAGATTTTCCTACTTTAAGTATGCATGGCTTAAGGACCCAATTTAAGGATCATTCTTATTTTACCAGACACCTATGGCCAGATTAAAGGAATATAGACCTTACAAACATCCTGATCCTCGTCAGCAACCCTGCCCTTGAACCACTGCTATAAAACTCTTCATCAAATCCTCTGGGTTGGGAAACAGTTTTTGAGGGCATGGGCCTGCTGTGTCCGGCTTTGGTGAAGAAATAAAGTTATTCTTTTTACTTCACTCAAAACTCTCTCTGAGATCCAAGTTGGCATCAAGTAATTTTCAGCATCATTCTAGTATTTTTAAGAAACCAAAAGGCCTAATATATTACAGTTGTCTTTTATGAAAGTTACTATCCTATTTTGAAGGCTTGCCTTCTAAATCTCTTTTCGAAAAATTTGCCTAGCAGCCCCTCCTTTCCCTACTGCTTCTTTCAACTATTTTCTGGATGTATGTCCTCTGAAATACATTACCATTTGTTTACAATTATTGTTCATCATCTGCTGCAGAAAGATCCCATCCATCTTCTTCAGTGAGCTGCAAGAATGTGCCAGAGAATTCTGAACAGCAGACATTCTCTTTTTTTGGCCTTTTCATATGGGAAAGTCATAAGTGGAATCAGAAGAAGTCTGACAACTTGTTCTGAATACAGTTTTACAGTAAAAATGATGATTATATATATATATATATATATATATATATATATACATATACATATATATAAAGATTTGGTATAAAACTCCACAGCAAACTCCTATAGTAATAATAGAATAATAATTCTATGGTTAAAGAAGAATGGGCATCATGGATACAGTCATGACACTTTCACATCATGCTGAATTGTTGACCCATCCAATGAGAAGTATGCACTCTTCTACTCTATCTTTTGCTAATTAGACTTCATCACTTCTATTCTAAATGATAGAAAATTTTGTGATTGGCTGCTGGATCTATATAGTGGCCATATTTTGTCAGCAGTCTAATTATTTTGGCAGCAACACACAAGAAATTCTGATAGCAATTCAGGTCAAGATCTTGTGGCCTTTCATTTCCTTAAATCTGGGAGAAAAATGGATGAGGGAGGAAGAAATTTTTTAAGAGTTTAATAACATATATACATATGAGAGATCCAGAAAAACGGAGCGACTCACCCAAATGGCAAAAGTCCTTACCATCCTCAGCCAAAGACAAAAGAGAATGTTGAGAGTGTGGAGAGTCACTCACGGGGTTACAGTGTCAATCACAAATTGGCACTTGCCACCTACCTCTACAAGGATTAAATGATGTGCTGCTGCTGCTTTTGACCTCCAACACCCCTAAAGGGAATCGAGGGTGGAGACCAGAAAAGAGGCATGCTATACTCTGGAAAAACTGGTCGAACGGGTCTTCAGATAGTTAGATATTTTTAGGAGCTGATTTTATGAGGCCAATTCTTGCACCTCCTCATATCTAGGAAAGCATTAAATTCTTTCATGGTGATGTCTGCTCCTTATGAAAGTTACTATCCTATTTTGAAGGCTTGCCTTCTAAATAAATTGCAGCCCTCCTTTCCCTACTGCTTCTTTCAACTATTTTCTGGATGTATGTCCTCTGAAATACATTACCATTTGTTTACAATTATTGTTCATCATCTGCTGCAGAAAGATCCCATCCATCTTCTTCAGTGAGCTGCAAGAATGTGCCAGAGAATTCTGAACAGCAGACATTCTCTTTTTTTGGCCTTTTCATATGGGAAAGTCATAAGTGGAATCAGAAGAAGTCTGACAACTTGTTCTGAATACAGTTTTACAGTAAAAATGATGATTATATATATATATATATATATATATATATATATATACATATACATATATATAAAGATTTGGTATAAAACTCCACAGCAAACTCCTATAGTAATAATAGAATAATAATTCTATGGTTAAAGAAGAATGGGCATCATGGATACAGTCATGACACTTTCACATCATGCTGAATTGTTGACCCATCCAATGAGAAGTATGCACTCTTCTACTCTATCTTTTGCTAATTAGACTTCATCACTTCTATTCTAAATGATAGAAAATTTTGTGATTGGCTGCTGGATCTATATAGTGGCCATATTTTGTCAGCAGTCTAATTATTTTGGCAGCAACACACAAGAAATTCTGATAGCAATTCAGGTCAAGATCTTGTGGCCTTTCATTTCCTTAAATCTGGGAGAAAAATGGATGAGGGAGGAAGAAATTTTTTAAGAGTTTAATAACATATATACATATGAGAGATCCAGAAAAACGGAGCGACTCACCCAAATGGCAAAAGTCCTTACCATCCTCAGCCAAAGACAAAAGAGAATGTTGAGAGTGTGGAGAGTCACTCACGGGGTTACAGTGTCAATCACAAATTGGCACTTGCCACCTACCTCTACAAGGATTAAATGATGTGCTGCTGCTGCTTTTGACCTCCAACACCCCTAAAGGGAATCGAGGGTGGAGACCAGAAAAGAGGCATGCTATACTCTGGAAAAACTGGTCGAACGGGTCTTCAGATAGTTAGATATTTTTAGGAGCTGATTTTATGAGGCCAATTCTTGCACCTCCTCATATCTAGGAAAGCATTAAATTCTTTCATGGTGATGTCTGCTCCTTGTGACTAGCAGAAAACTGCAACTGCAACTGTGCTTGATTGTATGTACTCCCTCTTCACCAAAATCACACGTAAAATGAACTTCCCCACTGGTTCTTCAGAGCAATTTCTCAGGGCTATCTGAAATGCTGTATCTCTGGTCACAGTGCTCATTTTTCCCAAATAAAACTTAATTTGCCACTCTCATGTTATGCATTTTGCACAGTAAAGAACGGTAAGGTTGCAGTATGGATTTAAGTCTTTGATGTCTCCACTGAGAAGAAGGTCTAGAGATTTGGTCATCCTCTTCTTTCAGGTACTTGGAGGGAGACACTCTTACAGATATTTCTCTCACACATGTAAACATATCTTACCAAAGGCCTTTCAGTATTTTCCCCAGGTATGCTGTTTCCTGGGCTTCCCAGGTAGCGCAGTGGTAAAGAATCCACTTGCCCATGCAGGAAATGCAAGAGACAGGGTTTTGATCCCTGGGTCAGGAAGATCCCCTGGAGTAGGCAATGGAAACCTACTCCAGTATTCTTGCCTGGAAAATTCCACACACAGAGGAGTCTGGCAGACTACACATGACTTCACAAAGAGTCAGACATGACTGAGCATACACACATGCTGTTTCCTAGAAAATAACCAGCTCAATCATTCATAGGTCAAAGAGATAATATTTTAGTATTGCAAATTCTACTCCCCTATATGAATTTAAGACAAAGACTACCAGATTAATCACTCAGCTTCCATATCCAGGCTATTGTTTTCCAAAGGCTCACTGGCTTACAGTAAAAAAGGAGGCAAGGCAGGGGCAGGGTAGAGAGTAGGGAAACTAGAAACACAACAATTATAAAAAGAGAAGGGAGGAATTCACTCTTTAAGAGTCAAAATACGTATAAGAAGTCCATTTTCTCACAAGCAAGCTATTGTTCTGAGGGAATATTTTCTACATTTATTTAAATCTTTAATCACAGTGTAAGCCTGAAGGGTTTCTCTCAGTGTGTAGGGAAAATACCAACACTTTCTGGGACAGCAAGGTCAGTAACTTTCCATTTTTTGGCAAAAGCATATGATGAGGGAGGTTCAAGAAGGAGGGAACTATTCCTGTGGCTGATTCATGTTATGTATGGCAGAAACCAACACAATATTGTAAAGTAATGTTCCTCCAATTAAAAATAAATAAGGGCTTCCCCTGGTGGTCCAGTGGGTAAGGACACCGCCTTGCAGTGCAAGGGGCGCTGGTTCGATCCCTGGCCTGGGAAGATCCCACGTGCCGCGGAGCGGCTGGACTGATGTGTCCGATTACCGAGCCAGAGCTGTGGAGCGCATGTGCCCAGAGCCGACGCTCAGCAACGACAGACGCCACCGCGATGGGAGGCCCACGGGAGCCAAGGAACAAAGACGGATGAAAACAGACAAATGAAAGACCAATAGAACTGGCCCGCCTGCTCCCCTCCCTTCCCACCCCCGCCCAAAATAAATAAATAAATAAATAAATCTTTAAAAAATAAATAAATAAATGCTAAAAAATGTATTAATATAAGATGATAGGAGAAGGGAGTGATCAAGTGTGTGACTGCTAATACCCTGCAAGGACTTCAGTTCAGAGCAACAGGGTGTATGTGCACAGGCGGGTGGGGCACTGGGAGGAGGAGAACAGAAGGGGAGAGCAATGCTAATGGGGAGAATGAGAATGTTGACTTGATCCCTTATTTAGGAATCTTGAGGTGCCTTTGTTCCCTCTGTGTATAGAAGGGACTTGGAAGTACGAGCGTCTACCTGGAGTGTGGCTACAAGGCGGTCAATTTAGGCAGGGGCTGAATTGTGCACAGACCACAGGATACACAGATCAGGCCAAGACAGCCCCTGGGTTGAACCAAGTTGAGAGAGACTACTACTTTTGATTACTCCAGGCAAGAATTAGTGATACAACCGCTAGCTGGTAAGCAGTGCACAGATGCAAAGGGACACCTGTGTGGGTGTCAGATACAAAAGACACTTGCCTTCTACTTCTGCAAGGATTAAATCATGAACTGCTGTAGGTGCTGACCTTCAGTTTCACCTGAAAGGAGTTCAGGGTGGAGATCAGGAATGAGGCACCCTGGAAAAACTGGCAGAACAGGTCTTCAGATAGTTAGATATTTCAGAAGCCAATTTTATGACACAATTCTTGTATCTCTTCATATCTAGAAAAGCACTAAAATCTTTCATGGTGACGACTGCTCCTCCTGACTAGGAGAAGCCTTCTGCAAAGATATGGCTTAATAGCATGTACTCCCGCTTCACCAAATTTACATATATCCTGACCTTCCCCCTACCTCTTTGGAGAGGGAAGAGCTATCTGAGATGCTGTCTCCATGGCTATGTCTCCTCATTTTGCCCCAGGTAAAATTTAACTCACAACTCTCACTCAGTGCATTTTTTTTTAAGTCGGCATGGGACCTAAGAAACCTGGAAACATTCTACCCAATAATCTTTTCACCTCTGCCATGATGTTGTAAACATACCAACATCACTTTGAAGAAGAACTCTTAGGCTGAGGATAAAGTGTTTCTGAGGTAGGTAATACCAAGTGTATGCAATCAAAGGAACATTTTACATCAGAAGATTAGGCTAAGTTTAAGGTGATAGATACTTCCTGCACTGAAGAATCACTTAAATTTGTTATCCCATTACACGTGTATGTGAGTTAATATATATGACTATAAATAATTACATATATTTTAAGACTTTACTCTTAAAAGATGGTAAGAAACTACTTGCCAAATAGGTGAATAAAACACAATTATCAAAACTCTAGAACTTTTGAGAGCAAAAGGGCTATTAGTAATAATTACTACAGTACAAAAATGCATAAACCTGCACCAGGAATGTATTGTACAGAAGAACCTGAATTTCATTAAAGATGAGAATTTTTCTTTGGTTGAGATGAAGAGAGATGAAGGGGAAAACTTTTATCTTAATGTATATATTTATTAAAAAGTGGATATTACCTTGGGGTCAAGAGAGTTTACATAAATAAGAATTAAATTACTCTATTTAAGAAATAAACAGAAATTCAGTGGATGCTAAGTTGGCTAAAGAATGGATATAAGAAGAATCCTGTGATGGAAAGAATTACTTGAGACAATAACAGTACTTTAGCATCTAAAAACTAGGGTTGGGAAGAGAAGGATGTGGCTGGCCAGAAGTTCACAGTGGAGGGATGGATAAAGATGATTTGTATTTTCAATGCTATCAGAACTTTGCTGCATTGCTACCTCTGTTTATACCCTGTGGATCCAAACCTTCATAAAATCAAAATCGAGAGTGTTCTTTGGTTATAGTGTTGAGGGATGAAAGGGGACAAAAACACAGAGCTGTCTAAAGTACTGTGAAGTTAAAGCTGTAAGAAAATAATTCATGTATTCTAAGAACTAAGACTGGTGGAAATGGGAAATTAACCGGGATCAAGACATTATAGAAGAGTGCAACATGAAGAATATAATTCCCTTATGAGTAACTATCTGTGGGTGTGATGGGTGAGTATGGGTTTCTACTAGAAGGATGAGGGGTCCTGCAAACCCACCATCGTGTTCAAGAAAGACTGTTCTCCTCAGCCTGGAAACATGGAAATAACTAAGCTGTATAATCTAGGTTAAACACACCTTACGAATTTTATACAATTAAAATACAATTTCAGTCACTAATCAACATTTATTAAGCATCTATCCCAAACAGACTGCTGTACTCAAAACAATGAATGTCTCCAACTCACAAACTTAGCTAATCCCACAGTAAAAAGTGAAATAAAGAAAGAGGTTTACCTTTACACTTTCTATGATCATGGAAATGTTTTCCCCCTCATGTGTTAACTATAAAAAATACTGATTCTTCACACTTATATTGTTTTTATTATTATTAAAGTAACCATTACTTATATACAGTGGCATAGATTTATACCCACTGGTTATTTAAAGTTCATGAAATGCTTTCTGCTCCCTGGAGGAAATATATCAAATATATATAAAATAATAATAAAATAATAACATGCCCAAGTATAGACTGTGTTGCTATGTTTTCATACTGTGAGCATCATGGGTATTTTAGAGAACAGGTTGTTTATAAATGAGGCCTCCAGCTGTTACTGAGAGACTCAGGCAGAAAAAGGGAGTAAACGGAGGATAATAATCCTGATTATAATAGGAGGCTGTTTCTATAGTGACCCAGGGTGAGTTGCATTCTCCCTAGGAATAAACCGCTCAGTCAGTATCTCCTGCGAAGTACCATGTGGTAAATTACCTCCTTCCAGGTACTAAATGATACCTTGATGCCTTGGAAAAATTAATGGGTGAGTGGTTTACTCTGAGAGAGTTTTATTCCCTCTGAGTCAACACAGGATTCTGACCAATTAAATTTTGGAGGGCAGAATTTGCCCTAGAAAGAGCAGTCTAAAGGTTTAGAGTTATCTAAGCAATATAAAAATGAGTCCCTGATGTATCATAAAGATAGGACTTCTCACCATGGGTAAGACTTTCATTATCACAGAGTTATTACACTTCCCCCAGTGGCCAAATGAAGAGGGTGGAGGTGGAAAGGGTGGGAGCTACCATTAAAATACATTAACCTATTTTTAAACATTTATTTACAGTCAACCAACTCTTCTTTGGCATCTTCTAAAACATGCCAAGTCATTTGGCTATTCATCAGGTCTCAGACAAGTTACACTATTGCCATGTCAGGTAGATAAAAGTTACCATTTTCTCTAGAAATACATTTTCTATATCTAATGGATTATATATCCATTGAGAAACATAGAATTCAAATAGGCTGGAGGCATTATTGGATTTTGAACAATTTTTTTTTTTAATGGAAAAGGCCAAAATGCCATTTTGAGCAGCTTTATCTAATTATTTTTCAAGCTCTGCTTTACAGTTGGTTAAATTAAATTAACAAAATTAAATTAATGAATTTTAGAGAAGGATTTTAAGAATCTGATATTATTGTGGTTATTTAAGCAAACGATATACTTTTTTATATAGTAAAAACACTTAATATCTGAATCTAGTACAGGCTTAAATTATCAGGTAATATTCTAGAAGTAACTATTTTAGGCTGACTTAACAGTGATACTAATATTATCACATTTATTAAGCACTTTTATTTCCTGAAAAATTATGGATCTTTCACTTGAATGTTTTAATTGTTTATCAAGAGGCATCTATGAAATATTTGTTGAAAAGCTGAGGTTTCAGGAGTGGAAGTCCATGAAAAGCTTTTCTCGACTTCAGCTGCTCCCCTGGAATCTAATTTGCCTTTCTTTCCTCACAATTGTCAAACTGTAGCTCAAAAAATGAAGATATGATAATGAAACTCATAGATACAGAAATGGAGGGCAATAAATATACTTGCATGCATTTGTTTTTACAAATATGGTGACTAAGAAATAAATTACACAAAACATAATTTTAATATTCAGAGTAATACCATTTAGATCTACCTCCTGTCACAGCCCCTTAACAGCTGTGCAGTTACCCTGTGAACTTTATGCTTCTCATCTGTAAGATGGGAATAATAATCACAAGACCTCATGGCATTATTTCAATGATTGATATATTTTAATTAATTGAACACACATTTCCTAGCAATGGCAACCCCCATGCACAACCTATATAGATTAAGGGTCAGGCAAAACCTCATAAAAGAAGTGACATTTAAAACAAGACTTGAATAACCAGTTGAATTTGTCCTAGGGAAGAAACTAGGAGGAAAGGCTCCAAGGTAGTAATGGACCTGGTGAGTTTAAAGGACTAAGAGAAGAAAATTCAACCTAAAATTTTACTTCAAGTTACTTACTATGAATAAGGAAATGAAGCATTTATAATAATAAGCAATGACAGCACCAAGCTGAGCAATCCATTCTATTTCAGGCTGGTGGTCCTGGAGTTGGATAGAGAACTAGACCTTGGCAGTCCATAGGTGAAAGCAATGCAAAGTTGAGGGTTGGAAAAAGTGTGACTACATCTTGTGCTCAGGAAGTGTAGAAGAGGAACATTCTGGGTAACAAAGCTAAGCATATATGAAACAGACTAATGATTCAGGATCAGGGGAGATGGAGAATGGGGAGAGGGATACAAGCAGGACAAAGTTTTAGGCCACACTATAGAGTTTGTAGGTTTTCCATAGGCAATGGAGGGCCGTCACATGGTTTTAATTTGGGATGTCCTATGATCAGATTCTGATTTCTGAATTGTTTATAGTGCATCAGAATTTCTGGAAATGAGTTTCAGGGCTCTGCAATTTTACTAAGCATGCCAAGTGAATCTTGTGGACTACTGAGTTGTGAGAGTTACTGTAGCCATTGTTCAAAATAGTCTCAAGAATTTTGATCACTGGGATGAAGGATTCATCATGCAGAGGCACACAGGAAAACTTTCTGAGGGGCTTGTGTGTGAAAGTCACTCAGTTGTTTCTGACTCTTTGAGATCCCATTGATGAGCCATGGAATTCTTCCAGGCAATAATACTGGAATGGGTAGCCATTCCCTTCTCCAGGGGATCTTCTGAATCCAGGGATCAAACCCAGGTCTCTCACATTGCAGGTGGATATTTTACCATCTGAGTCACCAGAGAAGCCCAAGAATACTGGAGTTGGTAGCCTATCACTTATCCATGGGATCTTTCAGACCCAGGAGTCAAATCAGGGTGTCCTGCATTGCAGGCGGATTCTTTATCAGCTAAACTACCAGGGAAGACTCTGAGGGGCTTTAAATGTTTTATATAGTGATTGTGGTTGGGATCACACAACTATATACCTTTGTTGATGCATCAAAAGGTATACTTGCAGTTGGAGAGTTTTATTGCTTATAAATTATCTTGATAAAATTGTTTTTTTTTTTTTTTTAAGCCAGTGGACTTTATGAATAGTAAAGTAGCACACACTCAGTGAGTAAGTTGTGTCCAACTCTTTGTGACCCCATAGACTGTAGACTACCAGGCTTCTCTGTCCATGGGATTTTCCTAGCAAGGATATTGGAGTAGGTTGCCATTTTCTTCTCCTTCTGCTATTTCGAAGGGTAGTGCTACCATTTGCTACACAAATGCTTACAACATTGCAAAGGAATGAAGAACCACTGTAGTAGTGGTACAAATGAGTACTTAGCTGAGAAGTGAAGAGATAACTGGAAGAAATAGGAGAATAGGGAGGCAAGATAGTAGCTTGACAGAGTGACTGAAGAATACTCCAGATGATATTGTAGGTAGAAAAGCTGAAACCAATAGAGAAGCAGAGAATTATGCAAAGAAGAAAAATAATGATAGGAGCAGTGATAGTCAATGGGATTAAAGGAAAACAGGAAGAGTAATCTAATGCATTTCTTTACAATAATTGAAACAAGAAAAGCATTAGTGAAACATGTTTCTCAATTTTGCCAAAGCAGTACTTCTGTCAATAATGCAGGCAACCAAGTTTATGCTAACATTTGTCCACCTGGCATAGTTCTGTTTTGTTTCTGACACACTGACATGATTGTGTCCCTTCACTTGTTTCTACAAAGAATCTCTTTGCATAAAGCTCTTCATGGGATTTATAGATTTTTATTGAATACCTTGGCTTTAATACAGTGATCACGAGAAATGTTCAAATATAATCATGAAGAATTTCTCATGACAATATTGTGCTGCTTTTTTCAAGTCACAGGGAAACTTTTCAGACTGCTCACTGGTATGGATTTGTTATGTTCTTAGACCTTTAAATTAGGTAACCTTAAGACCTCACAATGGTGAAAAGTGAAAGGTATCCTCAATTCCCTGTCTGGCCCAAGTCAATAGCATTTGACAGGACTATTTAAGCTTTTGTTTTCTCTTAGGTGTTTTGCATTTTTTTTTTCTTGATCACTTTTTATTGGCCTTTCATTTATTCATTTTCATCCATCTTTGTTCTTTGGCCTGTGTGGGCCTCCCATTGCAGTGGCCTCTGTTGTCGCAGAGCTCAGCTCTGGGCACATGAGCTCCAGAGTTCTGCCTCGGTCATTGGACACATTGGTCCAGCCACTCCGTGGCATGTGGGATCTTTCCAGGCAAGGGATTGAACTGGCGCCCCTTGCACTGCAAGGTGAAGTCTTTACCCACTGGACCACCAGGGAAGCCCCTTAAGCTATTTTTGAGAAATGAAATTCTTTTAGCTTTCTCTTCTTTGCCCACCAGCTTTAATTGGAAATTAATCCTCTATTAATTGTACATTTTTTCCCTTTTCATTTCTATTTCCTGAGTGTTATTAGAAAAGAGATTCAAAGCCAATAAGGAATTTGAAGCTTTTTTTTTGTTTTATTTTTTTTTTTCATTTCTCTTACTCCATACTTACCTCAGACCCCTTCCATACTGACAAATTCTAAGAAATTGTGGAATCATTTGAGAAGACTGCTTCTCAAATTCTTCACCCTACTTCTACAAACAAAACTGAAGGGTAAAGAATGGTGAACCATTAACTTTTATGCTTTACCTTATCAAGTGATACATTCTTGAGTCCTTCAACCAGTAGTCATTTTCAGTGCTTCACTGACCCCATGGAAACACTGTCTCTTAGATCCCATGAGCCTTCTGCTCTCCTCACCTACTCATAAAAAGAGAGCGGAGCATAGGGCAAGACTTTGATGCAATATATGGGCAAAGCTTCTCAGCAACCATGACTTTAAAAACCTATTATCTGAGGAAAATGTTCTATACATTGTCTCAGAAACTAAAACGCTATTACTTTTTGAACAATTCCAAGTGAATTACATGAGGAACAGAGAAAATCATATTGACCATAATGTCTTCCGTGAAGAATCCTGAACTGGTTTTGAAATAACTTTTATAAGCCCACTTGGGACTTGAGTACAGTGTCCAAAGTTCAGTCCCCAAATAGATTCCCTCACTTGTAGAGTATTTCTTATCCAGAGATAAGGAGTAAAAATGTTTGTTGTCACAGGGAAAAGGCAAGAACAAGAAAGGAAGGGTAAGAGGGCTACAACAGATAAAACAGGCCATTGAGTGGTATGTATTCCTTCTGCATCTGTTAATTTTTATAGTGAAAGAAGATGCTCTGAAGAGGTTGTTGTTTCTCAGTTGCTTATTTGTGTCCGACAATTTGCAACTGCATGAACTGCCTCACACTGGGCTTCCCTATCCTCTGTCTCCTAGAGTTTGCTCAGACTCATGCTCATTGTGTCAGTGATGTCATTCAACTTTCTCATCCTCTGCTGCCCACTTCTCCTCTTGCCTTCAATTCTTCCCAACATCAGGGTCTTTTCCAATGAGTTAGCTCTTTGCACCAGGAGGCTAAAGTATTAGAGCCTTGGTTTCAGCATCAGTCCTTTCAATGAATATTCAGAGTTAATTTTCTTGAGGATTGACTAGTTTGATCTCCTTACTGTCCAAGGCACTGTCCTTCTGCTGCACCACATTTCGAAAGCATCAATTTTTCAGTGCTCAGCCTTCTTCATAGTCCCACTCTTACATCCATACATGACTACTGGAAAAATCATAGCTTTGACTATACAGGCTTTGTTGACAAAGTGATGCCTCTGTTTTTAATATGTTGTCTAGAATTGTCGTAGCTTTTCTTCCAAGGAGCAAGCATCTTTGAACTTCATAGCTACAGTCATCGTCTGCAGTGATTTTGGAGGCCAAGAAAATAAAATCTGCCACTGTTTTCACTTAGCCCCATCCATTTGCCATGAAGATAGGACCAGATACTGTGATCTTAGTGTCTGAGAAGTAGACTCCTATATTCAGAGCGTCTAGATTCAAATAGACACAGCCATAAGATAATATATACACAATCCATAGGCTGTGTGTTCTGTTTTAAAAATGAACTATTTTGGAAGATTGAGAAATGTATTAAAATTTTAAATGCATTACGCAGTATTATTTATAGGCTATTTTACAGTAGAGAAACCTGTATTTGAATCTTGACTCTACTTGTTGCCAGTTACAGCCCTTTTTGCACTTGTTTTTGGGCTTTTAAATAGATAGCACATGTAGAATACTTTCCTGATAAATATTCAATAAAAATACCTGTGATGATAATTATGATGATAATAATGAACAACATGCCTAACCTAGCAGCTGACACGTTGTAGGCTCTCAAGTTATCGCCATGCACCAGCATAATTATTAGCATTTGTATAGCATAGTACTATTGGAATTTTAAGCAACTACATTAATACGTTGTTGTTTCTCAGTTGCTTATTTGTGTCCGACAATTTGCAACTGCATGAACTGCCTCACACTGGGCTTCCCTATCCTCTGTCTCCTAGAGTTTGCTCAGACTCATGCTCATTGTGTCAGTGATGTCATTCAACTTTCTCATCCTCTGCTGCCCACTTCTCCTCTTGCCTTCAATTCTTCCCAACATCAGGGTCTTTTCCAATGAGTTAGCTCTTTGCACCAGGAGGCTAAAGTATTAGAGCCTTGGTTTCAGCATCAGTCCTTTCAATGAATATTCAGAGTTAATTTTCTTGAGGATTGACTAGTTTGATCTCCTTACTGTCCAAGGCACTGTCCTTCTGCTGCACCACATTTCGAAAGCATCAATTTTTCAGTGCTCAGCCTTCTTCATAGTCCCACTCTTACATCCATACATGACTACTGGAAAAATCATAGCTTTGACTATACAGGCTTTGTTGACAAAGTGATGCCTCTGTTTTTAATATGTTGTCTAGAATTGTCGTAGCTTTTCTTCCAAGGAGCAAGCATCTTTGAACTTCATAGCTACAGTCATCGTCTGCAGTGATTTTGGAGGCCAAGAAAATAAAATCTGCCACTGTTTTCACTTAGCCCCATCCATTTGCCATGAAGATAGGACCAGATACTGTGATCTTAGTGTCTGAGAAGTAGACTCCTATATTCAGAGCGTCTAGATTCAAATAGACACAGCCATAAGATAATATATACACAATCCATAGGCTGTGTGTTCTGTTTTAAAAATGAACTATTTTGGAAGATTGAGAAATGTATTAAAATTTTAAATGCATTACGCAGTATTATTTATAGGCTATTTTACAGTAGAGAAACCTGTATTTGAATCTTGACTCTACTTGTTGCCAGTTACAGCCCTTTTTGCACTTGTTTTTGGGCTTTTAAATAGATAGCACATGTAGAATACTTTCCTGATAAATATTCAATAAAAATACCTGTGATGATAATTATGATGATAATAATGAACAACATGCCTAACCTAGCAGCTGACAGGTTGTAGGCTCTCAAGTTATAACCATGCACCAGCATAATTATTAGCATTTGTATAGCATAGTACTATTGGAATTTTAAGCAACTACATTAATACGAATATATATTAATATGTTTATACAGAAAATACAAAAAGTATAGGCACGAGTGAACAAACATATGCTTTTCCATATCATTAAATTAGCAAACTTCATGGTACTAGAAATATAATTCACATTAGAAACAGGGACCATAAACACAGCATTCTGTCCAGTTCCGGAAGGATCTGTTCCAGAAGGAAACTGAGCTCAAAACAAACGTGATTGATAAACTACTTCTCCTAAAATAGCTTTAGTCATGTATAATGAACATTGATATGAATGTTCTGGCTAATACATTTGATTTGGACATTCACCAAGAAATCAGGATATGCTAATTTGATGATGTAGGGCAGTACTGGTAAACCTTCCACAGGGACTCTTGTCCTTCCAGAAGTATAAATGTGGCTACATTGATGGAATGGCACACATGCAGAACATGAGGATTCGTAATGAGATGTATTTTTATAAAATATCAATACAGAGAAAAAGCTTGGTATTTAAGGAATACCAGACCCCACACACCAAGGAATCCACTGTCAACAGAGTGAATAATAAAGGCAAATGAAGCAGCTTATTACAAGCAGCAGTCCACCTTATAAACACCACTTATGACAGACACCATCACACCATTACAGGATGTACTTCCTGTCAAGATCTTAACTAGCCATTGAGATTGTTCAAAGAAGTAAACGTTGTAAATGTTTGACTGTTAAGGAGAATGTTCCATGCTTTGTTTCTAATACCACCAAGCGATGGCCAGGTGTGACAGCACTCTCCAGTATTAACCTGTTCAAGAGGAGCCTCAACATGGTGTTCTCTCCCCAGTCCCTTTCATTTTCTCCTTAGCTGAGGCCATCTCTTAGCTGTTTCTTAAGGCAATGATTGACTTAAGCTGCAATATAGAATTGATTAATATATTGACACTATGTTTTACAGCCCTTTTGCACTTGTTTTGGGCTTTTAAATAGATAGCACATGTAGAATACTTTCCTGATAAATATTCAATAAAAATACCTGTGATGATAATTATGATGATAATAATGAACAACATGCCTAACCTAGCAGCTGACAGGTTGTAGGCTCTCAAGTTATAACCATGCACCAGCATAATTATTAGCATTTGTATAGCATAGTACTATTGGAATTTTAAGCAACTACATTAATACGAATATATATTAATATGTTTATACAGAAAATACAAAAAGTATAGGCACGAGTGAACAAACATATGCTTTTCCATATCATTAAATTAGCAAACTTCATGGTACTAGAAATATAATTCACATTAGAAACAGGGACCATAAACACAGCATTCTGTCCATTTCCAGAAGGATATATTCCAGAAGGAAACTGAGATCAAAAGAAACGTGATTGATAAACTACTTCTCCTAAAATAGCTTTAGTCATGTATAATGAACATTGATATGAATGTTCTGGCTAATACATTTGATTTGGACATTCACCAAGAAATCAGGATATGCTAATTTGATGATGTAGGGCAGTACTGGTAAACCTTCCACAGGGACTCTTGTCCTTCCAGAAGTATAAATGTGGCTACATTGATGGAATGGCACACATGCAGAACATGAGGATTCGTAATGAGATGTATTTTTATAAAATATCAATACAGAGAAAAAGCTTGGTATTTAAGGAATACCAGACCCCACACACCAAGGAATCCACTGTCAACAGAGTGAATAATAAAGGCAAATGAAGCAGCTTATTACAAGCAGCAGTCCACCTTATAAACACCACTTATGACAGACACCATCACACCATTACAGGATGTACTTCCTGTCAAGATCTTAACTAGCCATTGAGATTGTTCAAAGAAGTAAACGTTGTAAATGTTTGACTGTTAAGGAGAATGTTCCATGCTTTGTTTCTAATACCACCAAGCGATGGCCAGGTGTGACAGCACTCTCCAGTATTAACCTGTTCAAGAGGAGCCTCAACATGGTGTTCTCTCCCCAGTCCCTTTCATTTTCTCCTTAGCTGAGGCCATCTCTTAGCTGTTTCTTAAGGCAATGATTGACTTAAGCTGCAATATAGTACTTCATCATTTATGATATAATATTACATATTTTCTTTATTTTCCTTCCATTCTTAGATATGTGCTTCAGAAACATAAATTCATCATATTGTAGGTGTAAATAATTAGGTCTAACTGTGAAAATAAAGTTGAAAATTCTTATTTTCTTGACAAATGCAGTTTTAGTATATTCAAATTTCTACTGTATCTTTTTCTGTTGTTTTTGCTATATTCTATCTTTCTCCTCTATTTTTGTTTGAAAATTTTAACACAGAATTTCATGCCAGAAAATTTTTGTTTCTTATGAAAGCTGGAAGAAATCATTTCAAGTTTCAGGACTGTGAAAATTGACTATGCTTGACTTTTTCCAAAATGACTCGTAATGCTTTTTGCCAGGCAGATTCTAGGACTAGTTCGTTTATGATCAAAACTTACAGATGGTACTTACAGAAGACTAGCCAGTAGGGCATTTTTCAAGAATGTCAAGATCAAAAACTATAATTAAAGGTTATTTTGGGAAAATTCAGCATCCCCATCACTAACTCCACAGGGGAAAACAAAGAATAAGAAGAAAAACGATTTTGTGACAAAGTAATTGCTGACAAAAATATTGTAACTCAATGTGTCATTTGAAAACAATTGAATTTCTGGTCTTTTCATTGCAGAACCTTAGCTTTCAAAGTGTTGGTTAGGGTTATAGTGTATAATGCTGTTTTCCTTAAGATCATAGGTTATGTCTCAGCTGTCAAAGTTGCACAGACATCTTCCCTGTCACCAGTTTCTGTAGTCCTTCCTTGCTAGTTGATATCTTTATGCCCAATCCCTTATAACATTTAATCACCACAAGGTCGAGGTCACAAGATGGTAAGTGTGCGATAAAATTTTTACCTTTTAACAATGTACATGTGAAAATTGTATGCACTGAGGCAAAATCAGGAAGTAATGAATATCTATAGTTTAATTTTCATGCATCACTGCTTATGGCAGTGAAATAAATACCAGGGTGGAGGAATAGAGTAGTTGCAGGGGAGGCCTCGTGGTTTAAAGGAGAGAATTAATATCCAAGACTAAAATTGCATGTATCATTGCCAAGGGCCATGAAATTATGTCAATTGCATGACTATGTCTGTTTCAGCGCCAGAGAAAGAACATTTAAAGTTTAACAATTACTCTGTCTCCTCGTATGAAACAAGCAAAAGTCCTTACTCCAAAATCTTGCTAACAATAAATGAATTTTACAGGTTATCTGGTTTTTTTTTAAATGATCAACTTTAATTATACGTGTATTTTATGTACTAGTTGATACAAAGTTTTCTGATTGTTTTTTATTTTAAAACTATGGCAACTAACATAATTTTGCATGACTGTTGCTCATTTTTGAAATTAATTCTGTATTTTCTAGGCAACAATTTTATGATCAGAGTATTTAATTAGTGTTTGAGTTAATTTTCTAATTCAAGTTTATATTGCTTGAGAATGATAATGAATTTATAATATCCTGTTGCTGGGGAAAATAGCAATGCATAGTCTTAGTACTATTCAGTTATAGGTGTAGCGTTTTTGTGACTAATAACCATGTGTAACCTTAAATTACCACATGTAAAATGTTTACAAGACAAACACCTTATTGGAGTAAATTAAGAATATGTGATCCATTTATCCAAAAAATACACCTGATTTTTTTTTTAAACAGGAATTACTCTAGAGAGTAAGTTGAAAAAGTATCACTAATATTCCTATTCCCTGCATTTTCATAAGTCCTGCTTTTCATCAGGAATTTGAAGTGAAATAGTAGGCTTACAAACAAAGACGAGTTTGTAACTCTGGTAGAACATTTTTAAAGCCATTTTACATATATTGTTCTTTCTCTTAGATTTTCTTTTTTTTTTTAAAGACTGTTAATTTAACAAAGCAAAATTCTCTAATGCAAACCTTTTTTAAAAATAATGCTTTCCTGGCTAGAGAAGACCTAAGATAGACTGATTTACTAGCTATCAAGAGCAACTAAATCACACATGCATATATACACATACACACATGGAGCCTTTGTCCAGGTTATTGTTCAATATTATGCTTCTACATCTTGTCTCCTTGAAGGAGATGAGTACTGGATTTTTTATTTTGCTAAGAATTGAGGAATTGAGTACTTGGTCAGCACTCAACAGATAATAAGTCATAATATCCAAGACTAAAATTGCATGTATCATTGCCAAGGGCCATGAAATTATGTCAATTGCATGACTATGTCTGTTTCAGCGCCAGAGAAAGAACATTTAAAGTTTAACAATTACTCTGTCTCCTCGTATGAAACAAGCAAAAGTCCTTACTCCAAAATCTTGCTAACAATAAATGAATTTTACAGGTTATCTGGTTTTTTTTTAAATGATCAACTTTAATTATACGTGTATTTTATGTACTAGTTGATACAAAGTTTTCTGATTGTTTTTTATTTTAAAACTATGGCAACTAACATAATTTTGCATGACTGTTGCTCATTTTTGAAATTAATTCTGTATTTTCTAGGCAACAATTTTATGATCAGAGTATTTAATTAGTGTTTGAGTTAATTTTCTAATTCAAGTTTATATTGCTTGAGAATGATAATGAATTTATAATATCCTGTTGCTGGGGAAAATAGCAATGCATAGTCTTAGTACTATTCAGTTATAGGTGTAGCGTTTTTGTGACTAATAACCATGTGTAACCTTAAATTACCACATGTAAAATGTTTACAAGACAAACACCTTATTGGAGTAAATTAAGAATATGTGATCCATTTATCCAAAAAATACACCTGATTTTTTTTTTAAACAGGAATTACTCTAGAGAGTAAGTTGAAAAAGTATCACTAATATTCCTATTCCCTGCATTTTCATAAGTCCTGCTTTTCATCAGGAATTTGAAGTGAAATAGTAGGCTTACAAACAAAGACTAGTTTGTAACTCTGGTAGAACATTTTTTTAAAGCCATTTTACATATATTGTTATTTCTCTTAGATTTTCTTTTTTTTTTTAAAGACTGTTAATTTAACAAAGCAAAATTCTCTAATGCAAACCTTTTTTAAAAATAATGCTTTCCTGGCTAGAGAAGACCTAAGATAGACTGATTTACTAGCTATCAAGAGCAACTAAATCACACATGCATATATACACATACACACATGGAGCCTTTGTCCAGGTTATTGTTCAATATTATGCTTCTACATCTTGTCTCCTTGAAGGAGATGAGTACTGGATTTTTTATTTTGCTAAGAATTGAGGAATTGAGTACTTGGTCAGCACTCAACAGATAATAAGTCATAATGACAAGTACTAAATCCAATTTGAAACCATAGGGGAAATCTAAGTGATCCCAAATGCCAGTGTTCTCTGAGTTAATTCCATTTGTGGAGGAGCTGCAAATTCCAGATGGAGGTTTTGTGAAATAATTCAAATTATTCTCTTCTATTTTTAACTTCTGGTTGGGCCAAAGAGATTTTCACACTGAAGATTACAGCCATGGCTTTCACCAAGCTGAAAAACAAGCTTTAATGTGATGATCCACACAAGACCAAACTTGATGAGAAATGTAGGGTGTTGCTATGGCAATTCCATTTGTTGGAACTTTTCTCTGTTGGCTTCATTCTGACAGTACATTCTAAAAAGAATTATACGAAAAGGTGTGGTGGCTGTGAAGACACACTCAAAGCCAAGAAGATAGAACTTTCTCATCTTTCTTTCTCCCAAAAAGAGAACACGTTTTCATCTTGTAACGCCACCCTAACGTAGTCAGAAGGCTGGCTGAGGAAGTGTCATTCTGAGATTTCATTGAAACCCTGGGGTATATTTCTATCTGGCTTAAGTGGAAAATTGGCAATGCCAGGGTTCTCAGCACAATCACAACATAAAGAAGGGTCCTCTGTCTAAACTGAAAGATGATAAGGCCACGGCTCCTGAAAGAACAAAGATCTGTCCTATTGCGGGGGTGGTGGCGATGGTGGTGGTGGTTCATTATGTCTTCAGCAGAGATTTTATACATTAAAATATCATTTAAAATCTGGGCATTGAGAATGAAGAGAATCCGGGTTTGAGTATCTTTGATGGAGAAGGAAGACTCATTCACCTAGTGTCATTTCTTTTCAAACAGGTCTTCCTTTCAGAGGTTATAATTAATCCAGTCATTTAGAGAAACAACTTGAACTAGAATCTAATTGCAGACATCGTGTCAAGTATTTTTTTCTTGATGAATATCGCTTACATTCTTCACAATCAATCCTCCATTTTGTACATGAAGAAAGTGAATTTCAGAGAAAATATAACTGATTGATCATCTGGAAAGAAGATGAACTAAGAAACAAGATCTTTTTTTTTTTTGATTTAAATTATTATTAATTAATTAATTTTTAAATTCTTCGTCTTCTTTTTTTTTTTTTTGGCCACTTTTATTTGTCTTTCATTTCCATCTTTGCTGTTTGGCCTGTATGGGCCTCCCATTGCAGCAGCCTTCCTCATTGAAGAGCACAGGCTCTGGGCGCATGTGCTCCAGAGCTCCGGCTGGGTAGTTGGACACATCCATCCAGCCGCTTCGTGGAATGTGGGATCTTCCCAGGCCAGGGATCAAACAGGTGCCCCTTGCACTGCAAGGTGGTGTCCTTTCCCACTGGACCACCAGGGAAACCCAAATTTATTTATTTTTAATTGAAGGATAATTGCTGTGTTTGGTAGAAAACACAGCTGTAGAAAACTGTGGAAAACAACACAGTTTTCTACCAAACATCAACATGAATCAGTCATGGCTTTACCCATGTCCCTTCCCACTTGAAGATTCCTCCTACCTCCCTCACCATTCCATCCCTCTAGGTTGTAGAACCAAGATCTTAATGTGTTAATAAATAGACCTAATTGTGCCAAAATTTGATAAAAGAAGGCATTCCTAAGAAATTTACTTATAATCAGGAAATACTCTGGTTTTGCCATTACTGTAAAAACTTCCTTTTCCAAGCTGCAAAACACAACATAAAGAAGGGTCCTCTGTCTAAACTGAAAGATGATAAGGCCACGGCTCCTGAAAGAACAAAGATCTGTCCTATTGCGGGGGTGGTGGCGATGGTGGTGGTGGTTCATTATGTCTTCAGCAGAGATTTTATACATTAAAATATCATTTAAAATCTGGGCATTGAGAATGAAGAGAATCCGGGTTTGAGTATCTTTGATGGAGAAGGAAGACTCATTCACCTAGTGTCATTTCTTTTCAAACAGGTCTTCCTTTCAGAGGTTATAATTAATCCAGTCATTTAGAGAAACAACTTGAACTAGAATCTAATTGCAGACATCGTGTCAAGTATTTTTTTCTTGATGAATATCGCTTACATTCTTCACAATCAATCCTCCATTTTGTACATGAAGAAAGTGAATTTCAGAGAAAATATAACTGATTGATCATCTGGAAAGAAGATGAACTAAGAAACAAGATCTTTTTTTTTTTTTGATTTAAATTATTATTAATTAATTAATTTTTAAATTCTTCGTCTTCTTTTTTTTTTTTTTGGCCACTTTTATTTGTCTTTCATTTCCATCTTTGCTGTTTGGCCTGTATGGGCCTCCCATTGCAGCAGCCTTCCTCATTGAAGAGCACAGGCTCTGGGCGCATGTGCTCCAGAGCTCCGGCTGGGTAGTTGGACACATCCATCCAGCCGCTTCGTGGAATGTGGGATCTTCCCAGGCCAGGGATCAAACAGGTGCCCCTTGCACTGCAAGGTGGTGTCCTTTCCCACTGGACCACCAGGGAAACCCAAATTTATTTATTTTTAATTGAAGGATAATTGCTGTGTTTGGTAGAAAACACAGCTGTAGAAAACTGTGGAAAACAACACAGTTTTCTACCAAACATCAACATGAATCAGTCATGGCTTTACCCATGTCCCTTCCCACTTGAAGATTCCTCCTACCTCCCTCACCATTCCATCCCTCTAGGTTGTAGAACCAAGATCTTAATGTGTTAATAAATAGACCTAATTGTGCCAAAATTTGATAAAAGAAGGCATTCCTAAGAAATTTACTTATAATCAGGAAATACTCTGGTTTTGCCATTACTGTAAAAACTTCCTTTTCCAAGCTGCAAAACACAACCAATCCAGTAGCCTCTGATATAATGACTACACGATTTTTTCTTTGCTCTTGCTTTTATCTCTAACTGGAATAACTTCTTCCTTGCACACCTTCAATTCTTATTTTCTCTTACATTTCAATACCTGATTCAGAAGGCACATCTACCACTAAACTTCCTGTTGCCTTTTAGAAAAAGGCAGTAATTTCTCCTGCTATGTTACATATTTTGTGTATAGACATGTGTGTCTGCCATATATACTATGAATTCTTGCGGAGTTACCAATGTTTCTCCTATCTCTGTATTGGTAACCCAGAATGGTGTGATAAGTATTTGTTGAATAAATGTACCCTCAAAAGAGAGCCCAAGTAAAGTACTTTATTAAATTTCTCTTGATCTGTTCACCAATTACATAATTAGGACTCAAAATTCACTCAAAATAGCTAGTTTACATATGCAATTATTAATTCAATTGATGAAAATTGTGATAATATTCTGAAGTTAAACGAGTATATATAGGTATGTATGCATATCTATGTTCATAGTTAGTCCCATCACTTCATGGCAAATAGATGGGGAAAAAATGGAAATGGCAAAAGAGGTTATTTTCTTGGGTTCCAGAATTATTGTGGATAGTGATTGCAGCCATGAAATTAAACATACTTGCTCTTTGGAAGAAAACCCATGACAAACCTAGATAGCATATGAAAAAGCAGAGACATTTTGCCGACAAAGGTCCATATAGTCAAAGCTATGGCTTTTCCAGTAGTCATGTACTGTGAGAGCTGGACCATAAAGAAGGCTGAGCATTGAAGAATTGATGCTTTTGAATTGTGATGCTGGAGAAGACTCTTGAGAGTCCCTTGGACAGTAAGGAGATCAAACTAGTCAATCCTAAAGGAAATCACACTGAATATTCATTGGAAGGACTGATGCTGAAGCTGAACTCCAATATTTTGGCCACCTGATGCAAAAAGACGAATCATTGGAAAAGACCTTGATGCTGGGAAAGATTGAAGGAAAGAGGAGAAGAGGGTGGAAGAGGATGAGGTGGTTGGATGGTGTCATCAACTCAATGTAGATGAGTTTGAGCAAACTCTGGGAGAGAGTGAAGGACAGGGAAGTCTAGAGTGATGGAGTTCATGGGATCACAGAGTTGGACTAAACAACAGCAACAGTAATTAGTTGAACATGTTCTTCATTTGGGGTATTAAATGAGGCATTTGGGAGAGCATATAGGTGAAAGACAAATTGCACAATTTAAAAAACATTTAAGTTCATTATAAAATATAGTTTACAAAATACAGTTTTTATAAAAAGTGGTTTTTTACAATATATAGTTTTTTCCAGCTGTCCACTAAATTTACCATGTTCTTTTTAAAAATGTTATCATTAAAATATTAACCATGGGGTTTCCCTTGTATCTCAGTGGTAAAGAGTTCACCAGATAATGCAGGAGACATGGGTTTGAGCCCTAAACTGGGAAAATCCCACATGCTGCAGAGCAACTACAGTCCAGGTAGAGCCTCAGAGCTGCAACTATTAAATTCAATTGATGAAAATTGTGATAATATTCTGAAGTTAAACGAGTATATATAGGTATGTATGCATATCTATGTTCATAGTTAGTCCCATCACTTCATGGCAAATAGATGGGGAAAAAATGGAAATGGCAAAAGAGGTTATTTTCTTGGGTTCCAGAATTATTGTGGATAGTGATTGCAGCCATGAAATTAAACATACTTGCTCTTTGGAAGAAAACCCATGACAAACCTAGATAGCATATGAAAAAGCAGAGACATTTTGCCGACAAAGGTCCATATAGTCAAAGCTATGGCTTTTCCAGTAGTCATGTACTGTGAGAGCTGGACCATAAAGAAGGCTGAGCATTGAAGAATTGATGCTTTTGAATTGTGATGCTGGAGAAGACTCTTGAGAGTCCCTTGGACAGTAAGGAGATCAAACTAGTCAATCCTAAAGGAAATCACACTGAATATTCATTGGAAGGACTGATGCTGAAGCTGAACTCCAATATTTTGGCCACCTGATGCAAAAAGACGAATCATTGGAAAAGACCTTGATGCTGGGAAAGATTGAAGGAAAGAGGAGAAGAGGGTGGAAGAGGATGAGGTGGTTGGATGGTGTCATCAACTCAATGTAGATGAGTTTGAGCAAACTCTGGGAGAGAGTGAAGGACAGGGAAGTCTAGAGTGATGGAGTTCATGGGATCACAGAGTTGGACTAAACAACAGCAACAGTAATTAGTTGAACATGTTCTTCATTTGGGGTATTAAATGAGGCATTTGGGAGAGCATATAGGTGAAAGACAAATTGCACAATTTAAAAAACATTTAAGTTCATTATAAAATATAGTTTACAAAATACAGTTTTTATAAAAAGTGGTTTTTTTTTTTACAATATATAGTTTTTTTTCCAGCTGTCCACTAAATTTACCATGTTCTTTTTAAAAATGTTATCATTAAAATATTAACCATGGGGGTTTCCCTTGTATCTCAGTGGTAAAGAGTTCACCAGATAATGCAGGAGACATGGGTTTGAGCCCTAAACTGGGAAAATCCCACATGCTGCAGAGCAACTAAGTCAGTGAGCCACAACTATGGAGCCTGTGCTATAGAGCCTCAGAGCTGCAACTATTGAGCCCTGTGCCACAACTACTGAAGCCTGTGAGCCCTAGAGCCCGAGTGCCACAACAAGAAAAGTCACCACAACAAGAAGCCTGCTCACCTCAACTAGAGAGTAGCCCCTACTCCCTGCAACTAGAGAAGAGCCCATGACAGCAGTGAAAACCCACAATAGCCATAAATAAATAAATAAATAAATAAAAGAAATGTATTTTTAAAAAGTTATTTAAAGTATTAACCATGGTAAGAAATAATTGTAAGCCTCCTATATGATACCTGGAATATATTTTTTCTCTTTATTTAAATATAATGAATAAATGTACACAAGTGTACAGCTCAACGGAACATACCTGTATAACTAGTCCCCAGATCAGGATACATTCCCAGCTATTTTCCAAAGCCTCTATTTCCTCTCTTATTGGTAACTCTTTTGCAAGGTTAACCCCATTCCAGATTCCTAAAATCATAGTTTTTGCCTGTTTTCACTGAATGTAATGTTTATGACATTTAAAACATTATAGGATATATAAATTATGACTTTATAAAAAGCATATATTTTTAACTCTGAAGAGTTATAAGATAGAGAAGACATAGTTTTGACAGCAGAAGCTTATCTTCTAGAGGAAAGAACACATAACAAATACCTAATACCAAATACAGATACATAGTAGTACATAGTAAATTGATTCTGCATTATAGCAAATTCTTACACAGGAAAGTTCTCATCTGGCTTCACACAAAGTGTAAAATCACTATGAAGGCTCTGAAAAAGGTTTTCAGGTTCTGAAAAATGATTCTCAATAACAGCTCTCTTTCAGAAAAAAGAAAAGCTATTTATATCTCCATTATTGTGATACATTTATCACATGGCTAGATAGAGATCTTCAAAATCTTGTTTCTGATAGAAACCTCTTAAATTGCATTAAAGATGGGTTGAAGGAGAAAGTTGGGTAGTGACCATGGTAGTAAAGCAACTCTTAACTCTTGGGTTACTTCTTGGATGGAATGCTGCTAATTAACTGCAGAAGTTCAGACAAATGCATTAGAGGGTTGAGTTTTGAAATTGCTCTTACATATGGATGACAAATTACACAAGGCTAAAGGTAGAAGTTTTGCTAGGAAACAATTTTTTTTTTTTGTGGATGGTGGATTGCTTGGACTTGAGCTTCCAAGTAAAAAAGGCTTCCATGTCGCAAAACCAGGTAGAATGGGTTAGTGGTTGTTTCTGGGAGGCTGAACAACCACTGGGACTATGAGTGTGAGTTGGTGAGTATGATACACTGTTTTTCAGAAATACCTTATTTATGCTCTGATGAAGACGTAATGACCTTTATCAAATCCTCTTTCCTGGAAACAGAGCCGTCCTTGTGCTCAATCACTCAGTCATATCCAACTCCTTGTGACCCTAAGAACTGTAGCCTGCTAGGTTCCTCTGTCCATGGGAGTTTCCAGGCAAGGATTCTGGAGTGGGTTTCCATTTCCTTCTCCAGGAAGTGATGCTTAGGCTGTTTTACCAGTTGTCTGCCCTAAAATCAACTTAATCTCTTGAACTTCAGTGTCTCATCATTCAGGGCCTTGTATTTCAGTGTGGGGCTTATTAGGTAATGCTTTCTATGACCGATACTTACTTCTGCAGCTGGCCATTCCTGACCTTACACTGGTCTAAGCCTGGTAAACCATTTGTTTATTGTCCTCATGGCATCATCAAAACAATTTCCCAACAGAAATTCTCTTCTCAAGAACCTTCAACTAGTTTTGCAGAAAAACTGCTCCCCACATAAAATTGAATGCTTAGACGTTATGCTATTATTCCCTGATGATGTAAGAACAGGAGAATTTGCCTATAATTGTGTACTTATTTTGGTTTTGAAAAGCATAACAGTTTGAATCACATCTAACTTCACAAAGATTCATGTTCCTAAGTCACGATGGAAGAGAGGTCAGGATGGGGACTGTGCACTTTAAGGATGAGCCTCCCTAGAGCACCATAAGGAATGAACCATATGCAGTTGAGCTCAAGCCTAAAGTAACATAATATGATGACATTAACATAATGGCACAAAGTGAACAAACCTCTTCTCCCTTGAGTACCTGAAATGGATGTACCCTCAGTATATAATAGAAAAGTGCTTTCTCTGTGCCTTTTTGGATAATCTGTCTCAGAATTCGCCTTAGGGAGGATTGCTTTCTCCAAGCCCCAAATCACATAAACACTAGTTCTTAGATTTATTTAAACGATATGTTGAAAAAAACTTACTTGCAGAAGTTCAGACAAATGCATTAGAGGGTTGAGTTTTGAAATTGCTCTTACATATGGATGACAAATTACACAAGGCTAAAGGTAGAAGTTTTGCTAGGAAACAATTTTTTTTTGTGGATGGTGGATTGCTTGGACTTGAGCTTCCAAGTAAAAAAGGCTTCCATGTCGCAAAACCAGGTAGAATGGGTTAGTGGTTGTTTCTGGGAGGCTGAACAACCACTGGGACTATGAGTGTGAGTTGGTGAGTATGATACACTGTTTTTCAGAAATACCTTATTTATGCTCTGATGAAGACGTAATGACCTTTATCAAATCCTCTTTCCTGGAAACAGAGCCGTCCTTGTGCTCAATCACTCAGTCATATCCAACTCCTTGTGACCCTAAGAACTGTAGCCTGCTAGGTTCCTCTGTCCATGGGAGTTTCCAGGCAAGGATTCTGGAGTGGGTTTCCATTTCCTTCTCCAGGAAGTGATGCTTAGGCTGTTTTACCAGTTGTCTGCCCTAAAATCAACTTAATCTCTTGAACTTCAGTGTCTCATCATTCAGGGCCTTGTATTTCAGTGTGGGGCTTATTAGGTAATGCTTTCTATGACCGATACTTACTTCTGCAGCTGGCCATTCCTGACCTTACACTGGTCTAAGCCTGGTAAACCATTTGTTTATTGTCCTCATGGCATCATCAAAACAATTTCCCAACAGAAATTCTCTTCTCAAGAACCTTCAACTAGTTTTGCAGAAAAACTGCTCCCCACATAAAATTGAATGCTTAGACGTTATGCTATTATTCCCTGATGATGTAAGAACAGGAGAATTTGCCTATAATTGTGTACTTATTTTGGTTTTGAAAAGCATAACAGTTTGAATCACATCTAACTTCACAAAGATTCATGTTCCTAAGTCACGATGGAAGAGAGGTCAGGATGGGGACTGTGCACTTTAAGGATGAGCCTCCCTAGAGCACCATAAGGAATGAACCATATGCAGTTGAGCTCAAGCCTAAAGTAACATAATATGATGACATTAACATAATGGCACAAAGTGAACAAACCTCTTCTCCCTTGAGTACCTGAAATGGATGTACCCTCAGTATATAATAGAAAAGTGCTTTCTCTGTGCCTTTTTGGATAATCTGTCTCAGAATTCGCCTTAGGGAGGATTGCTTTCTCCAAGCCCCAAATCACATAAACACTAGTTCTTAGATTTATTTAAACGATATGTTGAAAAAAACTTACTTCACAGTATGGTCTCAATCATGGAAAAATCAAAACAAAAGCTCTGTTTGGTTTCAGAGAAGAGAATAGATACAATATACACGTATATATTATAAAGAAAAGAGTACAATAGAATATAACCAGTAATTTTTCTTTCTGGGTTGTTAGAGTGTATCAACATCAGTTTTGCTCTTAAACTTATCTATAGTTTTCAAATTTTAGGCATCAAGCAATATTAGCTATAGAACCAAAAGTAAAACAAGTCTATTTAAAAACAGTGAACCAATGAATTATTAGAGATTCAGATTTACATTTTGGAGAATGATCAGTGGTGTGAGACCTTTTGGCTCATAGCAACACTATTAAAACAGGTCTGTCAAGATTGAGGTGTTCCCAGGAAGGCAGTTTGAAGTGGGCCACCACGTTTGCTGTACAAAGTGCAACATACTGAGTCTATATGGGTCTACCTATTGATTTATCGTGTTTCTTATCTGTCTTTGACCTTGAGATAAAGCACATAGGTCCAGTAAGTACTTGGTATAAATTGATACATATTCATTGAATAAATGATGAAAGGAATGAATGAATTAAAAGCATGTACAAATAACTGAATTTCCCAACAACCACATGTGAGACTTTCTAAATGCTCTACAATCTGTTTTCTAACAATTTTAGTTGCCACCACTTCAATTCAAAATTTGTGAGAACAGAGTCAAAGTGAGGATGTTTTCTAATTTTTAAATTCCTTCACAGGAATATACATTATCTATTTAAAAATTCTGTTGTATCCTGCCTTAATTGTTTAAGGTAGGATACAATACTAAAAAGTATAGTTCAGGTGAGGTTATACTTAGGAAAATTATTTATAAAATAGAACTAGTCTACTTATGGAATCAAAATAGCTATGGTCAGGTAGATTGGAAAAAAAATAAGATACCACATTAATCATAAAACCTTATCTTGAGCCAAGATCCAGTGAAGTCATGATATAAAGATTAGTTTTTAAATAATATATCAGTGTTATAATGATTTTGTTTTTGTTTCTACTTTTCTATGCTATCAAGTACAGTATCAAGATTTTTATAAGTTATAAGAAAATAAATGTTACAAAAGATACTACTTTAAAAAAATAATATATCAGTGTCTTATATATATAACTCCGTTATAAAGTCATCAAGGAATAGACAAGAACATATGAATCACTAAAAATAATATGAATATCTCCATGATATTACGTAATTGGCACAGAATAATACATAGAGTATTTACTTCTTAAAATGTAGTTATTTCTTTGTAGCAGAAGATAGCATTGCCAGTTACATATATTTCAGGAGTAAACAATGGCAAGAAGAATATTCTGAACATATATTTTATAAAGACATATTTTAAAAGAAGGTATTCATGGTACTGATCTGATTTTCCAAGGAGTTTATTCATTCAGAAATGAATCAAGATGATTGCTTTCAAAGCCTTCGCTACGTTTCTAATTCCTTAGTAGCCATTGTCCTCTTAAGGTATCCAAAACATATTTTGCTTCTTGGAGTGCAAAACAACAGACTGTGCTACTTATCTGCTAAGTAGTATTCACTCAGAGGGACAAATATTGAGAGTAATTTTCCTGAGAAAGCTGACATTTTCAGAGAAATCAAGGAAATTCCCTTTATCCACAGTGAAAGCCTGACTTCTACAGTGTTGACCTCTACTTAATACTAAAATATCCATGGAGAATGAAAGTGGAATGGACAATGAAGTCATGGGTGTGTACTAACTTGCTTCAATTGTGTCTGACTCTTTGTGACCTCATGAACTGTCACCTGTCAGGGTCCCTTCCTTGGGAGTCTACTGGCAAGAATACTGAAGTTGGTTGCCATGCCCTCCTCCGGGAAACTTCTGACCCAGGGATAGAACCCAAGTCTCTTATGTCTCCTGCACTGGCAGGTTGTTTACCACTAACACCACCTGGGAAGCCCAAAGTCATGGGTACCATTTACTTTCTCTTAATTGTACATCGGCCCAACAAAGGCAGGGATATGTTCTCCAGAATTTATCACAAAAAGTTCTCTCTCTCTTACTAAGGGACTCTCTCAATTCCTGGACTACTCATATGATAAATGAACATGAACCTCTCTATGACATGTCTATTATTGAATTGAACTGTTACTTAAATCTTGCATTGCCATTTAATTTAATTTCTCACTTATATATGTTTTATCTCTTCAACTGAACTGTAGGGTTTAGGAAGGTCATAAGACATGTATCATGTTTGCTATCTTAAATACAGTGTCTTTCATAGTCTTTGGTAGGTACTGAATGAATATTAATGATAGGGTAAGATTCAGCTGAAAAATATCAGACCTGAGCCTTACCTCTCAGCTGCCAGTTCAGTTCTCTGACTTGCAAATTTAATTTTGAGGGAATACAAAGTACTCCCTTATTCTGCAAAATGAAAAACTGTGCATTTTTAGAAAGAATTGATCTTCTGGTAAAATCAAAATTCTAGGTTTTCTTTCTCCTGAAAGGCCCAAATTATCTATACACATCTACTATGTTAATTTGCAAGTAGTGTAATGTAAAAACTCAACATTTCAAATTAATATACCCTGAAAATATATTTTAAAATATGACATTTTTACTTATGATGTTTTATATTACAGAATATGAGTGATTTTTAGATGTGAATTATGAACCAATCAATGTAAATATTATATCTTAAAATGCCAACATCCTCCTAATTTTGAATTAGTATTTAATAAAAATTATAACCAGAAGGCATATGGGATTTTTACTTAGTTTGTATTACATGGGTAAAGGCAAAATCATGTACTATTAGAGCAAGGGTGAGTATTTTCTATTTACTAAGGAAAAAATAGTACGTTTGAAATGAATGGTCAAATCTGCCAAACCTTTACATTACTTCAAATCACCTTAACAACCAAATATTTTCTTAACTATGGGGAACATTTGGGTAAGAATTTTCAGGATAACATATCAATATAGCATTGTGCTATAGTTCTCAAAATCATCTACCATACTGTGTCATATTAGGTATTTCATCCTAGGAATACTTAAAAATCATTAACAGATAGGAAAAAATACACTGGGTCCAATTTACTTTCTCTTAATTGTACATCGGCCCAACAAAGGCAGGGATATGTTCTCCAGAATTTATCACAAAAGTTCTCTCTCTTACTAAGGGACTCTCTCAATTCCTGGACTACTCATATGATAAATGAACATGAACCTCTCTATGACATGTCTATTATTGAATTGAACTGTTACTTAAATCTTGCATTGCCATTTAATTTAATTTCTCACTTATATATGTTTTATCTCTTCAACTGAACTGTAGGGTTTAGGAAGGTCATAAGACATGTATCATGTTTGCTATCTTAAATACAGTGTCTTTCATAGTCTTTGGTAGGTACTGAATGAATATTAATGATAGGGTAAGATTCAGCTGAAAAATATCAGACCTGAGCCTTACCTCTCAGCTGCCAGTTCAGTTCTCTGACTTGCAAATTTAATTTTGAGGGAATACAAAGTACTCCCTTATTCTGCAAAATGAAAAACTGTGCATTTTTAGAAAGAATTGATCTTCTGGTAAAATCAAAATTCTAGGTTTTCTTTCTCCCTGAAAGGCCCAAATTATCTATACACATCTACTATGTTAATTTGCAAGTAGTGTAATGTAAAAACTCAACATTTCAAATTAATATACCCTGAAAATATATTTTAAAATATGACATTTTTACTTATGATGTTTTATATTACAGAATATGAGTGATTTTTAGATGTGAATTATGAACCAATCAATGTAAATATTATATCTTAAAATGCCAACATCCTCCTAATTTTGAATTAGTATTTAATAAAAATTATAACCAGAAGGCATATGGGATTTTTACTTAGTTTGTATTACATGGGTAAAGGCAAAATCATGTACTATTAGAGCAAGGGTGAGTATTTTCTATTTACTAAGGAAAAAATAGTACGTTTGAAATGAATGGTCAAATCTGCCAAACCTTTACATTACTTCAAATCACCTTAACAACCAAATATTTTCTTAACTATGGGGAACATTTGGGTAAGAATTTTCAGGATAACATATCAATATAGCATTGTGCTATAGTTCTCAAAATCATCTACCATACTGTGTCATATTAGGTATTTCATCCTAGGAATACTTAAAAATCATTAACAGATAGGAAAAAATACACTGGGTCCAATCCAAGGCTGATAAATTTAGTAGCATCTACTTTTACAGTATCACATTAACATTTCCAAACTAAATAGCACAAAACTATCAAAGATATCAAGTTGGCACGAACCGTTCATGTAGAGGAACTAGAATACGAAACTAGAGCTAGCTCCTTGAAAAATGGAACTTCATACTTATCATTAACCTTAATATACCTTCTTTTATCTTTGTCTGAAACAAGAACAAAAGCTTTAAATAGCACCCCACCTTTAAGGAGTTTCAAAACACAAGGGCGTGTAGGTACTAACAGCCATTTAATGAACAAAACATTCACATGATAGATATTGTATAATGATTTAAAAAATTGCTGTTCATATTTATTTTGGTGAAATGTTGAAAAGCCAAACTTCTGTATCTTTTTAAAGAAATGCAGTCTTTTTCTATGTTTTTCAATAAAAAATCAGGAAATCACAAAACTATGCTGATATATCTATGTACCTTCAGGATTTAAGTGAAATGGCTTTGATAAAACAGATATTTAATGCTCATAATAAATGACATTTTATGTTTTTAAAAACTGACCGGATTTTGAAATATTCTGTTTTAAAAAAGATATATATTTTCTTTATAAATATACAAAAAAGGTACTAGAAAAACAGCAAAGCTTTGGAAACAGGACAATAGAACTCCCATGCACTGCCTTTGTTTTGTTGTTGTTGATGGAATCACTATTCATTTACCTTTAGAGAATGGAATCTTGCTTAAGAATCTCTCAGCTTCAACTTCTTCCTAACTGCTTGTACATAAGCCAACATCTACCTTTTATCATAATTTGTTAATTTTCTTGTTTGCTATTCTAAACAAGAAAAATTATCTTAAAATTATTTTTTTTTCTCTAGGCATAAAAAAAAGTTCTCATTCCTTTACTCTTCTGGAACAAAAATGAATTGAAATGATTGGTCTGGATTAGAAATAATTATTTAAATTGCTTTAGTTTCAGGAAATTGAAAAACACACAGCATATTTTCATTTAATACTAGCTCATTTTAAATAAGCTCCTTCTCAAAATCATCTACCATACTGTGTCATATTAGGTATTTCATCCTAGGAATACTTAAAAATCATTAACAGATAGGAAAAAATACACTGGGTCCAATCCAAGGCTGATAAATTTAGTAGCATCTACTTTTACAGTATCACATTAACATTTCCAAACTAAATAGCACAAAACTATCAAAGATATCAAGTTGGCACGAACCGTTCATGTAGAGGAACTAGAATACGAAACTAGAGCTAGCTCCTTGAAAAATGGAACTTCATACTTATCATTAACCTTAATATACCTTCTTTTATCTTTGTCTGAAACAAGAACAAAAGCTTTAAATAGCACCCCACCTTTAAGGAGTTTCAAAACACAAGGGCGTGTAGGTACTAACAGCCATTTAATGAACAAAACATTCACATGATAGATATTGTATAATGATTTAAAAAATTGCTGTTCATATTTATTTTGGTGAAATGTTGAAAAGCCAAACTTCTGTATCTTTTTAAAGAAATGCAGTCTTTTTCTATGTTTTTCAATAAAAAATCAGGAAATCACAAAACTATGCTGATATATCTATGTACCTTCAGGATTTAAGTGAAATGGCTTTGATAAAACAGATATTTAATGCTCATAATAAATGACATTTTATGTTTTTAAAAACTGACCGGATTTTGAAATATTCTGTTTTAAAAAAGATATATATTTTCTTTATAAATATACAAAAAAGGTACTAGAAAAACAGCAAAGCTTTGGAAACAGGACAATAGAACTCCCATGCACTGCCTTTGTTTTGTTGTTGTTGATGGAATCACTATTCATTTACCTTTAGAGAATGGAATCTTGCTTAAGAATCTCTCAGCTTCAACTTCTTCCTAACTGCTTGTACATAAGCCAACATCTACCTTTTATCATAATTTGTTAATTTTCTTGTTTGCTATTCTAAACAAGAAAAATTATCTTAAAATTATTTTTTTTTCTCTAGGCATAAAAAAAAGTTCTCATTCCTTTACTCTTCTGGAACAAAAATGAATTGAAATGATTGGTCTGGATTAGAAATAATTATTTAAATTGCTTTAGTTTCAGGAAATTGAAAAACACACAGCATATTTTCATTTAATACTAGCTCATTTTAAATAAGCTCCTCTAAGAATTTTGGCTACATCTTGCCTGACCAGTGTCCACTAGATGACACTGTTGTATAAGCCCAATAATGAGAGGCCATTGCTTTGACAATAACTAATTTATCACATATATATATATTTAGATATTTTCAGTGTCTCTCTTTCAAGATGAAACTGGCTTAGCATTTTTAATTGGATATGGCTGATAACTTCACATAATTTAGAGTAAAGTTACCCTCAAAGGTTAAAACGTAGGAAAAAAAGAAACATATCTATTTCACAGCATTGATATTTTTTACAATAGAAAAATCTTTCAAAACCTGTATACTTCACAATTAAAATAGACTTCATTATGAATTTTAAATTGTGCCATTTTAAATCGAGTGACAATGATGATACTGATAATGTTTTCAAGTAGTGGTTTGTCTGTAATTTTTCTTTCTCTCTCTCTCTCTTTTCCTGTGCCCGCATTCTCCCTCCCTTCTTGTCTTTTCAGTTCCCTCTTTCTTCTCTTGTTGATTCTGGACAGGGAGCCATTCAAGTGCAGTGCCAAAATCAGGGGAGGAATCAATTGTCTTAAGCTAACAGCCTCTGTGCCACATCGTTGCCAAGCTAGGAAACTTTAGCCTCAGATAAAGCAGAGTAAAACAGACACAATCCTGGTGCACTTGTGCAGAGAGAGCTATCAAAGGGAACTTCAGCTACCCGGAATTGTATACAGAGATTTCTGCACAGAGAGATCTTCCTGTAAAATCTGCTATTTGGAGATATCATGTAGATTATTGATACTAGGAACCCTTTGTAATAACTCATTCTTCCACTGATGCTCAAAATCATTGTCACATGCAGCTTATTTGCTGTGGCTTCGATTTAATAAGAATGTAGGAAGGAAAAAGAATTCATGCTCCTAACTATACATTTTGTACACTAATCTCAGGCTGTGTGTCTGAAAATCTTGGAGGAGGAGCCAGGCCGAAAAGGAAGTGACTCAAAGTGCAAGTGGCAATAGCAGTGCTTTATGGCAAGTGACACATCTCAAAGCGAAGGGAAGGGACAGATGTGTCATGTTGTTGTTTTTATTCCTTTCTTTCTTGAAGGGACAGACATGTCATTCTTTTTCTTTCTTTTTTTCTTTCTTCCTTCTTTTCTTTCTTTTTAAGCCACATAGGCATGCTAGACCTAGAAAACAGTGTGTCAGATCTCCACATTTCTCTGAGAACCCCTTAGGTACTACAATGTCTGTCCCACATGACAGAATACACCCCTCCAGTGCTGAGTTCTCACCAGACAGTTTTGTCAACATGACGGGGTGAACACAACTATCAGATTATGCCATCACATCTATGACAAGGCATAGAAAATGGTTGTTGTTATTGTTCAATCACTGTCATGTATGACTCTCTTGTGACCCTATGGACTGTAGCCCACCCAGCTCCTCTGTCCATGGGATTCTCCCAGCAAGAATACTGGAGTGGGTTGCCATTTCCTTCTCCAGGGGATCTTCCTGGACCAGGGATCAAATCCAAGTCTCCTAGGCTGGCAGGTAGATCCTTTACCACTGGGTCACTAGGACAGAAAAGGGACACCCATACTGAAATATGTTTTCAAAGACATGGTTACAATCCTTAAACATTTGAACATCTTAATAGGTGAATGGTGGAAATTTGGAGCAGGTGAACTTCAGGTATAATTAATTTCCTTTTTCTTTCTCTTTTCTCACTTCTTAGTCTGCTCCTTTCATTATTGTTTGTTTGTTTTTCCTCTTACCCTCTGCTTACGACAAAAAGAAAACTGGTCTTTCTAATCTTAACTGAAAACTATAATGTGACAGATAGAAGGGCTTGTGTATGCCTGCTCTTCCACTCTGGGATATTACATATGCTTCCTGAGCCTCAGATTTCTTAGTACATAATTCTACACAGATTATTATGCAGATTAGATGAGATCCTAATATTTCTGAAGTACATGGCAAGTTTTTTGACACACAGTAGGTGAACATAAAATGCTGATGTGTAGAAAGCATCCTAAAAAGGGAGAGGGGCCTTCAAAGGGAGATGGGGATTAGAAAAGGATCAAGCTCAATGGTGAATCATAAAGTGATATTGCTTCAGGTCTAGAGAGAAAGCAAGGATGTAGAGATAGGAGTAGAAGAAACTAGAACGCATTATTGAGCTAGAGAGAAGAGAATCTTGAAATGGTATTATAAGCGAAACTGAGAATGAAAAGCGAATAATATTATGACAAGAGAAATTACCGTTTCTTGAGTGAATGCTGGGTGTTAGGCACTATCGATGCATTCTCTCATTTAATTCTTTCAAAACCCCCATGAAGAATTTTTATCAACATGCACCTTTTCTAGTGGAGGACACAGAGGCTCACAGACCCCAGGTACCAAGTCCCAAGTAATCTGGCTTCTGAGTGGGAAAATCTGTTTACTTTACAAACACTTTCCACTATCATTCAACCACCTCTCTCTTAACACTTTACAGATATGGCAAATGGAACTCCAATTTCCACCTTCCTGCCTTTCCACACTGATAAATGTGGTGTTTGGAAATTTTGTTTGAGCACACAGGATGTGTTTTTCTCTAGGAATAGGGCTGGTAATGCTGGGTCATTATTAAGCTTTTTCTTTTTTTTAATCAAAAGCTTAGTTAATTCAGAATGTAACTGAACCTATAGGCTACAGAACAACTATTGTATTGTCTTACAAGATAGTTTACAGAAAACTACCCTTTCTTAGCTCCAAATGAGAAAGTTGACAGCACACCCCTCTTTACCACGTTTACATTTTTTTTTTGGTCACTTAACCACTGCAGTAAGAAGCCACTTCTTAAATCCACACTCTAAGGATAGATTTAGTGTGTGTGTGAAGATGAAAATGAGGCATGTATTTCTCCAAGTATTTAAGAAACAATGTAGCACCCATTACTACACAGTGCTAAATCTGTTTATTTGTAGGTGGGTGACCATGCATGTTGGAAAATAAATGTAAGTTTTGGCAGACGTGTATAAAACCATATCCATGTCTGTAACAATCAGGAGTTCTATTAAATGCATGGATACAATAAGTGTAATCCTAATGATAGTGCAACGTCCCATCTGGGATCTGAGGTACACCTGATTTTGCATTTTCCCCCTTCTCAGTATACATGCACATGTCTGAAATATGAAATCTGGGTCTCTTACCACTGAGTTATTGTCATACGTTCAGCAAAAGGCAACAAGAATCCAGTAGTTGTTTACAACACTGGATATACACTCTCCTTTTCCTCTATGTACATGTATCTTGGTGCCAAATTTTGGATCTTAAATGTGTCCACAAGCTTAGTCTGTAGGCCCAAGATATGATGAGTATTTTCATTAAAACATCCTCCATTTCTGAGGCTCTCATAGTGATGAACTGCTGTACTCTTTCTCTTAAGAGAGACCCATATGCGAACCACCCAGTGATGACTGCATCTGCGTGATAAAGGACTCATCACTTATTCTCTGCCTACCCTTCACTGCCACTGAAGGGATAAAAAGACTCATTGATATTTGCTACTATTCACTTTTGGTTCAGTCTCTAGCCAAATATCTTCAGTAATCCATTATTACTAAGAATTCCTGCTTCATCCTGCAGTGCCCTTTCCTTCCGATATTACCTACAACATATGACCATTTATTTTTCAGATTAAAATATTTACTTATCTCCTACCTAGAAGGCCATAAGAAAGACCAAATGATAAGGTTAGGAAATCCTAAAAGAAGTGGATTTTTTCCAAGAACCTATGATTTTCCCAAGTACCTATATCAAGAAGAGGTGGCAAGAATACACAGAAGAACTATACAAAAAAGATTGTAGTGACATGGATAAGCACAATGGTGCGATCACTCACATAAAGCCAGACATCCTGGAGCGTGAAGTCAAGTGGGACTTAGGAAGCGTGACTATGAACAAAGCTAGTGGAGGTGATAGAATTGCAGTATAGCTATCTCAAATCCTAAAAGATGGTGCTGTTAAAGTGCTGCAATCGATTTGCCAATAAATTTGGAAAACTCAGCGCTGGCTTCAGGACTGGAAACTGTCAATTTTCATTCCAATCTCAAAGAAGGGCAACGGCAAAGAATGTTCAAACAACTGTACAGCTGCACTCATTTCACACGCTAGCAAGGTAATGCTCAAAATCCTTCAAGTTAGGCTTCAACAGAACATGAATTGAGAACTTCAAGATGTACAATCTGAATTTAGTAAAGGCAGAGGAATCAGAGATCAAATTGCCAACATCTGTTGGATCATAGAAAAAGCAAAAGAATTTCAGAAAAAATATCTATTTCTGCCTTATTGACTAAGTTAAAGCTTTTGACTGTGTGGATCACAACAACTGTGGGAAATTCTGAAAGAGATGGGAGTACCAGACACCTTACCTGCCTTCTGAAAAACCTGTATGCAGGTCAGGAAGCAACATTTATAACCAGACATGAAACAACAGACTGGTTCCAAATTGGGAAAGGAGTACCTCAAGGCTGTATATTGTCATGATGCTTATTTAAATTATATGCAGAGTACATCATGCAAAGTGCTGACCTGGATGAAGCACAAACTGGAACCAGGACTTCCTAGAGAAATATCAATAACCTCAGATACGCAGATAACAGCACCCTTGTAGCAGAAAGCAAAGAGAAACTAAAGAGTCTCTCGATGAAGATGAAAGAGGACAGTGAAAAGCTGTCTTAACACTCAACATTCAAATAACTAAAATTATGGCATCTGGTCCCATCACTACATAACAAATAGATGAGAAACAATGAAAACAGTGACAGACATTATTTTCTTGGTCTCCAAAATCACTGCGAACAGTGACTACAGCCATGAAATTACAAGACACTTGTTTCTTCGAAGAAAAGCTATGATAACCTAGACAGCATATTCAAAAGCAGAGACATTACCTTGTGGACAAAGGTCTGTTTAGTCAAAGCTATGGTTTTTCCAGGAGTCATGTATGGATGTGAGAGTTGGACCATAAAGAAGGCTGAGCACTGAAAAATGGATGCTTTCAAACTGTGGTATTGGAGAAGACTCTTATGAGTCCCTTGGACAGCAAGGAGATGAAACTATTCAATCCTAAAAGGAATCAGCCCTAAATATTCATTGGAAAGGGCTGATGCTGAGGCTGAACTCCAATACTTTGGCCATCTGATGGGAAGAGTCAACGTGCTAGAAAATATACTGACACTGGAAAAGATTTTAGGCAGGGGAAGAAGGGGACAAGATGGTTGGATGGCACCACTGACATGAACTTCATGTCAATGGACATGAACTTCAGTTCAATGGACATGAACTTGAGCAAACTCTGAAAAGACTGTGAACAACAGGGAAGTCTGATGTGCTGCAGTCCATGGGATCACAAAGAGTCCGACACAACTGAGCAACTGAACAAAAACAGCTTATGCTTTCTATACACTGAAGTGGATTGCCATTTTCTCCTCCAGGGAATCTTCCCAACCTAAGGATTGAACCTGTGTCTCATACATTAGCAGGCAGATTCTTTACCGCTGAGCCATCTGGGAATCCATAGCTATAGTTGCTCCACTGTAAATTCAGGCTTTTAGTTACTTTTCCTATTAATAATAGCAAGGTATTACATAGGAATGGATTTCATGGCTTTGGCTTTGGTTAAGAAAGAATAGTCTATATTTAGAGGGAGATTTTTCTAGGGACTAATTATACCTGAGGCCAGTAAGTGAGTTCGTTCATCTCTGTTCAACTGACATTATTCTATGACTTGCAGTCAGAGAATTCATATGTTACACACAGAAAGTAAAATTCCTTATTTTCAGCAAAATGCTGAAGATTTTGAAGCAGGACTAGTGCCCAAATGAGTAAGCAGTACTACTTACAGCATATAAAATTCTTTGTCTCCAGAACATTTGGGTGACAGGCTCTTTTAAAAATTAAAACATCTCAGAAATTAAAGCTCTTGCTTTTTCTTTCATACACATACTGCTAATTTCTTGGTAACTGGATAGTTTAATTTGAACAGGAAGGAAATGACCAGGAAGCTTTCTCTTAGCTATCAGAAGATGATGTATAGGACTATAAATTGCTCTTATTAAACTAACATCATAAAAAGACAAGGTCAAATGCTGACCATAAAGGCCAAATCATCAGGAAAATAGATACAGCTACCTGTTCCTTACTCAGGCCAGGGAGCCTGATTTTTCAGAGCAAACACATTGGCATACATACATTGTGATTTTTCATGTCTCCTCATTACATAATTCGGACATCTTTCATACACCTCACTCAGCATTGTGGAGGCTTGGTCATTTGGAGAGTTAAAGATGCTGTTATTTTGAAGTTACACTGAGGTTAAGAGGCAATATAAAACATATGAACATGTTTTTCAAAGGGTGAAAAAGTAACATGTGCAGATATTGTTGTCATTTTCACATTTTCTGAATTGCATATATCCAGAATGAAGTATGTATAGAAGACAAAGTCAGAAACTAATTTTTGAGATATCTTTATAAATCATGAGTAATGGAACTCAACAATTTATTTTCTAAATCAAAGGGCTGCCATTAAACTGACATTTTCTTGTTTGACTTGGACAACAAAAGAATTGGTTTCAATGTATTAAAAAAGTTTTAGCAATTGAGGAATTTACCTAAACAAGTAGCTACCTTCTAGGGTAGAGCATCTCATCACTGGAACGTCCCAGTATCATCATTAGGATGGCAGAGCCAGTGGTGCCCTATTAAGGGTATGGTGGTGAAATCGCTCATCCAAAAGAAGAAGCTCTTGACATGTCTTAGTCCTTCTCTTAATAATTATCACTAAGTAACCTACTGTACACACACTTTACTTATTTGTCTATTTTATTGTTTCTCTTTCATTAGCATGTTAACTCCATGAAGTCAGAGATTTTCTGTTTCTTGTATTTAAAATTGTGCCGGGTCCATAGAAGGTGTAAAACAAATATTTTTCTAATACATGAAAGACATTTTCAGAAAGTCTGAAAAAAATGCTGTGAGTCCTATATAGTATTAATAAAAATTATTACTGGCTTTATAAAAATATGCAAATCTCCATAGACAATGAATCTCTGCTTTGACTATCCTCGATGGATTTCTTTTATCTAAGTTTTGAGTATTTGGGAATCAAGTGCCCATATACTGCTAAAATCTCCATAAATGAATCTTACTCAGGCCAGGGAGCCTGATTTTTCAGAGCAAACACATTGGCATACATACATTGTGATTTTTCATGTCTCCTCATTACATAATTCGGACACTTCAAACTCGAATGCAGCACTGTTCAGCCAGGGAGCCTGATTTTCAGAGCAAACACATTGGCATACATACATTGTGATTTTTCATGTCTCCTCATTACATAATTCGGACATCTTTCATACACCTCACTCAGCATTGTGGAGGCTTGGTCATTTGGAGAGTTAAAGATGCTGTTATTTTGAAGTTACACTGAGGTTAAGAGGCAATATAAAACATATGAACATGTTTTTCAAAGGGTGAAAAAGTAACATGTGCAGATATTGTTGTCATTTTCACATTTTCTGAATTGCATATATCCAGAATGAAGTATGTATAGAAGACAAAGTCAGAAACTAATTTTTGAGATATCTTTATAAATCATGAGTAATGGAACTCAACAATTTATTTTCTAAATCAAAGGGCTGCCATTAAACTGACATTTTCTTGTTTGACTTGGACAACAAAAGAATTGGTTTCAATGTATTAAAAAAGTTTTAGCAATTGAGGAATTTACCTAAACAAGTAGCTACCTTCTAGGGTAGAGCATCTCATCACTGGAACGTCCCAGTATCATCATTAGGATGGCAGAGCCAGTGGTGCCCTATTAAGGGTATGGTGGTGAAATCGCTCATCCAAAAGAAGAAGCTCTTGACATGTCTTAGTCCTTCTCTTAATAATTATCACTAAGTAACCTACTGTACACACACTTTACTTATTTGTCTATTTTATTGTTTCTCTTTCATTAGCATGTTAACTCCATGAAGTCAGAGATTTTCTGTTTCTTGTATTTAAAATTGTGCCGGGTCCATAGAAGGTGTAAAACAAATATTTTCTAATACATGAAAGACATTTTCAGAAAGTCTGAAAAAAATGCTGTGAGTCCTATATAGTATTAATAAAAATTATTACTGGCTTTATAAAAATATGCAAATCTCCATAGACAATGAATCTCTGCTTTGACTATCCTCGATGGATTTCTTTTATCTAAGTTTTGAGTATTTGGGAATCAAGTGCCCATATACTCGTGTTCTATGAATTAGGATTTAAAACATATCAATTGCTAAAATAATATAATAAAAGAGCATATATTTATTTTTCTTCTTTTCTGACTTTTTGGATTTCACACTAAAAGAAAATTGAGACCCAATAATTTATTTCACAAACATTTATTGAGTGCTTACTCTGTGTCAGGCACTTGCCCAGCACTGGGGGAAAAAGATTCTATCTTGGAAGAATTCACATTTAAGAATGAGGGATAAAGACATGGTTAAACCTCTTCATTTGTTCTTTTCTTTGAGCCTCAGAATGAAAATGACAGTGTGTATTTAAATGTAGTTGTGTTAAATGGTTGTGCCCCTTCAAAGCCTTGGTAGCATGTTAGTAAGCCAAGAAAACAAACAGTGGCTGAAAATGTCTTCACAGACTTTAACTGAGTCTCTATAATACAACAAATATTTCAACGGTTCAAGAATATCTTCAAACTCTGGGGAGGAAATAAGCTTTTAAACAGATACCCATGACAGTAAAAGTGGCCCCATTTATGAGCTCTAATGGAAGTGCATGGGAAACAGAGATCCACTCTGACTGAGAGTGGGGTCAAGGAAAGTGTGCCAGTTAGAATTCCAAGGCATCCTTAAATTAACTGTTATAGAAAAAGGTTTTAATGAGACTGTTTACCAAAAAGTGAACAAGTGTAGGGAAACAAGATGGTGTGATACGTTGGAGGTTTTCCCAGGCTTCACGGAGTAAGGAAAGATGGAATTTTCTGAACAAAAGTGAACACGGGTCTAAATAAATGTACTGTACACACACTTTACTTATTTGTCTATTTTATTGTTTCTCTTTCATTAGCATGTTAACTCCATGAAGTCAGAGATTTTCTGTTTCTTGTATTTAAAATTGTGCCGGGTCCATAGAAGGTGTAAAACAAATATTTTTCTAATACATGAAAGACATTTTCAGAAAGTCTGAAAAAAATGCTGTGAGTCCTATATAGTATTAATAAAAATTATTACTGGCTTTATAAAAATATGCAAATCTCCATAGACAATGAATCTCTGCTTTGACTATCCTCGATGGATTTCTTTTATCTAAGTTTTGAGTATTTGGGAATCAAGTGCCCATATACTCGTGTTCTATGAATTAGGATTTAAAACATATCAATTGCTAAAATAATATAATAAAAGAGCATATATTTATTTTTCTTCTTTTCTGACTTTTTGGATTTCACACTAAAAGAAAATTGAGACCCAATAATTTATTTCACAAACATTTATTGAGTGCTTACTCTGTGTCAGGCACTTGCCCAGCACTGGGGGAAAAAGATTCTATCTTGGAAGAATTCACATTTAAGAATGAGGGATAAAGACATGGTTAAACCTCTTCATTTGTTCTTTTCTTTGAGCCTCAGAATGAAAATGACAGTGTGTATTTAAATGTAGTTGTGTTAAATGGTTGTGCCCCTTCAAAGCCTTGGTAGCATGTTAGTAAGCCAAGAAAACAAACAGTGGCTGAAAATGTCTTCACAGACTTTAACTGAGTCTCTATAATACAACAAATATTTCAACGGTTCAAGAATATCTTCAAACTCTGGGGAGGAAATAAGCTTTTAAACAGATACCCATGACAGTAAAAGTGGCCCCATTTATGAGCTCTAATGGAAGTGCATGGGAAACAGAGATCCACTCTGACTGAGAGTGGGGTCAAGGAAAGTGTGCCAGTTAGAATTCCAAGGCATCCTTAAATTAACTGTTATAGAAAAAGGTTTTAATGAGACTGTTTACCAAAAAGTGAACAAGTGTAGGGAAACAAGATGGTGTGATACGTTGGAGGTCATTATATTCCCAGGCTTCACGGAGTAAGGAAAGATGGAATTTTCTGGAACAACAAGAGCTGTTTTTGGGGGGGGAACCCCAAAAACTGCTTAATAGGTGCTGTGGTCTTCGATTCAGGGATACATCCAGCCTATGCAGTTTAGGGATAATAGCTAGCTAGCTTTCCCCAAGGAAGGGAGCTGGGGAGATAAAAGCCTTCCAGTCATTCTCCATCTTTCCTCTAATCTTGGTCAGTGCTCACGTTGACTCACCCCAAGAAGGCGGCAAATGACAAGGGAATCTATTGATAAAGTCAATACAGATCAGCTTCTCTGGCCACAGAGCACAAAGGAGAAGAACCATGAGTCAAGATGGCCGGGTGAGCAAGATAGAGCCAGTGCAGAAGTCTGGTAGCAGGACACACTTGAGCTGGAGCTTTAAGGCTGAGAAGGAGATCATTAGTTGTATGAACTGGGTAACTCCAGAGAAGGAACGATGTTTGAAGGGTCTAACTGGAGGGCTGCTACAAAGAGTAGAAAATGTAGACTTTGTCTAATTGCTTAGGAGATTCCCTGAGCACGCTTTTATTGCCTTGAGCTAATGGCAAAGTAATTTAACAGATTTGAAAGGAGTCTCAGAATCTAGGAACTGACTAAAACCTCCTATAAACACCAGGAGAAGCGCTTCTGCAACCTTGGATCTTAAGAGACTATTTCAACACCTTCAGTTAGATCCAAAGTGAGACTAAAAGTTGGGAATAGTGTTATTTTATGAGGTATGATATAAAATCATGTGAAGACTCTTACACAAAATATTAATAAGTGCTATGGATGGAAACTTTTCCTTCCATTTTTCTTTGATCTCAAATTTCTGGGGTTCAAGAATATCTTCAAACTCTGGGAGGAAATAAGCTTTTAAACAGATACCCATGACAGTAAAAGTGGCCCCATTTATGAGCTCTAATGGAAGTGCATGGGAAACAGAGATCCACTCTGACTGAGAGTGGGGTCAAGGAAAGTGTGCCAGTTAGAATTCCAAGGCATCCTTAAATTAACTGTTATAGAAAAAGGTTTTAATGAGACTGTTTACCAAAAAGTGAACAAGTGTAGGGAAACAAGATGGTGTGATACGTTGGAGGTCATTATATTCCCAGGCTTCACGGAGTAAGGAAAGATGGAATTTTCTGGAACAACAAGAGCTGTTTTTGGGGGGGGAACCCCAAAAACTGCTTAATAGGTGCTGTGGTCTTCGATTCAGGGATACATCCAGCCTATGCAGTTTAGGGATAATAGCTAGCTAGCTTTCCCCAAGGAAGGGAGCTGGGGAGATAAAAGCCTTCCAGTCATTCTCCATCTTTCCTCTAATCTTGGTCAGTGCTCACGTTGACTCACCCCAAGAAGGCGGCAAATGACAAGGGAATCTATTGATAAAGTCAATACAGATCAGCTTCTCTGGCCACAGAGCACAAAGGAGAAGAACCATGAGTCAAGATGGCCGGGTGAGCAAGATAGAGCCAGTGCAGAAGTCTGGTAGCAGGACACACTTGAGCTGGAGCTTTAAGGCTGAGAAGGAGATCATTAGTTGTATGAACTGGGTAACTCCAGAGAAGGAACGATGTTTGAAGGGTCTAACTGGAGGGCTGCTACAAAGAGTAGAAAATGTAGACTTTGTCTAATTGCTTAGGAGATTCCCTGAGCACGCTTTTATTGCCTTGAGCTAATGGCAAAGTAATTTAACAGATTTGAAAGGAGTCTCAGAATCTAGGAACTGACTAAAACCTCCTATAAACACCAGGAGAAGCGCTTCTGCAACCTTGGATCTTAAGAGACTATTTCAACACCTTCAGTTAGATCCAAAGTGAGACTAAAAGTTGGGAATAGTGTTATTTTATGAGGTATGATATAAAATCATAAAGTGATAGACTCTTACACAAAATATTAATAAGTGCTATGGATGGAAACTTTTCCTTCCATGTCTGTTTCATCAATATAAATGAAGGGTAAGTGGTCGAAAAAAGCTCTCAATCTCAAATTATTTCAGAGGATAACGGGTTGCATGTCTCTTGATTGGAAAATCGTTTATTATACAAAGTTTATACCTTGAAGTTCTTTTGATTCTTGCACATGTAACACCACTGAAGAACTGATTTATAAGTATTATATTCTAGCCTACACTGAACAGCAGTGTGACTTGATATAGTGGTACCCAAACTTTAAAAACTAAAATTTCACACAGCTTCAATATATAAATGAGATAAAAGTTCCCTGACAAATATTCATTGATGACTTGCCAAAAACCCTGAGGCACCATTTGTGGACCCCTGAGTCTCCTGGAGCAACATTTTGAAAATCACTGACCTCAATAACAGGGTATTACAAGTAGTAACATGACACTGAGGGTTCAAATTTGAGTTTTAAATGAAAAGGTCACATGAAGTTGCAATCCTTTTGACTATAACTCATCAGCCTCCTCTGTCTGTGGGAGTTTTCAGGCAGGAACACTCGGGTGGAGTTTCCCTGGTGGCTCAAAACAGTGAAGAACCTGCTACAGTGCAGAAGACCTGGGCTTGATTCCTGGGTCAGAAAGATCCCGTGAAGAAAGGAATGGTTGCCCACTCCAGTATTCTTGCCTGGAGAATTCCATGGACAAAGAAGCCTGGTCTATGAGGTCATAAAGAGCCAGACATGACTGAGCAATTAACACTCACTTGACTGAAGCTAGGTGGAAACTTCAGGAAATAATTATAGCGATCCTCCTCAGAGGACAGATTCACAATGTGGCTCTGGGCAAGTTCACTATGCCTCCTCCGGATTTAAAACCGTTTTCTGTCAAATGGGGTATTAACCCAGTGCTCTCTGACAATTTAGAGGGATGGGGTGGAAGAGAGGCTCACGATGGAGAGTCTGTATGTTTGCTTATGGCTGACTCACGTTGTTGTATGCAGAAAGTAACACTAATTGCAAAGCCATTATACTCCAGTTAAAAATAAATAATTTTTTAAAATAGTCAACACATCCTTCATCACACAGATCCTGGGCAGATTAAGGAGTGGTTGTTTCTCAGGTTTTAAAGATCCTTTGAAGAAAAACTGCAGTTAAGCAAAAAAAAAAAAAAAAATGAAAGAAAGAAAGAAAGGAGGAATGAAAGAGAGAAACCTAATACATTTTATTCCATCCTAGTGACTAAATGCTCTGAGAGAGTCCAGCAAGCTAAAACTCTAAGTGGATAGTGTCAGTTCCAATTTACTTCCTTGCCAACAGCTAGCCTACACTGAACAGCAGTGTGACTTGATATAGTGGTACCCAAACTTTAAAAACTAAAATTTCACACAGCTTCAATATATAAATGAGATAAAAGTTCCCTGACAAATATTCATTGATGACTTGCCAAAAACCCTGAGGCACCATTTGTGGACCCCTGAGTCTCCTGGAGCAACATTTTGAAAATCACTGACCTCAATAACAGGGTATTACAAGTAGTAACATGACACTGAGGGTTCAAATTTGAGTTTTAAATGAAAAGGTCACATGAAGTTGCAATCCTTTTGACTATAACTCATCAGCCTCCTCTGTCTGTGGGAGTTTTCAGGCAGGAACACTCGGGTGGAGTTTCCCTGGTGGCTCAAAACAGTGAAGAACCTGCTACAGTGCAGAAGACCTGGGCTTGATTCCTGGGTCAGAAAGATCCCGTGAAGAAAGGAATGGTTGCCCACTCCAGTATTCTTGCCTGGAGAATTCCATGGACAAAGAAGCCTGGTCTATGAGGTCATAAAGAGCCAGACATGACTGAGCAATTAACACTCACTTGACTGAAGCTAGGTGGAAACTTCAGGAAATAATTATAGCGATCCTCCTCAGAGGACAGATTCACAATGTGGCTCTGGGCAAGTTCACTATGCCTCCTCCGGATTTAAAACCGTTTTCTGTCAAATGGGGTATTAACCCAGTGCTCTCTGACAATTTAGAGGGATGGGGTGGAAGAGAGGCTCACGATGGAGAGTCTGTATGTTTGCTTATGGCTGACTCACGTTGTTGTATGCAGAAAGTAACACTAATTGCAAAGCCATTATACTCCAGTTAAAAATAAATAATTTTTTAAAATAGTCAACACATCCTTCATCACACAGATCCTGGGCAGATTAAGGAGTGGTTGTTTCTCAGGTTTTAAAGATCCTTTGAAGAAAAACTGCAGTTAAGCAAAAAAAAAAAAAAAAATGAAAGAAAGAAAGAAAGGAGGAATGAAAGAGAGAAACCTAATACATTTTATTCCATCCTAGTGACTAAATGCTCTGAGAGAGTCCAGAAACAAATGCCTAAAACTCTAAGTGGATAGTGTCAGTTCCAATTTACTTCCTTGCCTGGACGGAGGTGTGCTATTAGAGTCAACCAAGGACATACACGGCTGCTGTCTGGGGACTGGCCGTGTGAACGCAGCGGCAGGGCGGAGGGTGGTGGAGTTAGCAGATACCCCTGGGGATCCACAGACTAGTGAGAGGAGGTGAAACGAGTGAAGTGTGGAGAGAAGAAGGATAACACTAACAGGAGCTATCTGAGCACCACTGGATGTTACTGATGTGTGTGTAAACCAAGAAGGAGCTGGAAACAACACATGAATGAAGGTTCTCTAAGACTGGCAGCTCCCAAGTGAGCTGTGTGGGGAGGCAGGCATCATTGATCCCATTTTACAGATGCTGAAACCAGCCTGGGAGTTTCACACCCTGCAAAGCCTCCCCTTCAGCTACTCTGTCTACATTGACTTTTATCCTTTTGCAGAGACAGAACACTTTTGAGAGGAGAGGGACCTGAGCCTCTGTGGTATGTACTTCTTTCTTTCCACAGCCCTCATCCACAGCTGGGTTTTCTTTACTTCCAGCCTGATATAGTTCAGTCGCTTTCTAAGCATGGTCATTTTGCCTCCTATATCTTTGTTTCTCTGGCTTCCAACTGATGCTGGAAAAGCACATCCTAAGGCACAATATGGCCTCACCTGCCTGTGTATCATGTGCTATGCATGTTAAGCTTTTTGTGTGGGTTTCAAGGTCCTTCGTTATCTGAACCCTACTAACACATCTAGCCCTTCATCTTATGACATTGTCCTCACTCTGAATATGTTACTGAACCTAACTTGGGTCTGCTCACCTGTACATAGTAAAGGCAGTAATCTATAGACACATGATTGTAGCGAAGGAAAGAACAGCATTTATTGTAGGGTCAACCAAAAAGTCCGGACAGCAAGGGCTCAAAAGGCCTGAACTGTCCCAGAGCTTTCAGGGAAAGGATTTTAAAGACAGAGTGAGAGAGTGGAGTGGTGGGGTGTGTGGTCAGTTCATAGACATTCTTCTGACTTGTTCGTTGTTATATAGTCACTAAGTCATGTCCAACTCTTACATGAACTGTAGCCTACCAGGCTCCTTTGTCCACGGGATTTTCCAGGCAAGAATACTGGAGTGGGTTGCCATTTCCTCCCCCAGAGGATCTTTCTGACTTAGAATTGAACCCACCTTTCCTGCATCTCCTGTGCTGGTAGCAGGTTCTTTAAACTGAGCTACCAGGGAAGCCGGCCTTCTGACTGGTTGGCGGTGAGGTAACTGGGAGTCCTATTATCAACCTTCTAGTTTCAATAAGTGGGGGGTCTCCATGCTCGTGGGCAGCATATAGTTAGCGTCTTTCACCTGGTGTGGGTTTCAGTATCTGCAAACCAGTTCTTAGGATACAGCCCGGAATATTACCTGTAGTCCTTGAGGAGGAACCAAAGGTCCTTGACTTTGTATAATGGCCAAACTATTATTATTTTGTCTTGTTTGACTATTTCTTCTGTTTCTGCATCTTCTCACTTCTCTAGTTAGATTTTTTCTGGAACTCGGGGAAGGCCTAGGAAACTATGGTTTCTCTACAAACAAGTGCCAGCCAGAAGACATGCTGGGAGGAGTACGGGGGAGGTGTCCTGTCCCCGGAAGGCCCCACATGATTCCGGTTCAGTCACAAACACGTTCAATTTCTCATTGCTCTCAGAACTCCATCCATATTCTTCCAATGCAATGCCCTCTCACTCTGCAACATAAACTGCCCTTTCATTCTGGATCATGTGCTATGCATGTTAAGCTTTTGTGGGTTTCAAGGTCCTTCGTTATCTGAACCCTACTAACACATCTAGCCCTTCATCTTATGACATTGTCCTCACTCTGAATATGTTACTGAACCTAACTTGGGTCTGCTCACCTGTACATAGTAAAGGCAGTAATCTATAGACACATGATTGTAGCGAAGGAAAGAACAGCATTTATTGTAGGGTCAACCCAAAAGTCCGGACAGCAAGGGCTCAAAAGGCCTGAACTGTCCCAGAGCTTTCAGGGAAAGGATTTTAAAGACAGAGTGAGAGAGTGGAGTGGTGGGGTGTGTGGTCAGTTCATAGACATTCTTCTGACTTGTTCGTTGTTATATAGTCACTAAGTCATGTCCAACTCTTACATGAACTGTAGCCTACCAGGCTCCTTTGTCCACGGGATTTTCCAGGCAAGAATACTGGAGTGGGTTGCCATTTCCTCCCCCAGAGGATCTTTCTGACTTAGAATTGAACCCACCTTTCCTGCATCTCCTGTGCTGGTAGCAGGTTCTTTAAACTGAGCTACCAGGGAAGCCGGCCTTCTGACTGGTTGGCGGTGAGGTAACTGGGAGTCCTATTATCAACCTTCTAGTTTCAATAAGTGGGGGGTCTCCATGCTCGTGGGCAGCATATAGTTAGCGTCTTTCACCTGGTGTGGGTTTCAGTATCTGCAAACCAGTTCTTAGGATACAGCCCGGAATATTACCTGTAGTCCTTGAGGAGGAACCAAAGGTCCTTGACTTTGTATAATGGCCAAACTATTATTATTTTGTCTTGTTTGACTATTTCTTCTGTTTCTGCATCTTCTCACTTCTCTAGTTAGATTTTTTCTGGAACTCGGGGAAGGCCTAGGAAACTATGGTTTCTCTACAAACAAGTGCCAGCCAGAAGACATGCTGGGAGGAGTACGGGGGAGGTGTCCTGTCCCCGGAAGGCCCCACATGATTCCGGTTCAGTCACAAACACGTTCAATTTCTCATTGCTCTCAGAACTCCATCCATATTCTTCCAATGCAATGCCCTCTCACTCTGCAACATAAACTGCCCTTTCATTCTGTATAACTATGGACCAATGATACTCTGCCCATCCTCAAATCCTATCTCAGCTGACAATCCACAGTTTATTTTCTGACTTCCTTAACGTCTCCCCCCACTCAGTTTCCACAGTAGTTTGTCACCATGTTTATTTTCACTTGGGACCCTTGAAATGTTCTTGGAGTCCAAAGTACCAGGTCTACAAATAGTTGTGACTTGGGGCAAATTAATTTCTTTGAACCTCCATTTCTTACCTCTAAATGGTAACAAATCTGTCTACAATACAGGGGACACGGGTCTGATCCTTGGGTTGGGAAAAATCCCTTGGAAGAGGGCATGGCAATCCTCCAGTATTCTTGCCTGGTAAATCCCATGGACAGAGGAGTCTGGCAGGTTACAGTCCATTGGGTCACAAGAGTTGGACACAACTTGGCAACTAAGCCACCCATCAGCACCAAATAGGAATATAATACTTTTAAATGAGATGAAACATATGAAAGTCCTCAGCACTGTGCCTGGCACAGAGGAGGTACTAGACAAACATGTACTGAGTGGCTGAGTGAACAAAGAGAAAAACAAACTGATGGATTCTGTAAAGACACAGCAGACTAACTGTGCTGTCTTGGAAGAGTGGAATCAGTCATCCTTGTTTTCCAGCTATATAACCAGAACACATTCTAACAAGGTTTCTTTTCAAGATCAGTGTTGGAAGATAGGACTGTGAAATCTACAAGTTGCAAGTAGGAGGAGCCATTTACTTTGAGAGCCTGTGTTGACTTTTTCCTGTGATCTGCAAACCAGTTCTTAGGATACAGCCGAATATTACCTGTAGTCCTTGAGGAGGAACCAAAGGTCCTTGACTTTGTATAATGGCCAAACTATTATTATTTTGTCTTGTTTGACTATTTCTTCTGTTTCTGCATCTTCTCACTTCTCTAGTTAGATTTTTTCTGGAACTCGGGGAAGGCCTAGGAAACTATGGTTTCTCTACAAACAAGTGCCAGCCAGAAGACATGCTGGGAGGAGTACGGGGGAGGTGTCCTGTCCCCGGAAGGCCCCACATGATTCCGGTTCAGTCACAAACACGTTCAATTTCTCATTGCTCTCAGAACTCCATCCATATTCTTCCAATGCAATGCCCTCTCACTCTGCAACATAAACTGCCCTTTCATTCTGTATAACTATGGACCAATGATACTCTGCCCATCCTCAAATCCTATCTCAGCTGACAATCCACAGTTTATTTTCTGACTTCCTTAACGTCTCCCCCCACTCAGTTTCCACAGTAGTTTGTCACCATGTTTATTTTCACTTGGGACCCTTGAAATGTTCTTGGAGTCCAAAGTACCAGGTCTACAAATAGTTGTGACTTGGGGCAAATTAATTTCTTTGAACCTCCATTTCTTACCTCTAAATGGTAACAAATCTGTCTACAATACAGGGGACACGGGTCTGATCCTTGGGTTGGGAAAAATCCCTTGGAAGAGGGCATGGCAATCCTCCAGTATTCTTGCCTGGTAAATCCCATGGACAGAGGAGTCTGGCAGGTTACAGTCCATTGGGTCACAAGAGTTGGACACAACTTGGCAACTAAGCCACCCATCAGCACCAAATAGGAATATAATACTTTTAAATGAGATGAAACATATGAAAGTCCTCAGCACTGTGCCTGGCACAGAGGAGGTACTAGACAAACATGTACTGAGTGGCTGAGTGAACAAAGAGAAAAACAAACTGATGGATTCTGTAAAGACACAGCAGACTAACTGTGCTGTCTTGGAAGAGTGGAATCAGTCATCCTTGTTTTCCAGCTATATAACCAGAACACATTCTAACAAGGTTTCTTTTTCAAGATCAGTGTTGGAAGATAGGACTGTGAAATCTACAAGTTGCAAGTAGGAGGAGCCATTTACTTTGAGAGCCTGTGTTGACTTTTTCCTGTGATGACGCAACTTTCTATTTCTACAAAAAGTCCTTCAGATTTGTTTACCTCAAGATCCAGTTTCTAGCATTATGTCTGCTTCATTGTTGTCCTTCTTTAAATTCCCTTTCACCAGACAAAGGGAAAAGTTTGGCTTTGAAGTCGTAGGAAGCCATGCTGTCAGTTACCGCAGGAGCCCATGGAAGGTACACGTGAAAGCAAGCATTAGAGACCATGGAGATCAGAGGGCATTTCAAAAGCTGCAGGAGCTATTCAGATTCTTATTTAAAGGGGCTCTGATGCTAAAAGATGGTGTGCTGGACAGCACACTTCTACCAGTTTGAAATGTATTTGTAGTTTAAGCATAGAGAGTCCTGATTAAAAATTCCCAGTTTCAGGGGGGAAAAGGTAGTTTCTGTTCCAGGGCTCTTGGGTAGCTGTCCTTCCTAAGGAACCCTATGTGATGCTATTCTACCATGTCTGCAATTCCTGGAGAGGGCTTAGGAGTCAGGAGATAGAGGTAAAAGGAACATGAGAAAAAGTTTGCATTATTTTCTTATTGTTTTGATCCTGGGATAAATTCGTTGCCTCAGTGTTTAACTCTGACACCAGTGTGCTATGGGTCTAGAAGACATTAAGCAAGTGGTTGAAGGTTTATCTACTGATTTCAAGAACTGTTCTTTCATCCTGAGACAATGATATTTTTTTTATCAAGTTGTAAATTTTAAGAAAGAAGTGAGATTAGCTGTGGGCAACTCAACTCTGTACTGGCATTTCCTTGACACATGATTCTGACAAGTGAGAAGAAAGGAAGAGGAGAAGAGACTCTCCTGGTTTGCGTTTCACTCAGTGTAAAGTGATAAGGTTGAGGATGAGCAGACTTATTGAACTAAAACATTAAGTTGCATGCACAGGAAAATTGAAGAGAGCAAGATGTAAAGACACAGCAGACTAACTGTGCTGTCTTGGAAGAGTGGAATCAGTCATCCTTGTTTTCCAGCTATATAACCAGAACACATTCTAACAAGGTTTCTTTTTCAAGATCAGTGTTGGAAGATAGGACTGTGAAATCTACAAGTTGCAAGTAGGAGGAGCCATTTACTTTGAGAGCCTGTGTTGACTTTTTCCTGTGATGACGCAACTTTCTATTTCTACAAAAAGTCCTTCAGATTTGTTTACCTCAAGATCCAGTTTCTAGCATTATGTCTGCTTCATTGTTGTCCTTCTTTAAATTCCCTTTCACCAGACAAAGGGAAAAGTTTGGCTTTGAAGTCGTAGGAAGCCATGCTGTCAGTTACCGCAGGAGCCATGGAAGGTACACGTGAAAGCAAGCATTAGAGACCATGGAGATCAGAGGGCATTTCAAAAGCTGCAGGAGCTATTCAGATTCTTATTTAAAGGGGCTCTGATGCTAAAAGATGGTGTGCTGGACAGCACACTTCTACCAGTTTGAAATGTATTTGTAGTTTAAGCATAGAGAGTCCTGATTAAAAATTCCCAGTTTCAGGGGGGAAAAGGTAGTTTCTGTTCCAGGGCTCTTGGGTAGCTGTCCTTCCTAAGGAACCCTATGTGATGCTATTCTACCATGTCTGCAATTCCTGGAGAGGGCTTAGGAGTCAGGAGATAGAGGTAAAAGGAACATGAGAAAAAGTTTGCATTATTTTCTTATTGTTTTGATCCTGGGATAAATTCGTTGCCTCAGTGTTTAACTCTGACACCAGTGTGCTATGGGTCTAGAAGACATTAAGCAAGTGGTTGAAGGTTTATCTACTGATTTCAAGAACTGTTCTTTCATCCTGAGACAATGATATTTTTTTTATCAAGTTGTAAATTTTAAGAAAGAAGTGAGATTAGCTGTGGGCAACTCAACTCTGTACTGGCATTTCCTTGACACATGATTCTGACAAGTGAGAAGAAAGGAAGAGGAGAAGAGACTCTCCTGGTTTGCGTTTCACTCAGTGTAAAGTGATAAGGTTGAGGATGAGCAGACTTATTGAACTAAAACATTAAGTTGCATGCACAGGAAAATTGAAGAGAGCAAGATGGAGAGTTCCCTCTCCCTAAAAGCCTTTTATAGGCAGAGGGGAGAAAAAGTGTCCCTGTTGTCCATTTCCCCTCTCTTATAGAAGCAGAATTTCTTCTTCTTGTCCCTGGGGTGACTTTTTTTTTTTTTTTTTTTTGCATTGTTGTTTACTACCATAAGGTGTCAATTTCGCTCAGTGAACACAGGGTTAAAAAATCAACGTTCAGATTAAATTTTGGATAGAATACTGCAAACGAGTTCATAGATCGTTCACACTTGAACCAAGTTTCTCCATTGGAGAAACAACAACAAAAACAACATTTTCCCTTTAACTTACATCACTACACTACATTCTTTTTTAAGAATTAAAAGGAGCATGTTTTGTAGAACAAAAATCAAAACACACTGGGTTGAAGGGAAACAATAGTATGATTCAACTCCAACTTCTTATGTAAACTTACATCATATGATAATGGAGTTGTACTGCATATTCGATTTTGATATGTAACCTTTGAAATAAATTGGAATATTCTTTCCTGCAAGTCTTGGCACATGCCAAGCGATCATAAACAATAATCTCATAAAGGTCACTTGCTCGATAAGTACTGCTCTCAGCAAGGAGTGCTCAGGACTTCTCAGAGATGTTCCCTTTTCTCCAAGACTCTTAATTTATCTTCTTTTCTTCTTTGAAACTCCAAAACAACACAAATTTTCTTATGCCATGCAGACTCACAGGATTTTTGGAATGATTATTGTTTGTCTCTTTTCTTACACTTTACTCTTCTTTTTAAACTTAAATTGGCTGGTGGAAAATAGGCAAAGCACTTGAGGGTGGGGGAAGGAGTTTAAGCTACTGAGTCAAAAACCAGTTGGCTTGTTTAAAGAAAATGATTATTTGACTTCAATTTCTGTCTACTCAAATTAATGTATGTGCATAGACACAGACAAAATACATAGGCATCTACACACTGGTGATGTTTTCTTTTTACAGAACTTGCTCATTTACATAAAATGTATTTCTGGAACTTTATAACCAATTCCAAATGAGGGCAATATTGCTTTATCTCGGCAACTTTACCTCCTCATACAAAAGCTAGAAACTGTGTTCAGGCACCATTCATGCCCATTGTGTCTTTTACCTTTATTCACCAGCAAAATAGCCCCAATCAATATTATTGTACTTGCAAATAATAACTTCTCTTAGAATATGCCAATTCATCTTCTGCCAGATAATACAGGTGACTATCTCCCTTACAAGATAATGACATAGGAAAGGACTTCCTTGCCACAGAGCAATCTAGAGATATCTATATGGGTCATATGGGTCATATCCATGATATATGGTCATCTATAAACAATCTGGAAGTTATATGGAAAGGGTAATCAAGAAGGAAAGTCTTACAAAGCTTTCTGGAGAGAGAATTTGCCTGAATTCCTAACTTATACATTCATTTCAAATCTCTTTACATACTTTAATCAAATAAATGAGGACATTATCAGAATGAAATTAATCAAATAAATTTCAATATTTTTATAGAGCCTATTCTATAAAAATTATTTGAAGCAACTAAATAAACTCAATTGCAATTTCAGTTTACTATTTAATATATGCCAGTTATTTTTTTTTTTGAATCCATACAAATTCTCACTTGGATGTTATGGAGTTGCTTAAGCAATAATCCTCGCTCTCTTTCAATCTCTCTATCTCTCAATATGAATTAAACGCCAAAAGTTTCCAAATAAGAAGGAATTGATTTGATTTCCAATTAGAGCTGTAATGAAAAAAATTATAGAATTGGTGCTGTTTAAAGTAGCTTGACGAAGGAGTAGATGCCAAGGGACACTGATGCAGGAATGCCACCTGGGCCTGGGAGTACTGGACAAAGTGATGCCAAGAGAAATACCAATCACCTCAGGTATGCAGATGACACCACCCTTATGGCAGAAAGTGAAGACGAAATACAGAGCCACTTGATGAAGGTGAAAGAGGAGAGTAAATAAGCAGGTTTAAAACTCAACATTCGAAAAACGAAGATCATGGCATATAGCCCTATCACTTCATGGCAAGTAGATGGGAAAACAATAGAAACAATAAAAGACTTTAGTTTCTTGGGCTCCAAAATCACTGCAGCAAAATAGGTAGACTGGCAACTTTACCTCCTCAAAAATTTCGAAAAAAAAGAGGGCAATATTGCTTTATCTCGGCAACTTTACCTCCTCATACAAAAGCTAGAAACTGTGTTCAGGCACCATTCATGCCCATTGTGTCTTTTACCTTTATTCACCAGCAAAATAGCCCCAATCAATATTATTGTACTTGCAAATAATAACTTCTCTTAGAATATGCCAATTCATCTTCTGCCAGATAATACAGGTGACTATCTCCCTTACAAGATAATGACATAGGAAAGGACTTCCTTGCCACAGAGCAATCTAGAGATATCTATATGGGTCATATGGGTCATATCCATGATATATGGTCATCTATAAACAATCTGGAAGTTATATGGAAAGGGTAATCAAGAAGGAAAGTCTTACAAAGCTTTCTGGAGAGAGAATTTGCCTGAATTCCTAACTTATACATTCATTTCAAATCTCTTTACATACTTTAATCAAATAAATGAGGACATTATCAGAATGAAATTAATCAAATAAATTTCAATATTTTTATAGAGCCTATTCTATAAAAATTATTTGAAGCAACTAAATAAACTCAATTGCAATTTCAGTTTACTATTTAATATATGCCAGTTATTTTTTTTTTTGAATCCATACAAATTCTCACTTGGATGTTATGGAGTTGCTTAAGCAATAATCCTCGCTCTCTTTCAATCTCTCTATCTCTCAATATGAATTAAACGCCAAAAGTTTCCAAATAAGAAGGAATTGATTTGATTTCCAATTAGAGCTGTAATGAAAAAAATTATAGAATTGGTGCTGTTTAAAGTAGCTTGACGAAGGAGTAGATGCCAAGGGACACTGATGCAGGAATGCCACCTGGGCCTGGGAGTACTGGACAAAGTGATGCCAAGAGAAATACCAATCACCTCAGGTATGCAGATGACACCACCCTTATGGCAGAAAGTGAAGACGAAATACAGAGCCACTTGATGAAGGTGAAAGAGGAGAGTAAATAAGCAGGTTTAAAACTCAACATTCGAAAAACGAAGATCATGGCATATAGCCCTATCACTTCATGGCAAGTAGATGGGAAAACAATAGAAACAATAAAAGACTTTAGTTTCTTGGGCTCCAAAATCACTGCAGACAGTGACTGCAGTCTTGAAATTAAAAGATGCTTGTTGGGCTTCCCTGGTGGTCCAGTGGGTAAGGACACTGCCTTGCAGTGCAAGGGGCGCCGGTTTGATCCCAGGCCTGGGAAGATCCCACGTGTTGTGTAGCAGCTGGACTGATGTGTCCAACTACCAAGCTGGAGCTCTGGAGTGCATGCACCCAGAGCCAGTGCTCTGCAGCAAGAGAGGCCACTGCGATGGGAGGCCCGCATGGGCCAAAGAACAAAGATGGATGAAAATAGATAGATGAAAGACCAATAGAAGTGGCTCCCCCTGAAAAAAAAAAAAGCAAAAGCTTGTTCCTTGGAAGAAAAACTATGACGAATCTAGATAGCATATTAAAAAGCAGAGACATTGCTGACAAAAGTTTGTTTAGTCAGACTATAGTTTTTTCCAGTAGTCATGTATGGATATGAGAGTTGGACCATAAATAAGCCTGAGTGCTAAAGAATTGACGCTTTCAAACTGTGGTGTTGGAGAAAACTTTTGTGAGTCCCTTGAACTGCAAGGAAATCAAACTAGTCAATCCTAAATAAAACCAACCCTGGGTATTTATTGGAAGGACTGATGCTGAAGCTGAAAGTCCACCTGATGTAAAGAGCCAACCCACTGGAAAAGACTCTAATGCTGGGAAAGACTGAAGGCAGGAGGAGAAGAGGGCAGTGGAGGATGAGATGGTTGGATAGCATCATCAGTTCAATAGACATGAGTTTGAGCAAGCTCCGGGAGATGGTGTAGGACAGGGAAGCCTGGTGTGCTGCAGTTCATGGAGTCACAAAGAGTCAGACACAACTGACTGATTGAACAACAACAATTATGAGAAGCTTCTCTCATAATTAAAATTGAATGTCTATTTCAGAGGAAACACTGGCTTTGGCTAGAGTATATCATGCTTAGAATAAAAAAAAACAGTGATAAATCTATATAAATCTTACAAATTTTGTTAAAATGTAGATTTTAACATCCACTGAATCTTCTTCTCAGCCACCAAAATGATAGAAGAACACAAATCTGTAGCCTAGAACTACACAAATCTGTAGCCTAGAACTACTGTAGCTGGAACTGACTTTGGAAGAAGTGAAAGTGTTAGTTGCTCAGTTGTGTTCAACTTCTCTCTCCATGAGATTCTCCAGGCAAGAATACTAGAGTGGGTAGCCTTTCCCTTCTCAGGGAGATCTTTCTAACCCAGGGATTGAACTCTGGTCTATTGCATTGCTGACAGATTCTTTACCATCTGAGCCACTGGGAAAGCCCCAGCTTTGGGAAGGAGTTGAGCAATTGTGGTCTGTGGGCAGACTGCTGTGGTTGTGACTGTTGTCCTCCTTTGTTAGTGAATAAAAGTCAGAGAATTTCATATATGGTCAAAATTTCTGATTTATTGTTATGGACTAAAGGGCACAGCAATTCTTTCCCTGGGTTATTTTAATTGGAAACTTAAGTTAGCACAGATACCCATTTAAACTATAATGATCCAAGGTAAATAGTTAAATTTAGAAATGCATATTTTTGAGACCAATTATGGCAATAATATATGATAGGGCAGACCAAATAAAAATTCAGAACTGAACAAACCCCGGGAACTATGAATATATTTTACAGCATATCTTCTATTTGTATATTTTTTTTAAAAAAAGCTTTCCCCTCTTTATTATGCCACTTTAGTTGTCTAGCACCTATAGGAATGGATCTAGAAAATGTGACTTGATTTGATGAATCCTGCAAGAATTTGCATTTATCTTTGTCAAGAGGATAACTGAAGGCAGTGAAGTTTCTGTGAAATATTCTAATTAATCCAACTCACCATATTTTTGTATTCTGAAAATCCTATCAACTAAAATTCAGTTCTCATCTTAAGAAGGAGGAAAAGAGCAGAGGTGTCCCTGAGGAGGAAAAAGGGAGGAATTAAAATTTAAAAAGCGAATAGAACTAAATGAAGGAACCAATATAGGAAACTTCTGCATAAACATCACCTATCTCTCTCCTTTCTTTCTACAACCCCTGCCCTCTGCCTTCTTGAAGATCCAATCTTGTTGTCAGGGAACACTTTACGCTTCCAGAAAACCCAGAAACTTTTACCAACCTGTCTTAAACTAAGCTGGCTTGTTAGTCTGTGTCTGCATTCTGGCTGTCTCATCTGCCATACGTAGTAGCTGTCCCTAGTGGGTGGTGGATTTGAGTTTTGCCATATGCAAAATACACCTCACAGTTCTAAGTAAAGCAAAACAGGCCCATTTTCTAAGACTCCCTCTGAGAATGTGTTCGGACAATTTCTGCCCAGATGCCAGTGTGCAGATGCATATTTCAAATTTTTTTTTCCTGATTAGCATGCAGCCAGGACACCTGTTTTGCTGCCTGGTGGAATCAGATTCAAAGTGAAGATACACCTGCACAGCCAAATATTTGCATTGTATTTATAAACAGAGCTCTCAGTGTGGGAGTGAATAACTCCCCATCAGTCCACAGGTGTGTAGCTGTACCCTCTGGAATGCCCTCAGTCCCACTGTGTAGCGTCTCGTGGCTATTTTTAAAAAACTGCACTCGTAAGCAGGTTTGAAGTTTATAACTTTCACAGGGATTACTCAGCACTTGCATGTTGTGTGCATTGGAAGGGTGACCATCCAAATCCAGGAGCATATATCCTACTTTGGCAACCGGATAAGACAGACACCGTGCATGATATTCCTGAATGCTGAAAAGGAAAGGCAGGTCACGGTCCAAATGTACACTTCTTTTGAATACTTACACATATTTAAAACATTTATTATTTGAAGATTAAGTTTAAGCCCGTAACTACAAATATGAAATAGTCACCCTCAAAAGCAAAGCAAAAAATGTGATAAGCCACTGAGAACTCTGCATTTATCTTTGTCAAGAGGATAACTGAAGGCAGTGAAGTTTCTGTGAAATATTCTAATTAATCCAACTCACCATATTTTTGTATTCTGAAAATCCTATCAACTAAAATTCAGTTCTCATCTTAAGAAGGAGGAAAAGAGCAGAGGTGTCCCTGAGGAGGAAAAAGGGAGGAATTAAAATTTAAAAAGCGAATAGAACTAAATGAAGGAACCAATATAGGAAACTTCTGCATAAACATCACCTATCTCTCTCCTTTCTTTCTACAACCCCTGCCCTCTGCCTTCTTGAAGATCCAATCTTGTTGTCAGGGAACACTTTACGCTTCCAGAAAACCCAGAAACTTTTACCAACCTGTCTTAAACTAAGCTGGCTTGTTAGTCTGTGTCTGCATTCTGGCTGTCTCATCTGCCATACGTAGTAGCTGTCCCTAGTGGGTGGTGGATTTGAGTTTTGCCATATGCAAAATACACCTCACAGTTCTAAGTAAAGCAAAACAGGCCCATTTTCTAAGACTCCCTCTGAGAATGTGTTCGGACAATTTCTGCCCAGATGCCAGTGTGCAGATGCATATTTCAAAATTTTTTTTCCTGATTAGCATGCAGCCAGGACACCTGTTTTGCTGCCTGGTGGAATCAGATTCAAAGTGAAGATACACCTGCACAGCCAAATATTTGCATTGTATTTATAAACAGAGCTCTCAGTGTGGGAGTGAATAACTCCCCATCAGTCCACAGGTGTGTAGCTGTACCCTCTGGAATGCCCTCAGTCCCACTGTGTAGCGTCTCGTGGCTATTTTTAAAAAACTGCACTCGTAAGCAGGTTTGAAGTTTATAACTTTCACAGGGATTACTCAGCACTTGCATGTTGTGTGCATTGGAAGGGTGACCATCCAAATCCAGGAGCATATATCCTACTTTGGCAACCGGATAAGACAGACACCGTGCATGATATTCCTGAATGCTGAAAAGGAAAGGCAGGTCACGGTCCAAATGTACACTTCTTTTGAATACTTACACATATTTAAAACATTTATTATTTGAAGATTAAGTTTAAGCCCGTAACTACAAATATGAAATAGTCACCCTCAAAAGCAAAGCAAAAAATGTGTAGTCACTTGAAGTTACAACAACTGAGAACTCAAATAAAACAAATGACAGTAATAACTTTATTTTTTTGTATTGTTCAGAAGGAGTTTATTTTAAAGCATTATAAATACATTTATAAGTGGACGTATGATGTGTTTAATGTACATGGGTTATGTAACTGTTTTAAGGACAGTAGTAGCTACTGGCATTTTGTATTTTCCACAAAAGTGTGGAAGATTTATGGTCCTATTAAAATAATCTTTGAGAAGGTATCAAATCTATATAACTACAGTTTGGGAAAATAATTGAGAGCCTGACTATTATATGGCTGGATTTAAATGATAGAATTTGAGTAGCATAATTCAGTATTTCTGATTAATCTGCTTCTAGGAAGTGAGCTTTCAAACCTTTTCAAGTTCATCAAGCACTGCTTTCATAGGCACTTGGGTGGATAAATTATATTCTTCTAAATTCCTTAGAATTGAGAACATTAGAATTAAACTCTATCAGTTTAGTAATGATTCTTCATGAGCCAGATCCCAGTCATTCATACTAAAACAGTGAATTCCTCAGCCTAGAATAAGAATGGAAACACTGAAATAAGACATTTGGGCTGTTAAGAGAGAACAAAAATATAGATTGGCCTTATATTTTTTTCTTAATCTGTCTAAATCAATTAGACATTTGAATTGTGGTATTGTATTTCCAGGAAGCTTCATTGCTTTCTATTATCCTCATGACAAAAATAAACAATTCCTTTTGAAATCATAAAGAAAAATGCCTCCCACTGAGTTGATGCTGTGTGCTGTTCTATGCAAGAACATATGTGTAATAAAAAATGAGAAATTATGGATCAAATAATGATGTTGGAGTCACTTACATAAACAATAGAGAACATTTTGGATGAGCTCCAAATATCATCACTATTGTTTAATTTCAGCCCCTGTTATGCATCTGCCTAGGCTAGTGTCAAAGATAATAATCTCACCAGATAGATATAAAATGCACAACTAAAATTACATGGCTCTATTATTCTGTTTACACATAGTACTAAACCACTCTTTTCCAGCTGACTGACCCAATAGAGTATTTTGTCCACAGAGCTCCCTTGCAAATTCAGTGGGCTGATGCACTTGAAGTTACAACAACTGAGAACTCAAATAAAACAAATGACAGTAATAACTTTATTTTTTTGTATTGTTCAGAAGGAGTTTATTTTAAAGCATTATAAATACATTTATAAGTGGACGTATGATGTGTTTAATGTACATGGGTTATGTAACTGTTTTAAGGACAGTAGTAGCTACTGGCATTTTGTATTTTCCACAAAAGTGTGGAAGATTTATGGTCCTATTAAAATAATCTTTGAGAAGGTATCAAATCTATATAACTACAGTTTGGGAAAATAATTGAGAGCCTGACTATTATATGGCTGGATTTAAATGATAGAATTTGAGTAGCATAATTCAGTATTTCTGATTAATCTGCTTCTAGGAAGTGAGCTTTCAAACCTTTTCAAGTTCATCAAGCACTGCTTTCATAGGCACTTGGGTGGATAAATTATATTCTTCTAAATTCCTTAGAATTGAGAACATTAGAATTAAACTCTATCAGTTTAGTAATGATTCTTCATGAGCCAGATCCCAGTCATTCATACTAAAACAGTGAATTCCTCAGCCTAGAATAAGAATGGAAACACTGAAATAAGACATTTGGGCTGTTAAGAGAGAACAAAAATATAGATTGGCCTTATATTTTTTTCTTAATCTGTCTAAATCAATTAGACATTTGAATTGTGGTATTGTATTTCCAGGAAGCTTCATTGCTTTCTATTATCCTCATGACAAAAATAAACAATTCCTTTTGAAATCATAAAGAAAAATGCCTCCCACTGAGTTGATGCTGTGTGCTGTTCTATGCAAGAACATATGTGTAATAAAAAATGAGAAATTATGGATCAAATAATGATGTTGGAGTCACTTACATAAACAATAGAGAACATTTTGGATGAGCTCCAAATATCATCACTATTGTTTAATTTCAGCCCCTGTTATGCATCTGCCTAGGCTAGTGTCAAAGATAATAATCTCACCAGATAGATATAAAATGCACAACTAAAATTACATGGCTCTATTATTCTGTTTACACATAGTACTAAACCACTCTTTTCCAGCTGACTGACCCAATAGAGTATTTTGTCCACAGAGCTCCCTTGCAAATTCAGTGGGCTGATGCCCATTTCTTTGTGTATACTAGGTCATTTTGTACCGATGTACGAATAAAGTAACTAAGAAGAGTCATGAATATGTTTGCTCTCTAATGAATCTGTTCTTTACATCTTGCTCTCTGCCTTTCACACACAATTATGGGCTTTCAAAGCAAAGGAGAGCCCTAGTGGAAGTCACAAAATGCCAATTAAAAGAAATGGACAGAAGCTGAGTGCCAAACCACTCATTCCTGGAAAAAAGAGGAAGACAAAGAGAGCCATGCATTTCAGCCCCTTTTCCTAAAACATCTTCTGTCAGTCAACATATAATAGAACACTCAATCATCTGATTTAGAAAGTTACTCACTTCAGGACTCTGTTTGATTCAAAACAATTTCTCAAAGAAAGGTTTCATGTACAATACTAGTTCTCAGCCTCCCACCACAAAAGAAGGGAAGAAAAAAGAAGATGCTAGCCAAAAATTTTTATTGTCAAATTTACACCCAGAGTAAAGGTAATTTTGAAAACTATGACTTGTTTGTAGAAAGAAACATCATATTCTTTTGTTAAGTCATGGATTGAAAGACGAAACTTTTGTCATTCACTTTCTTTGAATGCAAAGCATTGCACACTAAGTAGGGTTGAACAGGATCTGCCTCTCCATCACTGACAGTTAATAATTAAATCAAACATTATATTCAGCAATAGAACATATGCATCAGCTTCTTTCAAATTGCATTTCCTTCCTGTTAGGTCCATTAGTGTAAACCAGACTGCCTTTAGAAACCCCCTTATTGCTGCTGTCTTTCAGCACAGTTCCTGAAATGGATAATGTGGTACATATTATGGGCAATTACACAGAACTCCCCAGTGATAGGGTTTTAGAGTTACAAAGAAACAGCTGGAACTACAGAGCTATAAGTTAATCATAAAAAGAAAATACTTAAAAAGAATAGTGTCAAAGATAATAATCTCACCAGATAGATATAAAATGCACAACTAAAATTACATGGCTCTATTATTCTGTTTACACATAGTACTAAACCACTCTTTTCCAGCTGACTGACCCAATAGAGTATTTTGTCCACAGAGCTCCCTTGCAAATTCAGTGGGCTGATGCCCATTTCTTTGTGTATACTAGGTCATTTTGTACCGATGTACGAATAAAGTAACTAAGAAGAGTCATGAATATGTTTGCTCTCTAATGAATCTGTTCTTTACATCTTGCTCTCTGCCTTTCACACACAATTATGGGCTTTCAAAGCAAAGGAGAGCCCTAGTGGAAGTCACAAAATGCCAATTAAAAGAAATGGACAGAAGCTGAGTGCCAAACCACTCATTCCTGGAAAAAAGAGGAAGACAAAGAGAGCCATGCATTTCAGCCCCTTTTCCTAAAACATCTTCTGTCAGTCAACATATAATAGAACACTCAATCATCTGATTTAGAAAGTTACTCACTTCAGGACTCTGTTTGATTCAAAACAATTTCTCAAAGAAAGGTTTCATGTACAATACTAGTTCTCAGCCTCCCACCACAAAGAAGGGAAGAAAAAAGAAGATGCTAGCCAAAAATTTTTATTGTCAAATTTACACCCAGAGTAAAGGTAATTTTGAAAACTATGACTTGTTTGTAGAAAGAAACATCATATTCTTTTGTTAAGTCATGGATTGAAAGACGAAACTTTTGTCATTCACTTTCTTTGAATGCAAAGCATTGCACACTAAGTAGGGTTGAACAGGATCTGCCTCTCCATCACTGACAGTTAATAATTAAATCAAACATTATATTCAGCAATAGAACATATGCATCAGCTTCTTTCAAATTGCATTTCCTTCCTGTTAGGTCCATTAGTGTAAACCAGACTGCCTTTAGAAACCCCCTTATTGCTGCTGTCTTTCAGCACAGTTCCTGAAATGGATAATGTGGTACATATTATGGGCAATTACACAGAACTCCCCAGTGATAGGGTTTTAGAGTTACAGAATGAAACAGCTGGAACTACAGAGCTATAAGTTAATCATAAAAAGAGAAAATACTTAAAAAAGAAATAATGCATACTCCCACCCCCAAAATAACCCAAACATGAGAGGTTTTATAAAACCACTGTTCTTACAGAAACTGTCTGTAAACTATTTATACCTAGAAGAATCTCTAGGGTTCACAGTGCAAAACTATCTACATCTAAAATATGTTATAATTATATGTTATATATAATTATATGTTATAATAACATATAATAATATGTTATTATTATTTTAAAGTGCACCTAACCCTCCAAAGGTGACTTAATTCCCTTTTTGTTTTTGTTTTTTTTCTTTTCCCCCATCACATCTCTTTTATTTATATTTATTTTCATTGATCGTTTTATTCCTTGGCCTGTGTGGGCCTTCCACTGCAGTGGCCTCTCTCATTGCAGAGCACTGGCTCTGGGCACATGAGCTCCACAGTGCCGGTTCACAACTGGACACACCAGTCCAGCTGCTCTGCAGCACGTGGAATCTTTCCAGGCCAGGGATCAAACCGGTGCCCCTTGCACTGTAAGGTGGACTCTCCACCCACTGGACCATCAGGGAAGCCCCTAAATATGCTATTTTTAAATGTACTTTTCTAAGTCTTTCACACAATTGATGTAAAAAGCATATAACAAACAACTAGCAAATATGAGGTATTGGAACCTGACATTTTTCTCTCCAACTTTACCAATGTGGTGTTTCCATATTAGCACATTGTGAGATATCACCTTCTTTTCAAGTTTTATTTCCATGAAAGAAACATCATATTCTTTTGTTAAGTCATGGATTGAAAGACGAAACTTTTGTCATTCACTTTCTTTGAATGCAAAGCATTGCACACTAAGTAGGGTTGAACAGGATCTGCCTCTCCATCACTGACAGTTAATAATTAAATCAAACATTATATTCAGCAATAGAACATATGCATCAGCTTCTTTCAAATTGCATTTCCTTCCTGTTAGGTCCATTAGTGTAAACCAGACTGCCTTTAGAAACCCCCTTATTGCTGCTGTCTTTCAGCACAGTTCCTGAAATGGATAATGTGGTACATATTATGGGCAATTACACAGAACTCCCCAGTGATAGGGTTTTAGAGTTACAGAATGAAACAGCTGGAACTACAGAGCTATAAGTTAATCATAAAAAGAGAAAATACTTAAAAAAGAAATAATGCATACTCCCACCCCCAAAATAACCCAAACATGAGAGGTTTTATAAAACCACTGTTCTTACAGAAACTGTCTGTAAACTATTTATACCTAGAAGAATCTCTAGGGTTCACAGTGCAAAACTATCTACATCTAAAATATGTTATAATTATATGTTATATATAATTATATGTTATAATAACATATAATAATATGTTATTATTATTTTAAAGTGCACCTAACCCTCCAAAGGTGACTTAATTCCCTTTTTGTTTTTGTGATTTTTTTTTTCCCCCATCACATCTCTTTTATTTATATTTATTTTCATTGATCGTTTTATTCCTTGGCCTGTGTGGGCCTTCCACTGCAGTGGCCTCTCTCATTGCAGAGCACTGGCTCTGGGCACATGAGCTCCACAGTGCCGGTTCACAACTGGACACACCAGTCCAGCTGCTCTGCAGCACGTGGAATCTTTCCAGGCCAGGGATCAAACCGGTGCCCCTTGCACTGTAAGGTGGACTCTCCACCCACTGGACCATCAGGGAAGCCCCTAAATATGCTATTTTTAAATGTACTTTTCTAAGTCTTTCACACAATTGATGTAAAAAGCATATAACAAACAACTAGCAAATATGAGGTATTGGAACCTGACATTTTTCTCTCCAACTTTACCAATGTGGTGTTTCCATATTAGCACATTGTGAGATATCACCTTCTTTTCAAGTTTTATTTCCATGAAAACATATATAGTACTAGATGAGCTTTCTCTTCAATAAATGAGCCACATGTATAATAGTTCCGTCTTGTTATTTTATACTTGGGCTTGGGTGCGTGGTGCTCATGCCATAGAGATAAGAAATGACATAATCTATCTCTCCACTTGGTTTGGGGATTGCAATTGGGGAGTGCTCTGCTTGAAAACATCAAACACAAACATTAGACATACACCAAAGGGAAAAGTTTTACATTCTAAGGGGAAACTAAATGTCCTGATTTTTTTCACCATTTAGGCAAGAAAGTAATAACGGGTTCAGATGGCAAAAATATTGCTTTATTTGATTGTAAGCAAAGTGCCATTTTAGCTCGCACCAATGAAGTGTTTTGAAAATTTTCAGTAAAATTACTTTATAACTTGAGAAATAATGGAACAATCTGCACAGTAACTACTGTGAAATGAAACAAAAGTGGGTGCAATTTCTAACTTTAAATATAGCCACAAAACTATTTTCAAATTTGTTGCTAAAGCAGTCTACCAAAATCCAAAGCTATTAAAGGCAGATATTTGTACAACCCTTGGAGGACTATTCTTTTCCTCTTTAAAGAGACAGATTGCATAGTAATAGCCAGATTTATGTGGCTACTTACGGACTTTCATAAGGCTTTAGTAGCCAATATTTATTTCGGCAATGATAAAATGCATCAGGAAGAAGATAGACATAAAACATGCTATCCAGTTTGATATCCTTAACAGTCATTGTCTCCTACTTCCCCTAAGAGTAGTGATTCTTTGTTGTTACTTCCCTATCCTCCTTCCAGTAAAAGCTTTATTATGATAGAGTGGAAGGAGGGGAAACAGAGATGTTAACAAGACAAAATGTTAAAGTCAAATGAAGACTATGTCTCCTCATTATAAAAAGTAATGTTCATTGTAACAGTGAAACCCTCATTTGTTTTTATTATTGAAGCTATATCAGTGACGGTACAATGTAATAAGTGAATATTCTCTGAATACTCAAAGCTATTTGTTATGCAACACACAAAGTTCAGGAGATTTAATTGGAGGCTATGTTTTTGTATACTCCTGTTTTCCATATGGAGGAATGTTGAATGGACAGAGAAAAGACCTCATAGAAATGGCATGTGTACTCAGCAGAGGTGAAATTGTACTGATAATAAAGAAACTGATATGAGCTTTCTCTTCAATAAATGAGCCAAGTGTTCCGTCTTGTTATTTTATACTTGGGTTTGGGGCGTGCTCATGCCATAGAGATAAGAAATGACATAATCTATCTCTCCACTTGGTTTGGGGATTGCAATTGGGGAGTGCTCTGCTTGAAAACATCAAACACAAACATTAGACATACACCAAAGGGAAAAGTTTTACATTCTAAGGGGAAACTAAATGTCCTGATTTTTTTCACCATTTAGGCAAGAAAGTAATAACGGGTTCAGATGGCAAAAATATTGCTTTATTTGATTGTAAGCAAAGTGCCATTTTAGCTCGCACCAATGAAGTGTTTTGAAAATTTTCAGTAAAATTACTTTATAACTTGAGAAATAATGGAACAATCTGCACAGTAACTACTGTGAAATGAAACAAAAGTGGGTGCAATTTCTAACTTTAAATATAGCCACAAAACTATTTTCAAATTTGTTGCTAAAGCAGTCTACCAAAATCCAAAGCTATTAAAGGCAGATATTTGTACAACCCTTGGAGGACTATTCTTTTCCTCTTTAAAGAGACAGATTGCATAGTAATAGCCAGATTTATGTGGCTACTTACGGACTTTCATAAGGCTTTAGTAGCCAATATTTATTTCGGCAATGATAAAATGCATCAGGAAGAAGATAGACATAAAACATGCTATCCAGTTTGATATCCTTAACAGTCATTGTCTCCTACTTCCCCTAAGAGTAGTGATTCTTTGTTGTTACTTCCCTATCCTCCTTCCAGTAAAAGCTTTATTATGATAGAGTGGAAGGAGGGGAAACAGAGATGTTAACAAGACAAAATGTTAAAGTCAAATGAAGACTATGTCTCCTCATTATAAAAAGTAATGTTCATTGTAACAGTGAAACCCTCATTTGTTTTTATTATTGAAGCTATATCAGTGACGGTACAATGTAATAAGTGAATATTCTCTGAATACTCAAAGCTATTTGTTATGCAACACACAAAGTTCAGGAGATTTAATTGGAGGCTATGTTTTTGTATACTCCTGTTTTCCATATGGAGGAATGTTGAATGGACAGAGAAAAGACCTCATAGAAATGGCATGTGTACTCAGCAGAGGGATCAAGAAATTTGTAACTGATAATAAAGAAATTTCTTACTTGTTTTTATTTCTATATGGATTTGCCCCTGAGAGGGAAAAAACAGTTCTCTTTCTATTCATTTCTAATATAAGGAATTCCCTGGGAATCCAGTGGTTAGAACTTGGTGCCTTCACCTCCCTGGCTTGTGGCCCGGGTTCGATCACTGGTTGGGGAACTAAGATCCCATAAGCTGTGCAGCAAGGCCAAAGAAAAAAAAAATTCCAGAATGATAACCCTTTCTCCATATAAAATAACTATTTCTATCTAAATTTGTTTATATCATCTAACCATAAATACAATTTGTACTTCTATTTAAACAAACAAAAAATAGCCCTTAGTGCACACTCATGCCAGGTGTTGAACTTAAGCACTTTACAAATATTAACTGATTTAATCCTTTCAACCATATCATGGTGCTGGTACTATTATTGTCCTCATTTTGCTGATGAAGAACCAAACCAAAGGAGCTACTTAACTGGCCAGTCACAGCTTTATTAAATGGTGCAACTGAGATTTGAACCTAGACAGTTGGAGCCCCAAATCTGAGCTCTTGTACAAGAGTTTGAGCAAACTCCAGGAGATAGTGAAGGACAGGAGAGCCTGGTTTGCTGCAGTTTATGGGCACAAAGAGTCAGACATGACTTAGGTACTGAACAACAATGCTTTCAAAGATTGACTTATTGCAGACCTATATGATTCATAAGTGATCAGATCTTAGAACACTCTTCTCAGCTGATTCAAGACTGATTAGACACCAGTGAAACATGCATCCATGTCTGGAACATGCAAATCATGATTTCACAATACTATGTTGGTTACTATTGGAAAGCCTATAAAATTCTTACATTTACCTTTGACCTAATTTCAAAAAAAAAAGGACCAAACCCAGCCTGCTAGTATCATGCTGCATTTACTTCATTGATCTGTTCATTTAAAATATTTAACTTCATCCTAACAGTTATTCTTCAGACAGAATCAGACTCTTGACTATAAAGACCTTGAAAGTATCTGGAAAAATATCTTCCAATAATCCAGTGAACAAGAGGTACAAAAAAGTTGCCTCATGATAAAGCAGCCTATCATGCATAATAAATTAATTCCACATTTGGATCTCTTAAAATTTGTTATGCTTTGCTTCTTATTAAAAAAGTTAATCACATGTGTAAGTAGTATTTTTAAATGAAAATATCAAAAGAAAACATAGCACAATATTTATATGATTTTGAGTTGAGTGAGCTTCTTTGAAGGGAGCCAAGACTCTCAGAATTCATAAAGAACAGGATAAATCTTCTAGAATACGTAACAGTTTCTATATGTATGGCAAAGACACCACATATTTGAAAAAATACACCCAGATTATACACTTGGAAAACATTTGCCACCCATATGACACAGGGGGATAATATAAACATTAAAGATATAAGGTGTTTCTTACATTTAGATTTTTATCTTACTACATAACGTATACTAGTATTTCTCAACATATGTATAAATCAGCTATCGTCTCGTTAAAAAGGAGACCATATTTCAGCATGAATTTGACCTGAGACTGTGCATTTCCAGCAAGCTCCATGTGATGCTGATGCTGTTGGTTTACATATCAAAATTTGAGAAGCATTGGTCTAGACCATTCCAGTTAATGTAACAATATAAATAATCTGACTTCAAAGAAAAATTTGAGGACAATTGTCATGTTTTTACTCACTGTAATTGTTTAAAATGGTGGTTACTTAAAAGAAATTCATTTCTTTAACCTTGAATTAGAGAAAGAATTTCATATCCACATGACCTAAGAGTGAAAGAAGAACTATTTTTTCTCCTCTACCTTTTCTAAATCTAATTTTGAAAGAAAGGAAAAAAAAACCTTAAAATAGGATGCAACCCAATAGAAAATGGGGCAAACAACAGTAAAAGACAATCAATAGGAAAGAAGTTAAATGGACGATAAATTTAAGAAAGTATTCTTGATCTCCCTATTATTTATAAAATACAGATCAAAGGACTTAGAAATACCATTTTTAATCATTATAATGGCAAAAAATTTAAAAGAGTAAAAATAAAACATTGTCAATTGGCTATATCCCAATATGAAATAGTTCTGCTGTTTAAAAAATAAAATTAAAAAAAATATAAAATAATACATTTGCTTCTGTGCAGGAATTACTAGGTCATGGCAGGTCAATAGCCCTATAACTAAATAAAGAAAAAAAGCTATAGATGATGTCATAGTACATGTAACAGATGAGAAAATAGAGGCCCAGGAAAGGCAAATAGTTTCCAAGATCACATAGCTGGTAAGTAAGAGAGCTGAACTTCAAACCCAGACATTTTAGACTTAGATCTTAGTATTCCTATGAAACAATTCTGACTTTCAAAAAGGTGCTGACTATTTAAAAGATCCAACTGATTTAGTTTATTCCTATAGTGAGGGTTGATTAACCCAACTTTTTTATGCTAGTGGTAAACAATTCACCTGTCAATGCAGGAAGATGCAAGAGATGTGGGTTTGATTCCTGGGTTGGGAAGATACTCTGGAGTAGGAAATGGCAACCCACTCCAGTATTCTTGACTGGAGAATCCCATGGACAGAGGAGCCTGGCAGACCACAGTCCATAGGGCTGTGAAAAGTCTGATATGACTGAAGAGACTTAGCACATACCACATAGTGAGTTTTGATTAATCCAATTTTTACAAATAAGGGTTAAGTGAAGTGCTTACTTTCTAGCATTATGATGCAGATATTAAAATAAATTCAGGGGCTACCCTGGTGGGCCAGTGGGTAAGGATACCACCTTGCAGTGCAAGGGGCGCCAGTTCAATCCCTGGCCTGGGAGGATCCCACATGCCGCGGAGCGGCTGGGCTGATGTGTTCAATTACCGAGCCGGAGTTCTGGGGCGCATGCGCCCAGAGCCGGTGCTCTGCGACAACAGAAGCCGTCGCGATGGGAGGCCCACACTGCCCAAAGAACAAAAGATAGATGCAAATAGATAAATGAAGGACCAATAGAAGTGGCCCACCCGCCCCCTCTCCCTCCCCACCCCCAATAAATAAATAAATAAATACATCTTAAAATAAATAAAATAAATTCAAAGAGCATTGACTTTCCTTCATCTGTTCTAACTGATCTGTTGTTTATTTGATAGAAAAGCATATAGATAATAATGCCATTGCATAGAAGAAAACAAGCTCTAAAGATAAAATTTATAAAACATTATGCTTTATATTCTAGAAAAAAATTTTTATTCAGATTAAAGAATGAATTGAAAAATACAAAAGCATAAAATACTAGCATCAAGTGCAGGAGTACTTTCTGATTTCAGGATAGAGAAGCCTAAAAGTGAAAGAAGAAAACACACAAGAATGAAGGAATCATAGATGTGGTAAGATAGAAAGAATGAAAGAAAACTTCTGTCTAAAAAAAAAACATTTTAAGTATGTTTGTTTATAAATTATATTTAAAAGATCCAACTGATTTAGTTTATTCCTATAGTGAGGGTTGAACCCAACTTTTTATGCTAGTGGTAAACAATTCACCTGTCAATGCAGGAAGATGCAAGAGATGTGGGTTTGATTCCTGGGTTGGGAAGATACTCTGGAGTAGGAAATGGCAACCCACTCCAGTATTCTTGACTGGAGAATCCCATGGACAGAGGAGCCTGGCAGACCACAGTCCATAGGGCTGTGAAAAGTCTGATATGACTGAAGAGACTTAGCACATACCACATAGTGAGTTTTGATTAATCCAATTTTTACAAATAAGGGTTAAGTGAAGTGCTTACTTTCTAGCATTATGATGCAGATATTAAAATAAATTCAGGGGCTACCCTGGTGGGCCAGTGGGTAAGGATACCACCTTGCAGTGCAAGGGGCGCCAGTTCAATCCCTGGCCTGGGAGGATCCCACATGCCGCGGAGCGGCTGGGCTGATGTGTTCAATTACCGAGCCGGAGTTCTGGGGCGCATGCGCCCAGAGCCGGTGCTCTGCGACAACAGAAGCCGTCGCGATGGGAGGCCCACACTGCCCAAAGAACAAAAGATAGATGCAAATAGATAAATGAAGGACCAATAGAAGTGGCCCACCCGCCCCCTCTCCCTCCCCACCCCCCAATAAATAAATAAATAAATACATCTTAAAATAAATAAAATAAATTCAAAGAGCATTGACTTTCCTTCATCTGTTCTAACTGATCTGTTGTTTATTTGATAGAAAAGCATATAGATAATAATGCCATTGCATAGAAGAAAACAAGCTCTAAAGATAAAATTTATAAAACATTATGCTTTATATTCTAGAAAAAATTTTCATTCAGATTAAAGAATGAATTGAAAAATACAAAAGCATAAAATACTAGCATCAAGTGCAGGAGTACTTTCTGATTTCAGGATAGAGAAGCCTAAAAGTGAAAGAAGAAAACACACAAGAATGAAGGAATCATAGATGTGGTAAGATAGAAAGAATGAAAGAAAACTTCTGTCTAAAAAAAAAACATTTTAAGTATGTTTGTTTATAAATTATATTTATTCCCCTGAAAACAGACTGTTTATATCCTTGACCAATTTTTCTCCATTATTTCATACATGATTTTCTTACTGATTGATAAAAATATTTTATGTTAATAACTTTGACGTCTGTCAAGTGTATTGTAAATAGTGTTTCCCTGTTCACCCTGGCCTTTTAATTATGTTCTTCATGTTTTGCCATCAGTGTAAGATACCTTCTGGTAAAAATGTATGAACAGGCTCTGTGTCAAAGAAGAAATAAAAAATGTACAAAGAATATAAGGAAAAAATGTTCAGTATGACTGTTAATGAAAAAAATTTAAATAACTCATATTTTTCTCCCACTAGATCAAAAACAATCTGCAATAATGATAATAAGCATTGCTGGAGCCAATTTAGTTCCAGGTTACTGGAACTTTTACAGACTTATAGTTAAAATGTAAATGTGTACAGTGCTTATGGAAGAAAACAAAAGAATTTGTAACAAAAATATTAAAACACTTAATTCCAAAGACATTTTCATTCAGTGTGGTCAGGACCTTGAGTTAGCCCCCAGAATTACAGATAAACATGATAATATCTGCCTTTACTAAGTTTAGGAATCCACAGGAGGATATCCTCATATGTTCCAACAAATGTGGCATTGTTAATAATCTTATAAAGACCAGCTAGAAATTCTGGATGACATATAATAAAAGAATCTTCTTTATATATGCATGTGTGTGCATGTGTATGCAGTTGTGTGTGACTCTTTGCGATCTCATGGACTGCAGCCTGCCAGGTTTCTCTCTCCAGGGAATCTTCCTTACCCTGGGATCGAACCCAAGTCTCTTGTGTCTCCTGTATTGGCAGGTGGGTTCTTTGCCAGCTGAGATGCTGACAAAAATTTTAAAAAGAGTAAAAACTTTAAAAATGTAAAAAGAGTGTCAATTGGCTATACCTCCATACAAAATTTCCTTCTGCTTTAGTTACCTCCCACAGATCTTGGAATGTGTTTTCATTTTCATTTGTTTAAATCCTCACTGCCTTTTTATTTTTTAAATGACACGTGTACACCAAGAAAACTTCTGTCTAAAAAAAAACATTTTAAGTATGTTTGTTTATAAATTATATTTATTCCCCTGAAAACAGACTGTTTATATCCTTGACCAATTTTTCTCCATTATTTCATACATGATTTTCTTACTGATTGATAAAAATATTTTATGTTAATAACTTTGACGTCTGTCAAGTGTATTGTAAATAGTGTTTCCCTGTTCACCCTGGCCTTTTAATTATGTTCTTCATGTTTTGCCATCAGTGTAAGATACCTTCTGGTAAAAATGTATGAACAGGCTCTGTGTCAAAGAAGAAATAAAAAATGTACAAAGAATATAAGGAAAAAATGTTCAGTATGACTGTTAATGAAAAAAATTTAAATAACTCATATTTTTCTCCCACTAGATCAAAAACAATCTGCAATAATGATAATAAGCATTGCTGGAGCCAATTTAGTTCCAGGTTACTGGAACTTTTACAGACTTATAGTTAAAATGTAAATGTGTACAGTGCTTATGGAAGAAAACAAAAGAATTTGTAACAAAAATATTAAAACACTTAATTCCAAAGACATTTTCATTCAGTGTGGTCAGGACCTTGAGTTAGCCCCCAGAATTACAGATAAACATGATAATATCTGCCTTTACTAAGTTTAGGAATCCACAGGAGGATATCCTCATATGTTCCAACAAATGTGGCATTGTTAATAATCTTATAAAGACCAGCTAGAAATTCTGGATGACATATAATAAAAGAATCTTCTTTATATATGCATGTGTGTGCATGTGTATGCAGTTGTGTGTGACTCTTTGCGATCTCATGGACTGCAGCCTGCCAGGTTTCTCTCTCCAGGGAATCTTCCTTACCCTGGGATCGAACCCAAGTCTCTTGTGTCTCCTGTATTGGCAGGTGGGTTCTTTGCCAGCTGAGATGCTGACAAAAATTTTAAAAAGAGTAAAAACTTTAAAAATGTAAAAAGAGTGTCAATTGGCTATACCTCCATACAAAATTTCCTTCTGCTTTAGTTACCTCCCACAGATCTTGGAATGTGTTTTCATTTTCATTTGTTTAAATCCTCACTGCCTTTTTATTTTTTAAATGACACGTGTACACCATTATAGTGTCATTCAGAATAGTTTCATTGTCCTAAAAATCCTCTGGGCTATGCTTTGCTACTTAATTAAAAATATTTTCCTTGACTGAAATTCAAGGGAATTTTAAAAGATGTGAATCTTTGAAGAAACATGTAATTTGTATTTATCACAATTTGAAATGGACACTAGTCCACAGACGTGAACATAAACATCAAGGAATTGGATCGTGGGGGAAAGTTTTGGTTTTTATTTTATGAAACAAATTCTCTTTCATTTCCAAGGAACATATTTCAGATTTAATTCACTTGAAGACCTCTTCTATATAGCTATGTGCTTTATTTTTGACTTGGTATTTTTTCCCAAGTTATTTGGGTGGTAAATCTGGTTGCACAGATACCTTATTACTCAGTCTAGTTTCTACGGACAATATTCATGGCACACATTACATTGAGTGTTCAATAAATGTCATCAAAGAGACTGAGTGCTTGTTTTACCATTGATTAAACTTTTATACCTTATTCAAATTCTGGTGCTTAATTCTCAACAAAGTTATTTTTTACATTTACTTTGCAAACTTCAGGAGACAGTGAAGGACAGGGAAGCCTCGTGTACTGCAGTCCATGGGTTTGCAGAGAGTTGGACACAACTGAGCAACTGAACACAATTTAACATGTATTAAATAGACATTTATAGGGACACTAAAAAGTGCTCTGTGGTAGACATGCAAAAGTAAAACATAACCCCTTTACTCAAGAAGATGATAATCTGAAAAAAAAAGAGGGGGGACAAGTAATAACATGTGAACATGTGCTACAGAGATAGGGGTTTATAAAAAGTTTGAGGAAACACAAAGCAGAGGGCGATCAGTTCTACCACAAGAGTTCCCTGAGCAGGGATTGAACCCATGCTCCCAGCAGGGGAAGCTCAGTGTCTTAACCATGGGACCACTAGGGAAATCCCTGAAGGGATTTCATGATAGAGAGAAGACTGCAGAGTGCTAGGGGATAGCTTGGGGTGGAAGGGCTTGCTAGTGCTCAAATTTGAATTCTCATTATTTTTCAGCTCTTGACAATGTCAGGGAAGATAGAGAAGAGTGTTTCAGTATGAGTATGTCAAGGATACAAAGGTAATACAAATCCAGTTAATGTATGATTATACACACTTTTAGATTAATGTATGAACAAGAAGGTATCAAAGAGGTGAACATTATCAATCCCTGGATTTAAATTGCTTGGTGACTGATAATATGCTGTTCCTTGAGATAGAAGATTCTATAAGCCAAAGGGCCTCTGTGTGTGTGCGTGCATGTGTGTGTGTGTGTGTGTGTATACAGAGAGAGAGAGAGAAGTTGGAAAAAACCAAGTGCTGTTATGGTTGGCAGGGGCTTCTGAGGTGGCTCAGTGGTAAAGAATCTGCCTGCAAATGCAGGAGATCCCAGTTCCATCCTTGGGTTTGGAAGATCCATCCCATGGATGGAGGAGCCTGGCAGGCTACAGTCCACAGGGTCACAAAGAGTTGGACACGACTGAGCACACACATGTGAGATTATGGTTGGTATGTGGTTAGTAGAAATGAGAGCAAAAGGAGCAAAAGGAAATCTTGGTGGGAGAACAGGGTATAAGCAGTGTCTCTGGAAACAAGGGAGTGAAATGCAAAAGAAAATAGGAACTGTCAGATGGATCAAATGCAAGAAGGCAATCAAGTAGGAGAGGACTGCCAAAGTCCATTGGCTTTGTCAACTGTTGCTATAAATAAATTCAGACTGCAGCTGCTTGAAGTGTGAATGGGAGGTGAGAAAGTAGACAGTTTCTATAGATCCTTTTATCAAGAATCTTGACTAAGATGGGAAAAAGCGATAAACAGGGAAACTATGGGAAAGTAGCCAGAGAGCAGTAAAAACTAAATATTTAGGAGAAAGACTTGCTGAAGCAGCAAGATCCTAGCAGAGCTAAAGCTCATAATGAGTGACTAGACTTGAATAGGATCACATGAACTTCTGAAACCAGTGAGGTGGGGGGAGGGGGAGGGAGAGGAAGAGGGAGAGAGAAAGGGAACAGAACTTATTCATAGCAGTACTATCTTTTCAACAATTGTTTGTTTGAAATGCTATAAATTTATTCCAACTTTGGCTCAGTTGCTTAAAAAACTTTAAGGATGTCCTTTTCTTAAATTCAGTCTCAGACACGGGTGAATTTACCACACACACACACACACACACACACACACACACACACTCACATACACAACTGCATGTACACATATCTAAGCTTTCTTGTTTAAATGATAGGAAACTTAGAAAAGTTTTTTTTGAATCATATGAAAAAAAGAAGGCTGGTAGATAATCCTTTGGCATAAAACAATGTTTTCTAGAGTAGACTTATTTATTGGCATAAGAATACATTCTAAAATGTGAGACCCGAAATATTTGTTGTTTAAAAGCTATTAGAAATGCATGACCACTTTGATTGAACACTTTCTAAAAAAATTTCATTGGGGGGGGCACTTCTATTGGTCTTTCATTTACCTGTTTTCATCTATCGTTGTTCTTTGGCCCGTCTGGACCTACCATTGCAGTGGCCTCTGTCTCTGCAGAGCACCAGCTCTGGGCGCATGTGCTCCAGAGCTCTGGCTCAGTAGTTGGACACATTGGTCCAGCTGCTTTGCAGCACATGGGATCTTCCCAGTCCAGGAGTTGAACTGGCGCCCGCTGCACTGCAAGGCAGTGTCCTTACCCACTGGGCCACTAGGGAAGCCCTAATTGAATAGTTTTAACATATTCATTCAATAAAAATATAGAGATTTCACTGTTTGTTACACATTAACCTAGAGAGTACATTGATGAATAGGATTCAATTGTATACGCTCTGATAAATTTATTATAGAATGGATTTCATTAATGTATACTGCTAAATAGAGGAAGGTCTATAATCTCATAATGTACTGCTGAAGAAAGAATTCTAGGTTCACTGAACTCAAGACAGTTTACATATCTCATTAGAAGTTGGGGATATTAACTACCCACACAGAAAATGGGCTGGCCTCAATATGCACAGTAGCTTTTCTTATTGCTTCATTATGTCTGCAACCCTATGACAATGCTTCATTCTGTTTCGTACTGTGGTTTCTCCTAGTGTGGTCATGTAGTGTATCTACATTTTCCATGAGTTTAGCAGGTGATATTTATGTACCATACAATTTGAGAACCATTGCAAAAAGTGTTTGAAATTGTTTGGCAAATGTTGTAAAACTGTTGCCTGCTCCAGAGACAATCTGCTTTGATTTTGAAGAACTACCCCATGGTGGTAGGTATGACAGGAGAGCAGACAGGCAGCACAGTTTACTGCCAAGAATATTAATTCTGGATGAAGCATACTTGGACTCCTGTCCACTTCTTTCTGGCCTGTCTAAGAACACTAGTTTTACTTCTTTGATCCTAAATTCTCTGCTCTGTAAAAAAGTGGCAGTCATTCCCTCTTAAATTTATAGAGGGGATTAAATAGTGGAAGTGCTGGTTTTGAGAACTGTTATTTCTTCTTTCAGCTCTAACTTCCTACCAGTTTGAGGGTAGAGAATAAAGGAGACAAGATAAAGGATGAGGACATGTCAGATCATCCCTCTATGCCAATCCAGAAGAATTCATTTCATTGTTTACTAGAATTCAAAGCAAAGGACCTAGTGGAGGAAATCCCATCTCCACCAAGAAGTAGAAAAGAAATGATTATCTGCATTTTATAGCCAACTTCACCAGTTAGCAGTTTCACAGCCAACATTCAACTGCTTGTTTTCTTGGACCTTAAATTTCCACTTCCGCAAAACAGACATAATAATTTCTCATTACTGTTTTAGGGATTACACAATATAATGTGTATAAAGATCTCTGCACCACAAAAACTCTCATCTCTGCCTTTTGAAGCTTTGCTTGGCATTTAGCTGATGTATTTACACTTCAGTTGAAGTGAGCCAGTTCTAACCAAATTGGCAAATCCATCATCAATTTTTATTCCTTAAATAAAAGGCTGGATGGGTTGACGGTATCCAATACTAGATCTGAGTAGAGATATGTAATACTTTGGTTGCAGTTTCTTGGCATAGAGTCTAGGAACAAGAGAAAGCACCCTCTAGGAATTCTGAGTCAGTCATGAAATAGACAAGCCGGAGCTAAGTAACCAAATCTAAATTAGGGCAAAGCAAAAGAGCAAAATCAAGGGGAAAAAGCCAAGTTCTGGTAGCACAGAGAGTGAATGTGTGAAAATTCAGGGCAGATATAAAGATGCCAAATTTAGAGAAATACTCTGGATAAATAGGAGCAGCTTTTCATAGGAATACCAGGAGTAAGGTTCACATGTCCAGAAATTGAGTTTAGCAGGTGATATTATGTACCATACAATTTGAGAACCATTGCAAAAAGTGTTTGAAATTGTTTGGCAAATGTTGTAAAACTGTTGCCTGCTCCAGAGACAATCTGCTTTGATTTTGAAGAACTACCCCATGGTGGTAGGTATGACAGGAGAGCAGACAGGCAGCACAGTTTACTGCCAAGAATATTAATTCTGGATGAAGCATACTTGGACTCCTGTCCACTTCTTTCTGGCCTGTCTAAGAACACTAGTTTTACTTCTTTGATCCTAAATTCTCTGCTCTGTAAAAAGTGGCAGTCTTTCCCCTCTTAAATTTTTAGAGGGGATTAAATAGTGGAAGTGCTGGTTTTGAGAACTGTTATTTCTTCTTTCAGCTCTAACTTCCTACCAGTTTGAGGGTAGAGAATAAAGGAGACAAGATAAAGGATGAGGACATGTCAGATCATCCCTCTATGCCAATCCAGAAGAATTCATTTCATTGTTTACTAGAATTCAAAGCAAAGGACCTAGTGGAGGAAATCCCATCTCCACCAAGAAGTAGAAAAGAAATGATTATCTGCATTTTATAGCCAACTTCACCAGTTAGCAGTTTCACAGCCAACATTCAACTGCTTGTTTTCTTGGACCTTAAATTTCCACTTCCGCAAAACAGACATAATAATTTCTCATTACTGTTTTAGGGATTACACAATATAATGTGTATAAAGATCTCTGCACCACAAAAACTCTCATCTCTGCCTTTTTGAAGCTTTGCTTGGCATTTAGCTGATGTATTTACACTTCAGTTGAAGTGAGCCAGTTCTAACCAAATTGGCAAATCCATCATCAATTTTTATTCCTTAAATAAAAGGCTGGATGGGTTGACGGTATCCAATACTAGATCTGAGTAGAGATATGTAATACTTTGGTTGCAGTTTCTTGGCATAGAGTCTAGGAACAAGAGAAAGCACCCTCTAGGAATTCTGAGTCAGTCATGAAATAGACAAGCCGGAGCTAAGTAACCAAATCTAAATTAGGGCAAAGCAAAAGAGCAAAATCAAGGGGAAAAAGCCAAGTTCTGGTAGCACAGAGAGTGAATGTGTGAAAATTCAGGGCAGATATAAAGATGCCAAATTTAGAGAAATACTCTGGATAAATAGGAGCAGCTTTTCATAGGAATACCGAGACGAATGTAAGGTTCACATGTCCAGAAAAACAGCCTGGGAGTAAGATCAGACCTGGCAAATTTGTATTCTAATTGGTATATAATTCTGACCTGAAATTCTATTCTTTTAAAATTTTTTAAATTTATTATTTACTGCCATACATAAACCCAAATCAGACACAGGCTTACACACGACCCCTCTTACTTGAAATTTTCTCCCATCTCTCTATCCATCCCAACCCGCTAGGTTGTTAATCCCTGTGTGAGTCCCCTTAGTCTTACATCACATTGAGATTGGTTGTCTATTTTACATATGGTAATGCAAGTTTCCATGTTACTTTTCCCATATAGCTCACCCATTCCACCTTCCCCACAATGTTCATAAGTCTGTTCTCTATGTCTGTTTAGCATTTCTGCTCTGCATATACATTTATCGGTGCCATCTTTCTAGATTCCATATATATGTGTTAGTATACAATATTTATCTTTCTCTGATTTACTTAACTCTTTATAATAGGTTCTACATTCATCCACCTCATTAGGACTGACTCAAATGCATTTCTTTTTATGGCTGAGTAATACTTCAGTATCACAGCTTCTTTATCCATTTATCTGTTGATGGACACCTAGGTTGTTTCCATGTTCTAGCTACTGTAAATAGTGCAACAATGAACAAGGGGTACATGCATCTTTTTCAATTTTGATTTCCTCAGGGTATAAGCCTAGTAGTGGGATTGTTGGGTCATATGGTGGTTCTATTCCTAGTTTTTCAAGGAATCTCCATACTGTCTTCCATAGTGGCTGTATCAACTTACACTTCCACCAACAGTGCTAGAGTGTTCCCTTTTCTCCACACCTTCTCCAGCATTTATAGTTTGTAGAGTTTTTGATGATGGTCATTCTGGCTGGTGTGCAGTGACATCTCATTGTAGTTTATTATAGCAGCCTAGAGACTGGCTAGCCAGCCTACTTGGAATCTACCCATTGTCTGCTTCTGGCCCCAGGCTTATGCTGATATAACTGTCTAACTGTAATAGCTCAAGTTTCCTAACATCGGTTGATTATCTGTATTTGCTTCTGTGGATTCCTGCTGACCATACTGGTGAGTGCTTTCCTCAAGGCATCTGTCTTTCAAGAAATCCTAATTTGATTCTCCTTCTGACTATGGGCTATTGTCCCAGGCTTTTTGCATTACTTCAATCATTATCTTTTTCTGTCTAACACATGTTATTTAAGATGCAATTGTTAATTACTCTTAAATGTTTCTGTTCATCACCTGGGCCAGCAAATGCCTTTAAGTGGATAGATGAACCTAGCTTAAGCCATCTCTTGATATTGCAATATCTTTCCCATCTTCACAGACTCCCCCAGTAAATTACCTCCTTTTCCTTTCTCTTTAGTAACTTGAGAATATAAAAAGAAGTTCAGTGAAATTTATGGAGGCCTCATTCTGCCTGCTAATCCTAATTTTTTAATTCTGGGATAAATTTACAAGTTGAGGATGAAATCTGACTAAATTTTCAAGTGGCTTTCTACATATTTTGAAACATGTCAACAAGATTAAACATGGCTTCAATAAATATAATGTTTCCCCCAAATGTAGCTAATTTTACTACTCTGGCTCTTCCTCCTTGAAATACAAGATACAAATCAAATTTTACAAGCGTAGCAACAAACGTATACAGCAGCTAATGGGTACTACTTACTACTAGGGTAATATAAAAAATCACAGAGTGTTGCATACATCAATAATACAAACCATAATTATTGGACAACATGGAGGAAAGAAGATTTAGAGTCAGCCCTCACTTTATAAGAATTTTATAAGAACTCGTTTCTAAATTTAAGATAAATTAGGGAGAAATGATTTGTATTGCAAAATATTGATGTGATTAATGACAGAATTCTGCAGTGTTCTTTAAAACAGTAAACCACCTGCATGAATGTAAGATATGGTTTTGATTTCCAAATGTTAATATGTATTTTTTTCAGCAACGCAAAAAATGGTTTAAATAACATAATATACTTAAAACATTATATAAACTATGAGTAGATCCCCTGAGTATCAGACACACAATGAAAATTCAAAATTACTATTAAATTACATAAACTTTTGAGTCATACTGGGTTATCTACTTTCAGAACAGAGACAACTACAATAAGTCCCTGACATACAAATGAGTTCCTTCATAAGTCCAGTTTGTTCACAGGTCCAACAGAGTCAGACTACATATCCGACAAATACAATTGACTATATAGTCCTCTACTACAATAAGTTTATAATACTTTTCACATGCATAATACTTTAAACAAGCACAAAAATAAAACATCTGAAATCTTATAGTACCTTGGGAAGTAGAGTAGTGCAGTACAACCACTGGCACAGACGGGCTGGTATAAAGGGAACAGGCAGGAAGAGTCACTGACTGGAGCAGAGAAAGAAGGTGGGAGACAGTAGAGCTGAAGGATCATCAGCAATTGGAGATGGAGGGCCAGTGGCAATTTCAGTCACACCTGACATGGATGGAACAAACGTTCACATCTTTGAAAGTTTTCAATCTGAAGGTTCCTACATAGGCTACCTTCCATACCTGATTTCCCTCCCTCCATTGTTTCTTTTTTTTTTTTTTTTTTAAAGATTTATTTATTTATTTACTTTGGGCGAGGGTCGGGTTGGGGAGAGAGGGGAGTGGGCGAGCCACTTCTATTGGTCTCTCATTTCTCCATTTTCATTCG